>CM044955.1:52341421-52410898 GCA_024516035.1 Bactericera cockerelli
CCACGATAAGCACACGTTGCTGTACCCTTGACAGAAAATTGGTCTGAAAAAAAAAAAAAACCCCGTATGAATAATTTCATGAAATTCAAGATTTTACGCGTGGCCAGAAAACGACTTTAACTGAACGTAGGAACCTCGCGCTTTCGTGAAACACAATCTATTTTCGCGTCTCATTACGAATTTGAAATAAAAATTGATAAAAGTTTGCGGGAAGTGTGCGAAAACAAAAAACAAAATACATATAAACTCTGTTTCGTGTTAATATAGGCCGGTAGGCTGGCGCTGCTTGACGAGCGCTCGCCTCCCGGCGAGCTTGATTTAATCGAAAACTCAATCGTTCTCTCTCTTTTTCAATAAATTGGACATCACTTATGAAAGAAAAATAATATTAACTTTTCAAAATTCTTTCTTGAAATCTTCTTATTAGGCAGTATTCATGTGTTCTTTTTTGTCAATGTCCGACTTTCTGTTAGTATCGTGAAAACACATCCTCGATACCGCATTATGTATTGAATTTGAATACTTTCTACTACTGTTTTGTAAAGAGAGATAACATAAAATATTGAGCAACTGTACTGTATTGTAAATAGAGATATCTTAAAATGAGCACTTGTACTGTATTGTAAAGAGAAATAACATACATATATTGAGCAATTGTACTGTATTTAAAATAGAGATACCATAAGTTTAGCACTTTTATAATATTGTATAGAGAGATACCATAACTTTCGCACTTTTCTAATTATATTGTTATGCAATAGGCATGTAGATGTAGAGATACCATACTTTTAGCACTACTATTGCAATGCAAAGAGAGAAACCATAAATTTAGCACTTTTATAATATTTGAAATATGCGTATTATTGTTTTGTAGAGAGATACCATACTTTTAGCACTTCTATTGCATTGTAAAGAGAGAAACCATACCTTTAGCACTTTTATTGTATTTTGTATCATAGGAGGATCGGAGGTGCGCGAAGATAGCACCCGACATTGCAGCTAGGATCTACCAGTCTTAAGCATCATTTTTTACCTGAAACATTGAGAAAGAAATTGAGTTAACATGTGTTTGTTGTTACAAGAAGTTTTCTTAGATTTTTTTCTATCTCATTCTCTTAATTTAAGTAAAATTTTGTCAAATTATCACTTTATCTTTGTTATTGCTAATTTCAAACCCATAATCTTTCTCTCTCACACTCCTCATCTTTAGCAATATTGTCTATATCTCTTTATCCACAGCTAAAACCTATTTTTTTATATATTTTTTCACAATTTTCAACTCTCTCCACCTGTATTTCTTTCTTTGTCAATCTTGTTATCTTTACAATATTCTATCTCTAATCAAGCTTAAACCCAACCCCTTTATCAACAGTTAATATCCTGAAGAATTGGTCGGTACTATCGAGAATATGTTGGAATTTTGTCTGTAGATTCAATTTTTTATTTTATGGCGAATATTTTGGTAGAGAAACAAACATTGGCCCCTTGTCCATCAGAGATTTTAGCATGTTTTTCAAGAGACCTTAATCCGCTATAGTTGTGCCAAAATTGGCTATTACACCATTATTTTCTCCTTTTTCTCACATTTGAGTGATCATTGCTTGCAACCGCTGACAAAGAACAAAGAAGAAACGCAAAAGTGTGTTCATGTGAGCTAATTGAATAAAAAGTGTGCGAGAGAGATAGAAAACGAAGGAGGACGAGGAAGAGATAAAAGGAGAGAACACTTCTTAGAGATCCTGTAATTCTGTGTGAGATGGAAGAGACATAGAGATACGGTGAAAGGGAGTGAGAGAGAGACAGAAAATAGGAAAAGCTATGAAAGGAAAGAGAGAGTAAGAGAACAGAAAGATCCTGTAATATTGAATGAGATGAAAGAGAGAGTTAAAATAGAGGTAAGAAAGTCGAGAATGATACTGGTTAAAGCGATAATCTGGTGATCCAGGTAACGTCGTGTTCCGTTGGTTCGAATCCCACCCAATGCGTGATTTTTGTTGTTGTTGAGATTTTTAATTTGTTTATTCTTGAAGACGAGTGTTTCACAGCTCTTTTCAATAGCCATGAGACAGCATGAGACTGTCGAGGCTATTACAATATATATATATTTTTTTTTTCAATTAGAAAAGATCCCAGTAGACCGTTCCAGAAACACTTTGCACTCTCCAAGTCCCTGAATCTCCGTTTCAACCGTCACACAACGCACTCTGATTGGTTATTGCGTTCAAATGAAGCAATCAGAGTGCGTTGTGTGACAGTTAATACTGAAATTTAGACTCTACTCTAAATTGTGTAGAAGCTCCAGGCCACCATGTGTAGAAGCTTACAGTGTGTTATTGGACACGGCCGCGATATCTACTTAGCTGACTATCATTATAATAACACGAGCTTTCCATTGAAACAGACACCCTGTGTTCAGTCTTTAAACCGAACACAATTTGGGTTTTTTCCTATACATGATTTCTCACGAGATTCACTTTAAGTTCCAAGAATAAATATGACCTAACGTAATATTTCTTGTGATCTTTCCTCGCAAAAGTCCTTTGTCTTAAGGATCTAATATCGCTTTCTATATTTTTTACGATAGCCCATTCATTTATTACCGATTTCCGGCATCCTTTTTGTAGGTATTTTACATTTGTTACTTAAAATCTTTTTCTCGGTATGCGACAGAAAATGAATGCCTCAAATATTGTTCATTGGGTGACACATACCCTCATAAATCATATTTTTTCCTCATAACCTTTTATAGTTACTATTTTTTATTGTTTTAAGAATCTTACCTAATCGATTTAGACATACCGTCTCGATCATAGAATATCAGGGATGGACTATAATAATTAGTCAATTTTTCCTCTAACTTCCCCTCATGGGAATCCCCAAGATTTGAACCTTTGGGACCTCCTCCTTGACTCTGATTGGTTTTACCGATTATAGTCTAAAGGCCGGAACAAACTTCTGCCGATTTCCCCTTCGGAAGAAATCTTCTTTAAAGACTTCAGCTCAAATCTCAAGTCAGATATAATTTAGTCTCCAACTCACCAGCAGTTGCTCCCCGGTTGTACGTTAACTGTCAATTCGGTAATCACCCTCTTGGTACAAAGTGTTATTTTGTTCACCAGTTCTATTTCCCTCAAGTTTTTCAATCTGTGTTTTTTAATTACTCTAAGTTCTCTCGCGAACAGGAACCAGTTGATACTTGAGTTTCTGACTGCCTAAAGTGTTATACAGTTTAAAATCACCAAGATACTTCTTCGGTGATAATTGTTGCTTGGCATAGCTCAGACCCCTTTATTATCTACAACATACAGTCCACTTTAATAACCCATAACTTCCAAATTGTATAATTTCATATTTACTAAGTTACACGTGTAAATTAATTGTGCTTTCATCAATAAACTCTACTCTCTTTAGTTGTTACTAATTTAACTTGCAGTGTTTTTAATCATCCGCCCTTATTGTTATTTATGCTCTTATTGCTACCGAAGCAAGGCGTCGCGACCAAGTTTTTCGCGTTACGTGATTTTAACACCCCAACATATGGCGATAGCCCTGCTCTATCTTGCCCCCCAATAGACATTGGTCCTTCGGGCCGGATGAACTTTTGCCTGACTAGCTGTAAGTGTATAAAAATTATAATAACTATTGACATTTAACTACTTTTTATTACATTCTGTATTTAACATTGGTCTATCACACGGCCACAACCAACTCTTATTTTTAACGTGTTTTTTCTTTAAAAACATCCTATAACAAACATACAAAATGGCCCCTACAAAGGCCATGGTCAAACGTGACCTTTTAAAAATAACGAAATCTGTGAATAATTCAAAGAGCTATATCAAAACACCACAGGAATCAAGTCTCACAATACTCGAGACAATGCGTGAAGATCTTATATCACTTGCAACTCAATTAAAATCTTTGACAAGTGATATCTTAGATATCACTTGCGATGACGATAATCCTGATAAGAGTGATTTTGAAAAATATGAAGCAGAAGCTGACAATTTGACTACTGACGTGCGAGAACTAATCCACGATTCAGAAACACAAATCGAGCGGAGAAAAACTTCTTCTCCAGAACCGTCTCTCTCGCCTTCATCTCAAGGCTCCAGTGTGGCAGCTCCACCACAAATAAAACTTCCACAAATTGAACTCCCTACGTTCAATGGTTCTCATGGCCAGTTCACTGATTTTCACAACACCTTCCAGTCGCTGGTCCATGAGAACGCTTCACTCACGGCAGTTCAGAAGCTCCATTACCTCCGGTCGTGCCTCAAGGGACAAGCTGCCGAGGTAATTTCAGCTATTTCCATCTCAGAGGACAATTATAAGGTCGCTTGGGATCTTCTGGTACAACAGTACCAAAACCGAAGAAGAATTGTGGAGACACATCTCAATGCCGTCTTCAGCATTCCTGGTCTTCCCAAGTTCGACAGCGGTAAGGCCCTATCCCACTTGTACAACGAGGTACAGAAAAACCTCAAGGCCTTAGCTGCGCTCGATCTAGACCCGTCTTCTGGCTGCGGCGACATCATCCTGATCCATGTCGTTAAGCAGAAGCTTAACAACCACTTGCTCAAGGAATGGGAACTTGCTATTCACCATCTCCAAGACGAACTTCCTACCCTGGCGCAATTCCTGGAGTTCCTGCTGAAGCACTCGCGAGTTCAAGAGGCAATGCAGTTTTCGTCAGAGAATCGTCCAGGGGACACGGTTAGCGGCAGTGCTGGAAGGAGCAACTTCAAGGGGCCCAAAAAAGGTATGTGCCTAACGTCCTCTATTAATAAGTGTCCAGCTCCTAACTCTAATTCCAGCTGTCCTTACTGTTTGAGTAATCATTATTTACATGCATGTGACAAATTTAAGTCTCTCTCAGTGAAAGACAGAATTCAGCAAGTTAAAAACTTTCACCTCTGTATGAACTGTCTGTCTCCTTCACACATCAAACCTGACTGCAAGTCAAGGTATTTTTGTTCTAAATGTAACAAAAGACACCACACTCTACTTCACCAATATCAAGGTGAAAAACCCCGGTCATCCCCAATCACACCCGTGAGCAACATTCCCTCTTCCTCACATAGCACTGGCCGCGAGAAACCGCAAGCCGCTAATCTTACGCGCAATTTCTCCTCCGCCTCACAGAGCGCTAATCAAAATTCTCTCGTGAGTTCTTCTTCACAAAATACGTATAGTCGTCAGATTAAAACCGTTTTACTAGCCACAGCTGTCGTCACTATGCATGACCGCGATGGTAACCCACACAAACTCAGAGCCTTGTTAGATAACGGCTCCCAATCCAACTTCATTTCCCAGAATGCATGCCAACTACTTAAGTTGAAAGGGAAAAAATCCAATACAACACTTGCTGGTATTGGTGGGGCAAAACTCGCCTCTACTCATTTTATTACGCATACCATTCATTCAAGTGACTATGGTTACAAACAGTCACTTGACTTTATCATCTTGCCCAAGTTGACTCAAAACTTGCCAAATGAAAATATTGACATTTCAAAACTAAATATTCCAAAATCTATAAATCTAGCTGATCCAAACTTTCACATGTCTGGTCCTATTGATCTAATCATAGGCTCAGAATTATTCTTCTCGCTCTTGTGCATTGGACAGAAGAAACTGGGCCCATCTTTGCCCATACTTACAAAAACTAAGCTCGGCTGGATTGTATCAGGCCCTCTCGACTTTTCTACAAAAACCTCTAACATTGAGAATAGCTTTCACGTCTGTCAGGTTGAATCAGAAATCAAAAAATTCTGGGAGCTAGAATCCATTCAAAAGACTAGCATCTGCTCCATAGAAGAAAATAAGGCTGAGGATATTTACAAATCAACCACTTGTAGGCTTCCTGACGGATCGTATCAAACTGATCTCCCCTTTAAGGACTCCATTTCTCAATTGGGCTCGAACAAAAATATCGCTCAAAAAAGGTTTTTCAACTTAGAAAAAAGATTTCAGAGGGAACCTGAACTGTACACACAGTACAAGGACTTCATGCAGGAGTACTTAGACTTAGGACACATGACAAAAGTCACACCCCAAAATTCAAACTTAGATGGTGGTTTTTATTTGCCGCATCACGGGGTTCTCAAAACTGACGCCCTAACAACCAAACTAAGAGTCGTATTTGATGGGTCCTGCAAAACAGATACAGGCATATCTCTGAACGACACGCTCATGGTAGGGCCAACTGTACAACAGGACTTAGCTTCTATAATCATGCGATTTAGAAGCTACAAAGTGGCTATTCATGCCGACATCAAAAAGATGTATAGGATGGTAAAGATAAATCCTTCTCATCAGAAATATCAAAAAATATTCTGGAGGGATTCACCTTCAAAACCCATTGAAACATACTCACTAAATACCGTGACATACGGTACCGCGTCAGCTTCATTCTCAGCTATACGCACACTAAAGCAACTCGCGCTAGACGAACAAAATTCATTTTCTCCCAGTACTATCGAGAAGGTTAATAATGACTTTTATGTCGATGATCTATTGTCTGGCGGAAAAACAGTATCTGAAGTTCAAGTCCTAATTAAGGAACTCACTGAATTGCTCAAATCAGGGGGACTTCACCTACACAAATGGTATTCAAACATTACTGATGTGTTTAATCATCAAGACCAATCAACGGTCGTCTTTGACTCTGATGACGCCATCAAAACTTTGGGCTTACAATGGAAACCCAATACTGACGAGTTCATATTCTCTGTCCAACCTTACACTCATGATAAGGTAACGAAACGCTCTATTCTATCTGAGATCGGTAAAATTTTCGACCCTCTTGGTCTCATAAACCCGATCACACTCAAGGCCAAGCTAATTATGCAAGAGCTTTGGCAAAACAACATTGCATGGGATGAATCTCTTCCTCAAGACATACACACTTCTTGGGTAGAATATCGCTCTGATATTAGTGATATCTCCTCTCTACACATAGATCGTCAACTCACTAATTTAGAAAATCCATCAACCTTTGAGCTTCACGGTTTTTGTGATAGTAGTGAAAAGGCCTATGCTGCATGCATATACTTGGTTACTCAAGATAGCAATGGAAATAGGTGCTCTAATCTAATTTCAGCAAAATCTCGAGTAGCACCTTTAAAAAGAATTTCTCTACCCAGATTAGAATTGTGTGGAGCAGTTTTACTCTCTGAACTTTATGTAAAGGTAAAAGAGAGTCTTCACAATATCAAATTTTTTGGCGAGTATTTTTGGTCAGACTCACAAATTGTTCTTTGCTGGATTTCATCTCCCTCATCTAAATTCAAAACTTTTGTAGCAAACAGGATAGGTGAAATTCATAGCAACACAAATCCTCAATCTTGGAGACATGTGAGTACACTCGAAAATCCTGCTGATATTAGCACTCGCGAAATCAGCGCGAAGTACTTCGTTCACTCTTCCCTTTGGTTTAAAGGACCAAATTGGTTAGTTTTCGATAAATCCAAATGGCCTTCACATAGTATAGAGAACATGCAGCAACCTTTACCAGAACTCAAAAATATTTGTGTGCATGTATCTAATACAGTCAATTTTGACCTACTAAACAAATTCTCTAGTTTTCAAAAACTACAAAGAACGACAGCTTATTGTTTACGCTTCATTAATAACTGTCGAATCAAGCAAAGAGGGAAAAGAAAAATGGGAACTCTTGATCTCCAAGAGTTAAATAATTCTACTAAAATTCTCATTCAAATCTCCCAGAGCCAATCTTTCTCTCATGAAATACAAACCTTGTCCAAAAACAATCATTTGGACAAGAAAAGTAAAATTTTCAATCTTACGCCATTCCTTGATGAAAATGGCATCATTCGGGTAGGTGGCAGAATAGGAAACTCTAGTCTCAAGTATGACTCAAAACATCCTATTTTGTTAGCATCAGACTATTTTTCTCGCTTGCTTCTTACTTACATTCACAACAAAAATTTACATTGTGGAATTCAATCCCTCATTGCAAATGTTCGATTGCAATATTGGCCACTTAATGTAAAGAACATGGCACGCAGCATTGTACACAAGTGTATTACATGCTTCCGTGCAAAGCCAAAATCCTCTAACCAGATTATGGCGGATCTTCCTCGTGACCGAGTCACCCCTTCCCGACCTTTTTCGGTTTGCGGTATTGACTATCTTGGTCCCATAATGATCAAATCTGGCTACACTCGCAAAAGCCCTGCTATGAAGGCTTACGTGGCTATTTTTGTCTGTTTCTCTACTAAGGCCATTCACTTGGAATTAGTCTCTAATCTGACGACTCAGGCCTTCATCGGTACACTGCACCGCTTCATCTCTCGAAGAGGAAGGCCAACTCGCATCTACAGCGACAACGCAACCTATTTTCAAGGTGCATCAAATGAATTCAATCGACAATCGATCATTGATCACATGGCCAATGAAAACATTGAATGGAAATTTATTCCAGCTAACAGTCCTCACTTTGGAGGTCTATGGGAAGCTGGAGTAAAGTCTGTTAAGTTTCACCTAAAAAGGGTAACTTCTGATACTCTACTAGATTTTGAGCAGATAACTATTCTTCTCTGTAAAATTGAATCCATTTGCAATTCACGTCCTTTAACTCCCATATCAAACGATCCTTCTGACCTCTCCTTCCTAACCCCTGGACATTTCTTGATAGGAGACGCTTTACAGGCACAACCTGAAAGGAACGTTTCAGACATTTCAATCAATCGTCTGAACCGCTGGCAAAGAGTTCAACAACTCTCTCAGCACTTTTGGACTCGTTGGTCTAAGGAGTACTTAAATCAACTTATCCAAAGAAATAAGTGGAAATTCAAAACCACTTCTTTGTCTATCGATAGTCTTGTTTTGATTAAAGACGACAACACCCCCACTATGAAATGGCCCATTGGACGTGTTATAAGCGTCCATGCTGGCAAAGACGGCAACGTTCGAGTTGCTACCGTAAAAAACTGCTACGGGCACTTTCAAACGGTGCGTTCAAAAGTTATGTCCGTTACCATTAGAGTAACCCCTTATTATTGTTATTAGTTAACTGTAATATTTTTACTACCAATTGTCCATTTTTCACATTTTATTTACTTTATTGTATATCATTTTATTTGTACTTGTATTTTTTTACGTACTATTTTTATTTTATTTTATATTTGTGTTGACTAACTATATTCATAACATATTTATCTTTTATTACTTTATTTTGTCCTAAATAATATTGTATTTTTGCATTCCAAATCATGCTTGATTTTATCATGTATGTTCAACTGTACATACTTAAAATTCTCTAATGTCGCATACTTTAAATTAAATTTCTCTAAGGTATTCTGTTGGAAACTAAAGTTTTCCAACGGGGGCCGGCATGTTCAGTCTTTAAACCGAACACAATTTGGGTTTTTTCCTATACATGATTTCTCACGAGATTCACTTTAAGTTCCAAGAATAAATATGACCTAACGTAATATTTCTTGTGATCTTTCCTCGCAAAAGTCCTTTGTCTTAAGGATCTAATATCGCTTTCTATATTTTTTACGATAGCCCATTCATTTATTACCGATTTCCGGCATCCTTTTTGTAGGTATTTTACATTTGTTACTTATAATCTTTTTCTCGGTATGCGACAGAAAATGAATGCCTCAAATATTGTTCATTGGGTGACACATACCCTCATAAATCATATTTTTTCCTCATAACCTTTTATAGTTACTATTTTTTATTGTTTTAAGAATCTTACCTAATCGATTTAGACATACCGTCTCGATCATAGAATATCAGGGATGGACTATAATAATTAGTCAATTTTTCCTCTAACTTCCCCTCATGGGAATCCCCAAGATTTGAACCTTTGGGACCTCCTCCTTGACTCTGATTGGTTTTACCGATTATAGTCTAAAGGCCGGAACAAACTTCTGCCGATTTCCCCTTCGGAAGAAATCTTCTTTAAAGACTTCAGCTCAAATCTCAAGTCAGATATAATTTAGTCTCCAACTCACCAGCAGTTGCTCCCCGGTTGTACGTTAACTGTCAATTCGGTAATCACCCTCTTGGTACAAAGTGTTATTTTGTTCACCAGTTCTATTTCCCTCAAGTTTTTCAATCTGTGTTTTTTAATTACTCTAAGTTCTCTCGCGAACAGGAACCAGTTGATACTTGAGTTTCTGACTGCCTAAAGTGTTATACAGTTTAAAATCACCAAGATACTTCTTCGGTGATAATTGTTGCTTGGCATAGCTCAGACCCCTTTATTATCTACAACATACAGTCCACTTTAATAACCCATAACTTCCAAATTGTATAATTTCATATTTACTAAGTTACACGTGTAAATTAATTGTGCTTTCATCAATAAACTCTACTCTCTTTAGTTGTTACTAATTTAACTTGCAGTGTTTTTAATCATCCGCCCTTATTGTTATTTATGCTCTTATTGCTACCGAAGCAAGGCGTCGCGACCAAGTTTTTCGCGTTACGTGATTTTAACACCCCAACATATGGCGATAGCCCTGCTCTATCTTGCCCCCCAATAGACACCCTGTATAAACCTTTGTCTTACAAAATCGAAACAAAAAACCCAAATGTCTTTCTCCATCCATAAAAATAATTCGGGCAAATAACGTCGGAGCTTCAAAACTGTCAAAAGTAGAGGGTACAACACGTAAAGGAAAATCTATTAATAGACATTTTACATGCTCACAGGTAACTTTTATAAGGGATGGTTCAGAGAATTTGAACAATATGTGTACTTTGAATTTTCAATGTTTTTAGAGTAGGTGTAATTTCATTTTTCAAATACTGTACTATTTGACTTATTTTTTTTATGTGTGCGTGTACACCTGCACTCTGTAAAAGTGTAACTACATACTTATTATTATACATAATTATATCTAATATATCTATGGCACTATACAGTGAACAAATTTCAAAGCTCTTATGAAAAAGAAAAAAAAATCCTTCGTTAGAAAAACATAATATCTTAACCCTAAAAAAGTGCCGTAAGTCCTTTCCATACCCTCGATTTGTTTGTTTTATCATGCACGTACCACTAATGAACTCTAATAATTCAAGTACCGCGAAGCTCAAGACGGTCATGGCTAAGTAAAAAGTTAAAAAAATTACCATATTTGTGTTAATCACTTTCGTGATGTCACAACTAGTCAAACTCGCTTTACTAAATCTACGCTGAAACCGGGACTTGAACCACCGACCTGCAGGTTACACGTCCGCCGCCTTATCAATCAACAAATATTTTGACACATTCTTCTCAAAATTTAACATAACAATCAATAACTCAAGGGCGATCCAAATGCTACTGAGGTCGTTGTCATGACTTAGGAATCTAAGTAATAATCCTATGTTGGTAAAACATATTTTAAACTTAAAAACGCAAGTACCAAGTACTTATACCTACTATACAAACTATGCATACCTTTGTTCTTTTGTGTATTATGTATGCACCACTTATGCACACTAGACACCTAACTACACGTAAGAGCTTAACAATCGTGAATAGGTACGTCATTCAAAAATATCTTGAGCTGGAAAAACTTATCACAACTATAAAAACGTAAGACCTGTACAATACAACGTACCATCGCATTGTTTTGTATTATGCATGCACCTCTTACGTAGTCTAATTAATTATACGTAAAGAGCACAACAGTCATGAATACGTTATCAGTAGAAAGAACCCGCTACCCCCCTGGCCCAACTAACCCCATTAACCATTGAACCTCATCGGTCCCACACACCCCACCTTATCACAGCTCAAGTTGAGTGCTTAAGTAGTTTTTGGATATTATTAACACTTGAAAGTCGAACACTTGAAATCTCCTCTCTCTCTCTCTCTCTTTCTCTCTTATTCCCCACCCATTTTTCTATCAGTCCCTCTCTTTCTCATTCATATATTCCTATTCCTGCCTCCTTCTCTATCATTTCTCACCCAATTGTTCCTCTCTCACTCCCTCATCTTTTTATTTAACTCCCTCTTTTCTCTCTCTTTCCTTTCGCAATTTATCCCTGTCCTATTCCTTCCCCTTTTTAACATCCCCTCTTCAATCCCTACCTCTCTTCCAAACGTTTTTCTTTCCCTCTCCCTCCTTTTCTCTCACCCTTTACCAAGTTTTATCACTCCCAATGAATAGTTGAATACTATATTATGCTGATACGAAACCTCTGGAAAAACTTTATAGATTGGTGCCAAGCACTCGATAAAAAGCACACACAAACTCCTCAAAAGTTTACGGTGAAGTTGTGCCAAGTGTACCGCTATTTTGCAAAGGTGTTTTTTGCAATGGGAGGGGGGGGGAGGGGGGGGGGGTTGTGAAACAAGTAAGTAGGTACTGTTGATTGATATTTAGACTTTACTGATAATAGATGTTACAGTGAGGACTTGCCGCGTCTCATAATTTCCTCAAGAATACTTAAATCGTCACTAAAAGAGACGATTTAAGAAATGTAAAAATAAAATCTTATAATAATAAGAAATAAAATCTTATGATAATATACATTATGTGATATGTAACAGGTACATATACGTGCGTAAAATTACACCTAGCTCACTAGCTTTGTCGATAAGGCAGTGGACACGTAATCTTGAAGCGGGTAGTTCGATTTCTAAGTATTGCGAATTTTAGTAAGGTTGGTTTGAGTAAATTTTGAAAACGCACGTGATTAACGTAAAAGTAGTGATCCACCTAGCCGTGTTGAAAAGGCGTTTTATTGGCAAAGTGACGATTTCTCTAGCGTATTTTAGAAAACCCAAATCCAAATTTCGATTTCCTAGGAACTCGAACAACCAACCTCCCGTGAAAAAGCCAGTGACTTAATAATCGAGCTTTTTAGGTCGGTACCTATTTACTAAAATATTAACGACAAAGTAATTAACCTACATGTAGCTCCACACATACATAGATAGATATTTAAGAATTTAGGTAGTAAAGCGTACATTTACTGGACAAAAGCAAACATTGTGTTAGAACGTAAAAATAAGTGGATAGTTTTAATGTACGAGATTATAACTACATTGATAAACTTATGTGTAAAATACATTAAATATGTCGGTATAATATCCTAAACCCATACAATGGAACGAGTAAAAGAGAGTACAGAATGTTTTGTGTTGAAAATTACGTATAAATTTCTTACCTTCTATTATATTTACCTCGTTGGAGGTATAATGGAGGTTGCCTAACCCATCTCGGTCTCACATGTCAGGGGAATTTTTCTTTTTGTGTAACTAGTCTATTCTAAACTTTAGATTTTAAATTTTTAACCGTGGAAAAATTGAAAAGACGAGAGGAGCACAAATGAGGTAGGGAAAATAGAGAGTAGTGTTCATAAAGAGGATATGAAGAGAAAGAGAAGCAAAAGAGGTTGAAAAATTACCAACCGTAATAAAATTACCTGTTTTAGAAAAGGAACTCCATGAAATGAGGAAGGCTTTTCTTAAAGACAAGACGAAAAGAAAAAAAAAAACAGAAATACAAAGAAATAAAATAATTAATTTACACCTAGAAGAAAAAGACCAGAAAAAGAGGAAGTATTAAATAGAGAAATAAACAGGAGATAATAAAATATAATAAATAACATAAGGCAAAAAAAGATAAAGAAAAATAAGAGGACACATATTTGTATATAAAGCATTAGATTCAGAAAAAGGAAGGAGGATAATCAAATGTAAGACCAAATAAAAACGGATGAAGAAATTTAGAGGAAGAACTAATACGGCGAGAATTCATAGATGAAAATAAAGTGTGATAATAGAAGAGGGGTAAAGTGAGAATGAGGAGAAAAAAAGGTAATACAAAATAAGGTATTGATGTAAAGGTAAATAAGAAAGGAGATAAAGATGAAAAGAGAGAGAGAGAGGGAGTGAGAAAACCCACGACCTGGGTTTCAAACCTCGGACCTCTGGATTACCAGACTGATGCCTTGAGCACTGAACTCCCTGACTGACAAAGGTAGAGAAAGGTGGTAGACTATATTATAGGAGACCAATAGAACAATGAAAAAGGTATCATATTTTTAAGATGCAATATTAGGTCCTTTCTTATTTGTGTAGAGTATGAATCAACACAAAACACGATTTCGAAAAATTTGTTCACTAGGCCCTTTCTCTTTGGAGCCATTCACTTGTGTTAATCACTTTCGTGATATCACAACTACTCAAATTGGCTCTATTAAATCCACGCTAAAACCGGGACTCGAACCACCGACCACATCACAAGTCCGTTAGCGATCAAGCTACTGAGATATGTGGAATAATGAAAAAGAGACAAACAGAGAGGGAGGAAAAGGAAGGTAGAGAAAGAAGGACTTTTTTTGTAGATTGCAGAATAACAAAGTTAAGGTGGCTGGAAACACAATTAAATTACACATACATTGCAGGGACATGGTCACAGTTCATTAGGGGTAATGAAAAGTAGGGACAGTCTACCACAGGAGGGACAAAGAGTAGGGACACTCTCTCTGCTAGGGGTCAAGGGGTAGGAACTCTCAACCACAGCATGAGGGTAGAGTTTTTAGAAACATTCAGTTTTTGTCTGTGTTTTATTAATAAAATTTGAAAATGAGAATTTCAGGGTGGATAAAACAACAGAAAAATCGAAAGACAACTAATGAAAACAATCATAACTATGGTTTTTTAACAAAAATTCACGAAAAATAATTCTGTTATTATACATACTTTGTTAATGAAAGGTGCTTTATTCAATTCAATCAGAGCCCTAAAATCGTCGTAAAAGTAGAGAAAAAGATAATATTATTAAAAGCCTTAGACTTTGTTTTTACGTATGTAAGGGTTGGGTGGAAGAGATTGCCTAAGGCAATAACCCCGCCCTTTAGTTAGGACATATATTATGTATATATTTATTTATTTTTTCTTTATTTTTATTTTATTTTTTTGTTATATTGTATTTTGTATTTTCGTTTGTAATTATTTGTATTGTATATGTCCTATTATCTAATAAAGTGTAAATAAATAAATAAAAAATAAATAAATGTACATATTTTTTAAAAATATATCCCTTAAAAAGAGAAATTTACTCGTTCACTATGGTTTGTCTCACTATTGAAAAGGATTTTCATATATTCAGGAAACACAGACAAAGGGTTAACCCGTGAGTACACGCACATAGGGAAAAATTCTCACACGCTCGGCAAAAACGCTAGAACTTGATCAATATTGGTCCTAACCTGTAGGGACCTGGAGTAGCTGTTGATAATATGTTTATCTAGATGTATCCACAGTCCCTTGAGCTATTTTCAATTTCTGTTGCCCGTGACGTGGCGAAAAGTTCAGATCGGTCTGAAATGTGAGAATTTTTTTCATCGCGCGTGTACAGACGTAACTTTTTTTTGAGAGTTTTTTTTCTGTTACTAACTGTTTAGTTTAATTTAATTAAATATTTATAATAATTAGTTTTAATAATTAATTAATATAATAATAACAATTGTTTTAAATGAAAAAAATATATTTTTTTAAAGAAAATTAGTGTGTTTACCTACCTAATTCGTGATTGTTCACTATTGTTATAATAATAATTATAATGATTTTTAACTTGTTAGTTAATTTTTAACTAACATTAATAAAATTTATTTGTAATAATATTAGGTAGTTATTAGGTACCTCCCTACACATTTTTTGCTAGATACTGAAATGATTAGTATTCTTTGTAATCTTTTTCCACCTATTATAATGTGTACCTACCTACCTCCTGGTATAATCTAAGTACATATTTATATTTTCATCGTTTCTCTTTTTAGCTTTTAGAAGTACCTAAATAAATATAATAACATAATATTCTTGATTAAAAGATATACTGTGAATTGCCCTAAAAACTTATGTCAGTATGGCTAACGATGAACAAATTTTGGAAAATAAGAAAAATGTCAAATTAGGGGTTCGAACTGCAACCATTTGGAAAAAAAGTTGCTAAAACTACTTTAAATATAGTTTAAATACATTAGTCAACTTAATGTATCTTAAAAATATTACATAATTCTTCAAGCAGAACGAAATACAAAGCAAAACCAGGTGTGAGAATTTTTTTCATCGCGCGTGCACAGACGTTCGGATTTTTAGCGCGTGTACTCACAGGTTAATCAAATTAGTTTGAGAAATTATTGTTCAATAATGTTTCACTCGAGCCAAAAACTTGGGTAGGTACATCGATCATACGGCAGTAAAACCTTGTTTACAATAATTGTTCTTTTTATGTATACAATAATACAATAAAGTAATTATTAAACTAAATTCTTTCTATCTACAAAATTATTCCTCACTTTTCCTCACAAGACAAAAAAGACCCTGAAACTTCAGGGTCCCTCTTCTTAACCTTCATTCTCTTTCCACATACAAAGTAATTATTACATATTTCTGAAACGGTCTTGGTACATGGTACAGTGGTACACACAATATCATTAATCTATGCATTCATTTGGACGGAGAATAATAAGGGTCTTGCAAGCTAACAGTTGCAACAAGAGAAGACAGAAAAAAGGAGAAAGAGAAAGATACGAAGAGAGAAAGGGAAGGAGAAAGGAGGGGGAAGGCAGATTTGAGAGAGGAAAATGAGAAAGAAAAAAGGGACTGAGTGAGAGAGATTTGAGAGAAAAGGTAAATTAAATTTGGAGAAAAAAGAGAAGCTTAATGTGATGCGGTTCTTTATTAACTGTGAAATCCTTGTTGTTTCTCCATGTTGGTATTTTTTCTCTTTTCATTATTATTATTTGTTCCAGTTTTTGCGAATAAAGAAAAAAGCCAGGTAGCTAAAGTGTTCTTTTGTATCACAGTTTGGCCATTTTGTTGTTTTTTTTTAGTCTTATTTGTGTACAGAGAACAAGACTAGTGTTGCCTGGCTAGAATTGTTTGTGGAAATGCCTGCATGATAAGAGTCTTTTCTGCTTGAGGATCTAATGACAAGATTCTAGATATTATATTCATTACTCGGTATATAACAGAAGATTTGGTTATGTTGACCAATGGCTTGATTTTTTTTTTTTCTATCACGACCTCTGAAGCTCGCGCTGTAATCATAACTAATAGGAGCAGAATAGGTTTACAAAAGAAATAGGTTTAAAATAAATTTAAGATACGGACAGAAAAGAGAAAATTAGAAAGAAAAGGTTACATAGAGGAAGAAATACTAATTGGAGAATATTAGAGATAGAACTATGAAAAGAAGAGACAGAAAATTATGGGAAGAAGAAGATACATTTAGATGATTTATAATGACTCCTTCTTTCCATCATAATATTATTATATTATAATAATATGTATAGTAAGAAATAGTAATTGAAGGTGGACAGAACTTGGATACCTAAATACTTACATACGTACAATGCTGAAAAGAGAGAGAGAGAGAGAGAAAGAGAGAGAAAGACAGAGAGAGAAATAGAAATGGACAGAAGGAGAGACGGTTTGAGGAGGACTATCACTATTTATGAATAAAATAAAAATAGAAAAAGATAAACCTGAACAAATCAAAGGATAAGAGCATAACTAGAGATAGACTGTGAAGGGAGGCAGACAAATAAAATAAAATATGAACAGGTGGATATGTGTCGAGATGGAATAGTAAAGGAAGAGATCAGAACAGTTGGATATGGGAATAGATGGAACAGTAGAAGAAGAGATCAGAACAGTTAGATATGGGAAGAGATGAACAGTAGAAGAAGAGATCAGAACAGTTAGATATGGGAAGAGATGGAGCAGTAGAGGAAGAGATCAGAACAGGTGGACATGGGTAGAGATGGAACAGTAAAGGAAGAGATCAGAACAGTTAGATATGGGAAGAGATCAGAACAGTTAGATAAGGGAAGAGATCAGAACAGTTAGATATGGGAAGAGATGAACAGTAGAGGAAGAGATCAGAACAGGTGGACATGGGTAGAGATGGAGCAGTAGAGGAAGAGATCAGAACAGTTAGATATGGGAAGAGATGAACAGTAGAGGAAGAGATCAGAACAGTTAGATATGGGAAGAGATGGAGCAGTAGAGGAAGAGATCAGAACAGGTGGACATGGGTAGAGATGGAACAGTAAAGGAAGAGATCAGAACAGTTAGATAAGGGAAGAGATCAGAACAGTTAGATATGGGAAGAGATGAACAGTAGAGGAAGAGATCAGAACAGGTGGACATGGGTAGAGATGGAGCAGTAGAGGAAGAGATCAGAACAGTTAGATATGGGAAGAGATGAACAGTAGAGGAAGAGATCAGAACAGTTAGATAAGGGAAGAGATCAGAACAGTTAGATATGGGAAGAGATGAACAGTAGAGGAAGAGATCAGAACAGGTGGATATAGATAGGAGAAGTTGGGAAAATATAGGAAGAGATCATAATACGGGATCTCTGTCTGTCATCTGTTGCTGGCTCATTAATCTTTCAGCTTTGTCTAAGTTTCTGGCACGACGCCTCTTCTTTGTTCACAATTCAATATTTTCCTACCATTGGAAAAGTTTAATGTTCTGTAATATCCTGGAGAGCAGAGAGAGGAGAGAAAGAAGAAGGGAGACTTGAAAGAGGAAGAAAGATGAAGGTTCAGGTTATTATGATCTTTGGAGGACGGAGGAATAGTTTGAGGGGCTGGAGGAAATATGATAAAGAATGGAAGACGTGTAACAGACGCTTGGAATGATGGAAGAGGGTTATTATTAGTTTGTGAAGGAGGATGTAGGAAATTGGGAATTGGAAGAAAAATGGATGGAAATTAGGACGCTTGGTGGCTGCTACGAGAAGTAGAACAGAGTAGATGGAGATTTGTATGAGCTTTTTGAGAAGAAAGGAAGTGTTATACAATTGAAGAGAAGATATAATGGTGTTGGAGGATTAAACATGTGTGATGGAGCCTAGAAGATATTGTTAGATGGGAAAAAAAGTTGTACGAAGGTTTTAATATGACAAAGAATATCTGGAAGAAATTTTTCTCAATATGGGGAAATAGGAGTTAGAGTTCGTTTAATAGACGCTAGAGGAGGTCAACAGTAGAATGTCTGTGATAGTAAAGGTGGAAACCAATATGAAAAATCCACCAGTTGAATGGGTTAAACATAAGAGCTCGAGGAAATAAATTAAGGCGGAATGAAGTACAATGTGGAAATAAGAAGATAGAAGGGGAGATGAAGATTAGGGTCACAAGAAATTTGGATTTAGAAATTTATGCCAAAAGCAGTTTTGACTCTGGAGGTGGTTAGTGAAGAATTTATAGAGAAAGAATGATAGGAACTATAGAAGAAGGAAGAATAATAAAAGAAGGACGTGAAATAATGATGTTTAAGAGAACAAGATTGATGAATGTGGAAGAGGAATGACGCAGAGTAGAGGATGAAAAGAACAGTTGGGGGAGGAGCCATTAGGATGATTGTGGGAGAGGTGGATGCACGAGCTGATGGAGAAAGATTAATTTCGGGGCTTATAGGAGGTTTAATGAAGGTTGGAAATGCTCGGGGTTAGAGGTGGTAAAAGGGGGTTAAAGAAGGAACGGTGAGAGATGCAGCATTATTTTGAGTTTTTGAAGTTGAAAAAGTGTGCTCTTAAGGGCTACAGCAAATGCAATGGAGGCCACAGAGATGTTATGAGTTAATAGGTTTGGAAGCAATGTTATGTTGAGGGGCCTGAAAGGGTTGTAATGGGGTAGAATGAGTATGCTGAGGCTAGAGTGGAGATGATGTTGTTAGAATATGTGTGGATTTGATGGAGCATGTGGAGTTGTAATGGAGGAGAAAGTGTGGTGTGGAAGAACTGGGATGAAGTTTGTGTGTGCCAAGAGGGATACTGGATACTACTTTAGAAGGACATGTATGGTACAGATAGGAATACTGTTGATTGCAAATGATGAAATACTGCAGAAGATTACACGGAATGAACGTTGATGGAATATTTTTCCGAAGGATCGAAATGGTATTTTTTTTTTTTTTTTAAAGATGAGTGTTTCACAGCCGTTTTTATTTCGTAGCCATGAAACAGGAGCTACTGTAGACGCTTGTGGTCTGTGTTATAGCCGGCCCATCCCGTAGTATGCCTCCCCTCTCATGGGCGAGAAGTGACACAATACTTCCCTATTAGGTGCTGGGTCAACACGAGCGCACCGGAAGGTATCCCTTACAAACAATTGTAACCAAACTAAGAATACAAATTTTTTTCGGCACGGGGGATCGAACCCGGGACCTTCCACATGGCAAGCGAGTGCTTAACCACTGAGCTAATCGCGCGCTCTATAATTTGATAATGTATTTTTTTGCTATCTATTTTAACTATTGTGTAATAAATTTTATAGTATGCTTTTTTTTAATCAGTCGTCTTACTAAATAGTTGAAAATCAAAATGTGCAGTTCCCTGTTTCATAAATTTCATAATATATGCAATGCTGAAGAATAACTTTTTTAATATCAAATCAATATTAAGAGGAAATAAGATTGAATATTGCTTCCAGGACGAAACAATATTTTATACGCCTTAAAATTTTCCAATCCACTGAAAGAAGACACTGAATACTTACTTGCTTATTTTTTTACAATTTATTTTATTTTGGAGACCATTGATGCCAAGAATTATAATTATTCAGCTCGTAACATCATTTTTCTAGGTTGTAGGTTTTGATTCCTAGTCGGGGGACATATATTTTGACCGATTCTGGATTCATTATTGCTAGATCTGCTAACATTTTACAATCCATATTTCTTAAGTAGTTTTCATACAAAAGTATCTTTTCTTTTAAAATTCAAAATACAAGGAAAACGATAATATTTTATTCAAAAATAATTTATGTAACTTTTTATTTTAATTTCAGAATCTCACAATTTGCAATACTTGTTCAGTCAGCTTCATCAATTCCAATTTGTTCTCCACTTTCACAACATGTTGCTTCTGTTGGAAAATTAAACTTTTCAAGTTTCCTGACTTGTTCAAGTTTTTTTTTAGGTTAGAAACACCTGTAAATTCTGCAACTGGAGGAAAGGAGTTATTAGTTTCCGAGGCACTGAAATACCCTGTTTATTATTATTTATCTGTGTGTTTTATGTGTTACTATATTACAATTTTAAGTGGGTAGTGCATAATTGAAGAATCTTTCCATATTCCTGTAAATCATTTATGCCCATAATTTCACCACTGGTCGCTGTTCACATCAAAGCAGTTATTTCATATTTCCTCATGAGGTGTGAGTGGACTTTGAACATTCAAAGTAAAGAGCATCTACCCTATCGGCGATCGAACCCAGGTCACCGTACGTGAAAGCCTAGTGCGCTACCTCACTCGGGCGGGATGACTATGACCAGCAATATGAACTTCGTGAATCAGCAGAGTGGGTAGAAAATTCCGAGTGAGATGACGTGTGGAGGGAGATATCGAACGGTGAAGTCTAGCGCCACCTGGGACCCTTTACTTTTTCCACCTCGCCTAAAAGTTTTTCATTTTGAACACCTGGAAAGTTCTGTATGTTAATGAAGAATGGGGCTTTCGTTTTCTTCAAGGTTCTCTTGAGATGATTTAGGCTTTGTTGCTGTTTGAAACAATTTTTGCTTATAATATTATAAGTATGTAATATTTTATTTACCACCCTCAGTGCATGGCTTGATCGATATGGACTTGTAACTTGGAGGTCGGTGGTTTGAGTCCTAATTTCAGTAAAAATTTAGAAGCGTGAGTTTGAGATATAACTTTTTATAATATTTTATTTTGTCTACGTAGTATGGTTATGGTTAGGTATTGAACTTTATGTTCATAAATAATAATACAATTAAATTTAATGTGGCATCTATGAATATTGAGTATGTGTCTATTTGACGGACTGTATAATTATGAATTTACCTCGTTTTGTCTTTACCTGTTGCTACAGGTAACAGCTCAAACGGTAGCAGATATCAAAATTTTGATGAGAATCGACCAATTATATACCAATGGCTCTCTAGATGATTGTATTTATTTCAACAGAGTTAGTTAGTGCCGTTGAAAAGATTGGGTGAAAAGCTTTTTTTTATTTAAAAAGAAAAAGTAAACACTAACAGAAAAATGTTGGTGAATAATAGAGGCGAAGTTTCTTCTGTTGAGCCCGCAGGAAAAGATAAATTGTAGAGCCTAATAAAATTTCAAATTTTTATTAAAAACATTTTAAATTATCATATCATTACTTCCAAAAAATATCATTACTTCAAGTGCGGTGCTGTAAGACCCTGCTGACAAACATAATAGAGACAATTTTGAGAAATGTGAAGACACAATAAAAAAATTAAAAAAATTGAAGACAAAAATGAAAATTGAAAAAATATGATGACACAATTGAGGAGAATAAAGTCAAAATTGAGAAATATGAAGACACAATTAAATATTATAAATATACAGTTGAGGACAATAAATACAAAATTATGAAGACTTGAAGACACAATTGATAAAAATAAAGATACAAATGAGAGAGCTTAAAAAGAATCCGCATAAGTAATGTCTTGAGCTCGTACAACTTCATTGCCGAAAGTGCCAGAACTTAATTTAATATCTACCAGTACCTCTAAATTCAATTTCTTCAACACGTAATGTCAATTTTATTCTGTTAGACCCAGAATGAATACATAAGGAAGTGCTTCAGAAGTTCAGGGGTGATATGAGTGAAGATTAAGACTATTTTGTAACGTTTATTTTCGTATCAGTTAAAGTTTTAGAGAAGGTGTTGGTCAAAATAAAATACCTGGTGAATCAAAGAGGGGGCTTTGTGGTCAATTGTAAAAGAAAAGGGTTGGCTTTGGGGTACTTTGGAGATAAAGTATGGTTTTGGGGTGATGCATCTTTAGGGTAGAGGCAAAGGAAGTTCTAGGTTCAAGGACAAAGTTATGTCAAGCTTGCTAGGAAAATGTGTCGGGGAAAATGATGATGTATCATTGAAATAAGCATCAGCTATGGATGTAACACTGTCTATGAAATTTACTTCCGTACAATCCCTACTCTATCTCTCTTTCTTCCACCGCTTCTTTATCTCTCTCTCTCTCTCTCTCTCCCCTTCCTCTTTACACTCTTCCCTTTTTCTCTTCCTTACACAAATATTTATTATTAAAAATATTTCTCTCTCTCTCTGACTTTCCCTCTTCCTCAATTTTATCATTCCTCTCCCTCGATTCTTTATTTCCCTTTTCGATTCTTTCTCTTTTCTTTATTTCTGTTTTCTTAACTTCTCTCTATTCCGTTTTATTGCTCTTCTATCTCTTTCTCTTTTCCCTTTTATTCCTCTCGTTCTTTTCCGCCTCTATTCCCTTATTCTCTCTCTCTCTCTCTCTTCTTCCTTTTTCGCTTTCTCTTCCTTTCTCCCACCCCTTCCATGTATCCCTTCTCTCCTCCCTTTCTCTCTTTCTATTCTATTACTGGAAATATTTAGTGGCATTTAGAAAAGAGAGGCTTGATTTATGACACCCAATGCATCCTGAATTTTGTTTTCAAATTTGTTCCGGTGAAAAATCCACCAGTTGATTAATACGTTTCTTTTTTATCCTTTTTTTCAATTCTCCGTCCAAAGTTCAAATTTAGTAAATTTATTTTTCCGTTGTCGATTGTGAAATACATGAAGAGAGAGAGAGAGAGAGAGAGAGAGAGAGAGAGAGAAGACTGTAGATATTATTTGAGTATTCAGTCCAAACATATGGCGGAAAAATCCAATTGTTGATTAATGCATTCTCTTTTTATCCATTTTTTGTCCAAGTCTTACATTTAGGACAGAGGGAGAGAGAGAGAGAGAGAGAGAGAGAGAGAGAGAGAGAGAGAGAGAGAGAGAGAGAGAGAGAGAGAGATAGAGAGAGAGAGAGAGAGAGAGACAGAGAGAGAGAGAGAGATAGATAATTGAATTGAATTAATATATCTATTTAGTTTAATAATGTACAATAAAATAATGCCTACTAAATTAATTCTAACTTTAGGCGGGTTTCTTTTTATTGAAAAGGAAAAAAAAAGATTACTCTGATCATTTTTTTTTTTGAAGAAAACTGCGACCTGTTGCAACACAGAGTTAAAGCGCCTAATTAGAAAATGAAAATATTAATCTGGTCACTCTGCTGAGTTCTGAGAACGTCAAGCTCTAGTTACTTTCCTTATCTTATAAGAAGAAAGGGAATTAATGCCTATAAATACCCAAAAGTAGATAAGGTCGTAGCTATGAGTGCCGAATTATGTCACAGGATTAAATTCTTGTCAAACCCTCTCTCAAGTTAGAATTTCATTTAATTACAACAGCTCACTCACTATAGCCCAATTTGAGGATCCAGTCTGGCTTATTCATTTAATCCTGTTTTATAATTAGGCCCTTTTAAGAAAAAAAGGTTCCATTTTTTTATTCTTAATAGTTTTTTTAACAACCCGACAGTTAAAAAACATTGATTGCAAAAAGAGAGAGAGAAAAAAAATATATTAAAAATCTGCTTCGCTTCTTCTCATTCCCCGTCAAAGTTTGGCATGGGCCTCTTGAGCTTTCTCTTGAAAGCTTTTTTATGACAAGATAAAAAAGATAAAAGTCTACAATACATAAGAGAAGTGTTTCTTCTAATATGGCCCATATTCTTGTCATTTTATTGCAAAACCAACTTGGGAAATAAACTCATTCGAAGACAGCGCTGTAAAGTGTGCCAGCTTATGAAAATGCAACAGTTGGAGAAAAGAAGAAGTAAAAGGAGGAGGAGGGATTGTATTAGAGGTATAAAGAGAAGGAGGTGAGGAGAAAGGGGGGGAGAAGATAAAGAGAAAGCAAGGTAAAAAGCACTCGAAATCGTAAAAGACTAAATTATACAAACTTTATCCTTTGATAAAAAATGCTTTTTTCCATTCTAGGATGTAAAAAATGTATAGGTCTCTCTACTTGGCAAGAGTATTTTTATTTCGTTTGAAATCTGATTTTCTTTCATGTGTACATTATACATACTCGAGATACATATCTACGTACAAACATCTATGTAACTTTTACAATATGCATTATATTACTTTGTATGTTTTACTTCAAAGTGATGTTCAAGGAGACATTGGATTGTCATTTTTTTTGATCGTAGCACTTAACACAACAGAAGCTTTGGGTACCTCAGTTTCTTTATGGAGACAGGCGAAAGAGAGAGACAGAAATAGGGAGAGAGGGAGATGGGATAAAATCAATATTCCTTTTTCAAGCTCTTTTCTTCCTATATTTTTTAGTCTGAAATCGAGCAAACAAAATAAATTTTCGTGTTCGAACTGAATGAAACAAAAAACCAATATGTCTTTGTAGAAACGCTCGGATCTTGGGCAGAAGAAACAATGCGATTTATAAACAAAGTTGGCAACATTTGTAAACAAAATACAAGAGAACCGAAGGCACTGTCACACTTATTCCAAAAAATGTCACTTGTAAAGAAAAAGATAATTTTCAAATAGTATCTAAAACTCATAAAATTGATCTTGTCATGAGTTTACAAAGAAGTAAATACTAAATAACACATAATTCAAGTACAAATATTTTTTAACACTATTAGCTTACATCTCTGGTAACTCAAACAAATCTTGCATTTCAACTCACAAGCAACAGGCAAAACGCATCTACGTTTGAACAAAGAAGTGTGTTGACAGGAGACTAAAGGACAGTGGAACAAAACGTGAGACAGACGAAGAGGTGTGAAAACAGAAGACAAAGGAAAGAGAAACTCAAACTAAGGCACGCCGGAGACCTGTAGACACGACAAAGGATAATAATTATCCTCAGCACATCCTGACTTTGGTTTGGAATTTAAGTGTGGTTAGACAATCCGCATTTCCATTGTGTTGTCTGTGTACCTTGGAGAGAGAGAGAGAGAGAGAGAGAGAGAGAGAGAGAGAGAGAGAGAGAGAGAGAGAGAGAGAGAGAGAGAGAGAGATAGGATGTAGGAGGAATGAAGAAGATAAGAGAAAGAGATGGGTAGAATGAGATGAAAAGAAAAGAGTCGATTAGATTAAATGAATGAAGTGACAGGGATAGTACCGGAAAATGAGTCAAAAAATGACCTCCAGATCGCGAACTGAAAATGAGTGTTCTTAAAATTTTGAGGAGAGCTTCGTCAGAGCCCTAGAAGTGAAAATCTGATGATTCCAAAGTAAAGAAAGGTTGTTTACACCTCTCCCTTAGACAACAGGATCACCAAGGTTGTTCACTTCCAGATGATTTCCTTGGAAATAAAAAGACAGTACAGTAGAAGTCCGATAATTCAGCACGTTTGGGACCGGCTTGGTGCCGGACTACCGAAAATTCCGGTCTATCGGGCGGTACCCCTTCCTTTTAGTGTAGGCTTTGCCGTAAAACAAATCAAAGATGTTTCGTTAGGCGGGAGCGGAGTAGCAACAATATTTCCAGAAAACTAACTCATCTACTGGCGGCTGGGCTTTGTAATAGTCCAAAAGAAGGATGGCTTTAGTATCTTCTGGTAGACCAAGGATTTTGAAGGACTACACCTGTATTTGTTGTGGCAGCTGAGCTTAGTTGGCCGGTTTCCGAACAATACCGAGTGCTTCCGGATGATCCCGAACTACTCCTAAAACTTTCGAATATCTCTCGAGCATTTTTATTTGCTTTGAAGACACACTTTTGGAGAAAACCAATTTATTTACGATTTGCCGGAGCGATTGAAGAGTAAAACCCCCGTCCTAATCCAGGGCGTTAAATCATATAGAATCGTTGGCTTTAGGAAGGACATCCAGCCGTAAAAATGTGCCAAAACCCACCAACCTCAACCATGAGGTTGAACAACGTCGACCCTGCTTAAGCAGAATAAGACAGACTAAAAGAAGAAGAAGAAGATTACACTTATTATCAAGTATAGAGAGCAAGACTCTCGCAAGCAGATTCTTTTTCTGCACAACTATACGTATAATAAGCATTTAAAGCAACATCGACACATACACATTGCTAGTATGAATTAAGAGTCAGAACACTTATTATTGTAAGAGCTCTTGAATTGAAAGCATAGAGTACGTCACTCCATTCAATCATTCAATGAAATTGAAAGAGCATGGCAGATTGAGATAATTAATTGTCGATGACTTTCCACCAATGAATAGCCTATTTGATTGTTGTGACGAAAATTAATTTGATCCTTTTTTTTTTCTTAAAATATTTTTTGACAGTTGAGAAAGGAGATTTTATCAATTTGGGTGTGAGTCATTAAAGGCCGAATTTGTAGAGCAGGATTACAAATTACAAGAAATACATAGTTATAAGCCGGAGTCCCTCCTTCAAGTCTTTGGAAGAGAATGCCGTTGGCATTAGCACTACTCTTGATCAAGTTTTGATTTTATAATTTTACTTTGTAAATATTCCTTGCATGTTTTTATTCGTACTGTAAATAAAACTTGATCGACTGTGTATAATAAAATATATATAATAAGATGTCTGACTATTTGATTGGTTAAAACTTCAACTTAAGGGTCTCGCTTATCTTTGTTGCAATCCTATCTGATAAATAGCGCAGCGTTCTTAAAAATAATAATACCCAAATTAAGCCAGCGTCGATGGCACGTTGAATGCACCGGTTCTCGTTGGATCACCGAAGTTAAGCAACGTCCAGCGAGGTGAAGACTTCGTGATGCTGGCATTCCTGCCCAACCCAGGCTGGGTGAGGTTAATGTGGGTAGCAGGTTTGTGAGTTTCCTGCGAATGGAGGGTAACACCCCCATCGTGATATGACCATGCAGTTGAAAGTGACGTTAAAAACCAAAAAAAAATGTTGCATTTATTTTTACACTCATAATTTACAAGTTGTATCTTTGCTCGAGACTGTTATCTCTAGAGTCACATTTTCATCACCCAACCACAGACCACCAATTTACATAGTGCATAATTATAATGTTGGGAGCGTCCGGGTCAACCGAGCATGATAAAAACAGACACAACATGAAAGGGAAGTATCTCATTTTCTGCCTAGGAGGGAAAAAAAATCCTCTATTCGACATGGCTGTAAGTTCGCCATATCCTGCGAAAGCTCGGGTTCATACATTAGGGTTTTTTCCTCTCGAATTTATTACTAATGCATGCTTCCTCAGTAAACAAAGTCAAGTCAAGGCGGGGGACCTGCCACAACCCCAGCCCTCCCTCCTCCCTGGAAGCCTGGCTGGGAAGGCTCAGGAAAGTTCAAAAAGCATTGAGAGGAGAGGGAGGTTAGGAAGGAGTGGAGATGGAGGCGAAATAAGGACGAGGAGAGTACAGGACGATGGAAAACATGCCTTGGAGGGAAATAATATTATAGATGGTGCTAGAGGTGTAGGTGAAAGAAGAGAGAGGTGTAGGTGAAAGAAGAAAGAGGTGTAAGAAGTACAAGAAGAAGGAGACGGAACAGGAGTTGGAATAGGAAAAGAAGAAGGAGGCGGAAAATAAACAGCAGATGGAGGTTAAAGAGGTAAAGAAAAAATGAAGATGTAAGTGGAAGAGGTTGAGAACAAGAAGGAGAGGTGGAGCTGGAAGAGTAGGTGGAAAAGGAGAGCGGAGGAAATGCATACAGGACGTTGGAAAAGTATTTATGTCTTCGAAGAGGAGGTTGGAGATGGCAAAGAGCGAAAAAATAGAGGCGATGTGAAAAAGAAAGATCATCGTCATAGGGTGGCGTCATCGTGAACGATGGTAGTCAGACAGTGGAGGAATGACTCAGCAATTCTACCACTGTCTTTAAAAGGAGGCTAATTATTGACAAAGGCCCCCAGAACCCAAACAAAAGAAAGATAACAAGATTAAATTATGCAAATATATACTCGGAAGCAATTACAGGAGTGTTGTAGAATACATTTCTGTCCCTTTTGTTGTCACTGTATCAAGTGGTGTGGCGCAATAAGCTTGCAAGCAGGTGACCTAGTATCAATACCCGACTGCATAAAAACCTGGGGTTAACTCATATCTCGTATCAATAACTTTATTTATTTTGTAAAAAAAAAATCAAGGATACATTATAAAATTGTTAGTCCCTAAGACATTAAGCTTACCCGGTACATAATAACACTATTGATTTTACATAATAACAAAGAATTTATTGTTACACAAATGTAAGACATTAGTCTCTCTCTCTCTCCCTATCCGTATCTTTCTCACCCTATCTATGTCTTTCTTTCTCTCTCTCTCTCTCTCTGTCCCTTGTTCTCTCCGTTTCTCTTTGACTTTCTGTTTTTCTATCTCTGTCTTACTCTATTTCTCTTTCTTTCTCTATTGGTCCTCTGCTCTTATTTGTATCATATTCTGCTCAGTCAATATGTCAAAGACTTCTCAACCATCGTATGTCTTCTCTGAAATAGCAAAGAGAGCAGAGCTTCACTAACTCATCTCTATAGCTTTGTGATTTGTGACGTCAGGCTTACATTATTTTTAACGGACAATAGCATCAAGGGAGGGAGAATGATAATAATAAAATAAAAAAAAGTAGCACAAGAAATGAAAGAAATCAAATTCAATTAAAATAAGTAAATTCATTGTTTACAACGTTCAATTCAACATGATTCTTTGTAATATTGTGAAAAATGAAGTTTCGTGATTTACCTACTTTTTATTTTTTTTAATGTTAAAATCTTGGGATGTCCTCCCGGAGTTAATTTTAAATTTTTCTATATCAAAATTTCAACAGCCTGTATATCGAGGTTTCTCTTACGAGTATTTGAAATTAAACTTCTCTTATGTTCAGTTAAAGTTCTCTTATATCCAGGTTAGACTAAACTTCTATTATTTAAAATTTTACACAAAGAAAAAGGTACTACTCATAATAATAATATTGGTATACGTACCTTACACCACTAATCTTCAAACTACTGAGAAATACTACTACTGCTCATACGAATGGTGGAAGTTGCTTAAAGTTGCATGACAACATGGCGTGCTTATTCCTTCGGTTGGGTGAGGAGATGTGGGGTGGTCTAGCAACGTAAATACTACATTTAACTTAGGTGACCCGGCAGAGCTCAACTGGTGAATGAAAGGCTACATAAATAGTCCTCATGTTATGTATGAATAAATATAAATTATACGTATAAGGGGGAAAAACACAACGACGGAAAAGGAAAATTTATAAATAACTGCCTAGTAACAGAGAAAAAAACAGTATAAGTAGCTTGATCGATAAGGTAATTTTGGAGGTTGATAAAATAATAATCAGTTCCATTTATGGTAAAATTGTAGTTGAGCATTTGAGTAATGATTGTTACATCGCCAATCATAATCCACAGAAATACTAATCACAAAGATAACTTAACTTTTAGTTACACAAAAAATAAATGTATTGATTAATATCAATAATCTTATCAGAAAATTAATGAAACAATATTATGCTGGCGTTATGTCAGTGAAATTTTGAACACCATAGTTTTCGTTCCGTAACCAATGTCAAATAACGTCCAGCAAGGTTAAGACTTGGATTGGTGACCATTCATATTCGAACTCTCATAATGCTGGAGTATTCCCAACTTACCGCACGCTGAGTGCGCTTGCTGTGTGTAGTTGGTGAGAAACTTTCCAGAAGTTCTTCTTCTTCTTCTTCTTTTACTCTGTCTTATCCCGCTCAAGCAGGGTCGACGTTGTTCAACCTCATGGTTGAGGTTGATTGGTTTTGGCACATTTTTTACGGCTGGATGCCCTTCCTAACGCCAACGATTCTATTTGATTTAACGTACTGGATTAGGACGGGGGTTTTACCCTCCATTCGCTGGGAATCGTACCAGCTACCCACATTAACCTCACCCAGCCTGGGTAGGGCCGGAAATGCCAGCCTCACGTCTTTGGATGGAACAGAATTTTCTTCGAAAAGTCTGCCCCAGCCGGGAGTTGAACTCGGGAACTCTGGACTACGGGCAGTAGTCACAACCATTACGCCACGGAGGCTGTTTTTTCCAGAAGTTAAAACCGTAAAACCCCTCAACTCGATGATAATAATACATATTTATAGTACGAATTTTATTATTATTGCGCATTGCATAACCACAATTTAAAGGCGTGCATACAAATAACTCAAAATTTAAATTCAACTCTCTTCCAGGTACATTTTCTTAGTTCATAGCGTTAAATAAATCGGCGCTACTAAATGCAACATTTATTCAGAATACATTTTCTAAGACAAAATTTAAAATACTTCCTCCATCTTTGAGGAACTTGACACAGTACCTAACTGCTCATCACTCCTGCAGAATTTCCTCGCGAATGAAATTATTTGACTCAGGAATACAGTAGCCTTTCTTTCCCCAGTACACTCAACTATTAGCAGCCCAACTTCCTTCACAAACATCTTGGCCTCCAAACATCTTCCGTCTGGCCGGCGACCGACTTCTCGTTGTAATCCCACGGGCTCCAACACTGCTGGAACTCGGGCAGACAGCAGTGCTCTGCAAATAGTGTCATTCAGTTGAGAAAGGCGTGAGATGCGTGAAATTGGGTGCTACTTATATTTTGCGTGGAGATGCTTGGAGTGGAGACACGAGCCACGCTCGTGTTATTGTGTAATGAAGTACAACTAAAATATTAATTAAGAAAATTATGAATCGTATTTCAAGATTATTATAATAATTATAGAGCCATAATTATTACAGACAGACATTATAAAATTTACACATGAATACATTATACAATACTATTTTCTAGAAAAACCTACAATTTGGAATGGCTTCTCAACTTAATAATATACATCATACAATAGGTACAATGGTACAATTGGTACATATAGGAGGGGATTTAAATTCAAAACGAGAAATGATAAAATTAGAATGGAGAAATCAAACCCCCCTCCCCATTTGTGATTCCGAGTTGGGTTGAAATGAAACATGGTTATGATGAGAAGGGATTGTAAGGGTTTTCCTGGCGCTAGATTTGAGCAACAGGGATGGGAATTGAAATAACAACATTTACCATTTTAATTCCCTAATTCTTTCCCCCTCTACGCGCTATTCCTAAACACTCCCTTTCCCTTTCTCTCTCTCTCTCTCCCTTCGTCCCTTAATCTGTTATTCCTTATTTAGTCTCTCTTTCTCTCTCTTCGTCCCTCTGCTATTCCTTATTCAGTCTCTCTTTCTCTCTCTCTCTCTATTCGTCCCTTAATCTGTTATTCCTTATTCAGTCTCTCTTTCTCTCTCTTCGTCCCTTAATCTGCTATTCCTTATTCAGTCTCTTTCTCTCTCTCTCTCTCTCTATATCTCTCTCTCTTCGTCCCTTAATCTGTTATTCTTTATTCAGTCTCTCTCTCTCTATCTCTCCCCTCTCTTCTCTCTCTCTCTCTATTTCTCTCTCTCCCTCTCTTCTCTCTCTCTCCATTTGCCCAAAAATCTCTCAATACCTTCGGTTCTCATTTCGCTTGTTTCTACTTGTTATTATTTATCTTTTACATAATGTGTGGGTGGGCTTTATCAAGAAAAATAATACTCTCTCTTTGTTTCCTTCTCTTGCTCATCTTTTTAGCTCCATTTCCCCATTCAGGGCATTTAGCTCCATCACTCTTTCTCTTTCTCTCTCTCTCTCTCCCTCCCTCCCTCTCTCTCTCTCTCTCTCTCTCTCTCTCTCTCTCTCCCCACACACACACACATTACTTTATTGTTTTTGGAAAGAAATATTTATAATGATTCACGTAAAACTTGTATGGAGAAAAGTTTCGTATGTCTTCATTTTTCAGAAGAAAAAAATGGAAAAGCACAATAAAATGTCAGCATTCATGAGGCTCAAATGAATTTATTACTATACGAAACGTGACAAAATTACGTAGGTAGATACTAAAAGTCTACAAAAGACTACAGTTTTACCGAGAACAGAAGTTATTACTACGAATTTAGTGTGTCAATTTTTTTGGGTTATGTTTTCATAATCAATTTCATAAATCTTTATTTACTAAAAACCCCGTTGTCTTTAAAGGTAAAATATAAATAAAAGCGGATTTTTCTAGGAATAAAAAATGCTACAATAAACAGAGATGGATCGTATGAGGTGTTTGTTTTGTTAGCGAAAATAAAGCAAACCAGGCATTACCAAGTCTAAATAGCTGACTAGATTTCTGATGTTTTTCTTTATTAATTCCAAGGATTCATCAATCCTTTAATACACCAGTTTTCGTTCTGTCACCAGTTAAGCAACTTTCAGCGAGCCTTGGATGGGTCACCATTCAAAATTGAACCTTCAAAATGTTGGCCGAAGCCACACTGTGCGAGGTTAATGATGGTAGCTCGTGGTTAAGTTTTCAGCAATTGAAGGCTAAAACCTCTATATCAGTATGACTCTGCAGTTAAAAGAGACGTTAAACCCCAAAAATGGGTATAAGATTTAAAAAAAAGAAATGAAAGTTAGAGGAAGCCATCAGTCCTTACAAAGGTCTTTTCGATGCTGACAACGACGATACTTATAATGACGACTTTTCTGATGAATACACTAGTGATAATGATGACCAAGTTAAATTTGATGTAAAACAATCCACGCCCACCTAAGAGGTCGGGAAAAGGTGTTCGCCTTGCGGTGGCTGTTTGAAAAATTAATTAATTAATTAAAACTCTTACCGACAGCGCAAAACCCTTTTCATGAACCCCGTGTATACTGTATAGGTACGTCAATGTACCCCCCGGGGGTGCGGGGCGGGGCGAGGGTGTCTGTCAGGTGTAACTTTGGGGAGGGGGATTAGGGAAAGACTTGGTGGGGATAAGGAGGGGGTGCTTTCAAAAATCAATAAGACAATGTTACAAAGTCGACCGGAAGATATGAGCTAGGTAAAGGTCAGGTAGATTTTTTTCTTCTTTGTGTACCTACGTATACAACATTGTATATAACCTAGCTATAATATGCACAGCGCTTTTTCTTTCACTTTCCAATGACGTCACAAAGGAATTTCTACACTTGTAATTCTTCTTCTTACTGTTTTAAGTATTTCCATTCCTGTGAGGGGAGGTTTATTGTGGAAGGAAAAAATCTTTTCCTTATAGGTAAACATATTTTCTATTTTCTCATTTTACTTATCTTCTTCATATTTCTACTTATGACTAAATAAAGTCCCCTTTAAAATTAAAATATAAAAAATTTAGTGAGTGAAGACTTTGGTATGGTCGAAGACATTACATTAGAAGGTACATTTTTATTATTTTATTTCTTTGGGTCACTTTAAACTACATTGTCATAATATATCAAGTATTATCAAGACAGGAGATTTACCACCATTTTCCGGGCAAACAAGCTGCATTCTCAAATCAACCAGCCTAGGTTGGGCCTGCAATAGCCAAAACAAACTTGGATAAACATGATGACTATGGATGAATTCAAAAACAAAACGGTCTCAATTCCATGTCTTCACCACGCTGAACGTTTCTTAACATACGTGATCTGTTGAGAACTGGTGAAGGTAATGAGCCATCTTTGGTGGTTAGGTACACTTTCAACATGAGTGTACATAAATTTAGAGCTCGTCTATTAATTTAGGTATGAGTGTACGACGTGAAAAAAACTAAAACAGGAATATTTCCAGGTATTACCTTACTTTAAGACTTGAGGGCTTTTCAAAGTATGTAATTTTCATTAAAACGGTAAAAGCTCTTGAGTGAAACATGACTCTGATAGGAGCCAATGTACTTGGCCATGTATTTACTTATTTACAGTAAGCTATTTACTTATTTACAGTAACCTTTCAAAGTCCCACCGTTAATTCTGTTTACATAGAAATATTCTGAAGTTTCGCTTTCCCAGGAGATACCCCCTGGAGGTGTTTTGAGGGGAGCGGGAGGTATTAAACGTGAAAAATGGCTGAAAAAAATTGTATCGAGTGGAATGTACTCTTGGAAGTGTTATTCTAGCTGCTCAAGTGACGTTTTAGAACGAGAACGGAGCTGTCGGAAATAATGGATGTTAATTTATTGACTTATTTTTGCTGCAGAGAATGCGACTAAGTTTTTAATTTGTAATATTTTTTAAATACGCTGGTTTGGATCTTGAGGCTTTTAAAAAGGAGGAAAGACTTCAGAAAGACCTTACATTTTTACGATTAAAATTCGTTGCACTATTCTATCAGTGGTCTGTTACATTTTTTTTCCTCTTGTAAGCGCTTTAAACCTTCTCATTATACAAGCAAAAGTGTCCCAAAGAAAAACTCTCTGTATTCCATAGCAAAATGTCCCAAAGAAAAACTCTTTGTGTCCCATAGCAAAATTGTCCCAAAGAAAAACTCTCTGTGTTCCATAGCAAAAGTGTCCCAAAGAAAAACTCTCTGTGTCCATAGCAAAAGTGTCCCAAAGAAAAACTCTCTGTGTCCAATAGCAAAAGTGTCCTAAAGCAAAACTCACTGTGTCCCATATCAAAAGTGTCCCAAAGAAAAACTCTCTGTGTCCAATAGCAAAAGTGTCCCAAAGAAAAACTCTCTGTGTCCCCATAGCAACAGTGTCCCAAAGAAAAACTCTGTGTGTCCCATAGCAAAAATGTCCCAAAGAAAAACCCTCTGTGTTCTATAGCAAAAGTGTCCCACAGAAAAACTCTCTATGAACTGAAGACAGAGAACTGCCTGACGATATATCAGCACAAAACAGACCAAAATGAACCTGTCAGGAGGGATTTAGGTCGGGCAGAAAATCCCCAATAAATAATAATTCAACCCTTCCCAATGTTTAGCGCTCTTCCCCCATGGGGACCTTATTTTCGTCGGGGGTTCCGTTTTCGTTCAGCGAAGGAAAAGTAATATGGGACAAGAAGAAACCCCATTCTTTGGGAGTCGATAATATGTAATATATCCCGGCCATTCTTCGATTCTCTTACGTCTCTAGGGGTGCTTTTGGGAGAGGTGATTTGGGGTTTTTAGTATTTCTTAGGAAGAAAAGTATGAAGTCAGGGAGAAGATTTAGGAAAAGGGGGTATTTAGGTAAGACACAAAATAATGATTCGTGGTATGATTCGGGGTACCCGGGCGTTTTTGGAATAAGAATAAATAAGGAGAAAGGTCAGTTTCCAGTATTCAAGGATTAATCAGTTTCCGGTATTCAAAATCTATCTTGACGTTTTGGAAAGGCTCAAATATATTGAGAAAATCTTCAAATAATCGTCTAAATTTTGCTGGAAAACACTTTCCATACGGGACAAAGGTTAGAAATTTAGGAGGGATATAACACAGAGAGAATGGGGAATGGTCAGAGGAATGCTTGGATGATGCACCCAAACCCAACCACCACCACACACTGCCACACCTACCACACCTACCACCACCAACCACCACACACCACCGTCGCCACCTTGAGATGACAAGAAAGAATTTATGCGTCTTCTAAAGTAATAATATACCAGGAGAATTCCTTACCCTAAATTGTTTTCCGTACTTTATAGAGGGAGGAATATTGAACCGTACTTTCTTTATAAATTTTATATACGTGTCTTTCTTTTACATCAGAATATAAATTTTACCTTCTATATAGTTTTTGGTTTGGAAAAATAATAGGTACATGGCAGTACCGTCTGCCCGTACTTTGCGACTAGACTAGAATTAATTTGAACTAAACTATGGGTGTATTAATGGAAATATGACCATGTCTATTTTACCTTTTATGAGGTAGCACAATCAATTTAAGGACGCTCAATACACATATTTTTTTTTAGCTTTGGCTCTGTTATCTTTTGGGCTACAGACAAATGTCTAACACACCAATTATGTATTTTGGTTATCGAGTGGTTAAGGCGCTAGTCTGTTATCCAGGTAGCTTGGGATTCGCTGGTTCAGATCCCACCCCATGCATGATTTTTTTTTTCTCAAATATTTGAGACTTTGTAAACATAATTAGGATACCAATAAACTGCTGGAATAAAGAATTCTTCTAGTCCAAATCGGAAAGTATAATAATAATAATAATAATAATATAGAGTGGTATAATAAAACAACTTTGTTTACTACAACTTTTCAGAATTATACATATTTATATATTTTTTTTATAGAGATGTAGCTATAAATAGATCTACAACATGTTCTATGCTCATAGAATATGAATGAGAGTCCATAAAAAGAAGATCAGCTTTCTCTTGTATTATGAATATTATATCATATTTTCTGACAAGGGACCTTTTTGGGGTGAGATCGTTACAATATCTGGGTCAAGAATTCGCCGGGGAAATCCCTGGCGAATTCGAGGGATAATACCTTTTGGCCTGGTTTGAGAAATATAGGGTTTCTTTTCTTTTTAATAATAAAAAATAATGGTGGAAGCAGAAGTAATTATTGTAACGGGTGTTTGTTTAATTATAGCAGTGTGTTTTTGTGGATTCTTTGTTGTTTCCATTCTTTTTGTTGTTCTTTTGTTATTGTTAGTGATGAAAAGTGATGCTGTTGTTTTTTGTTATTGTTATTATTTTTTGTTTTTGTTAGTATTAATATTGTTGCTATTGTTAGGGATGACGATGTTCTTTTATTATAGCTTGTAGGTATAGTTTTTTTTCTTTTCTTGATATCTAGTATATCTACATTTTTCGTGCATTAATTCCGTATTTTAATTCGCCGGAGAACAAATTTAATACTTCGGTTTACATATTAAAATGTGCTGTATTTTTTACAGCAAAATGTTAATGTTTATCATAAAAAAAATTAATCTTTGATCAAATCAGCATGAAATGCTAGATTCCAATGGCTTACAAATTGTAAAACGTGTAATAAACTTCACAAACTCAACATCGTCTATTCTTAGCTCAACTAAAATGGTTTTGGGTCAAATAATAGGCTATTTGCGTTATGCGTCTTTTTTTATTATTTTTAAAACTATATTCTTGGATTTAAGCGAAAGTATCGAAAGCGCCACTTTCTAGGCGTATGATTCTCGGTCAGAGCATCCTTTTCGCACAGAAAATTCTGTTCCCTCCGGACATTTGTGACTGCCAATTCCGACCCTACCCAGGCTGGGTGAGGTTAATGTGGGTAGCTGGTATGATTCCCAGCGAATGGAGGGTAAAACCTCCGCCCTGTCTACCTTAAGTCAGGACGTTAAAACCAAATAGAATCAATGGACATGAAAGGAAGCTAGACATTGGATCTGGGGCGTCCATATAATCCTCTCACCACCGTGATTTTGGTATCAATAGTATCAATACCTATCTCACGGGCACGGAATTATTATTATAAAACAGTGACTTTTATTAGAGGAAAACACTTAGTAGTCACCGTGGCCGAGTGATACGGTGACCTGGGTTCGATGCCCAGCGGGGATGGATTTTTTCTGCTCCGTACTTGGGTGTTCAGGGTCCACTCATACCTCGTGAGGAAAATTGAGTATTTGTTTTAATGTAAGCAGCAACCAGTGGCGGAATTATAGGCAAAAATAAGATATTGGGATATCAAAGATACGGAAAAGTCCTATAATTCTGCACTAACCACTGAAATTGTGATATAATAACACAAAGAAACACATTATTATTATTTGAGGAAAACAGTCTCTATCCTGAAAACACTCTCAGCGAAAGGAAAATCCAAAGCAATATTTAAAAACAATTTATTTTGAGAAAGCAAACATTAAGTGGGTACTGTGTATGCAACATGCTTCATCAAATCTCATCGAAATAAAATTCTAAATGAGTTTAATGGTTTCTTTTTTATTGGTCTATAAATAACAAACAGGAAAATAGATTTGTGCTTTGGAGAAATAAAGTTTTTTCCGCAATATTATTGCTAATTTAAAAGCGAAATCATTTTTCTTACTGAGAATACTAAAATTTGGATAAAACAAAATAGAGTAGGTAATTTTGTTAATAAACTGAGCTTAGTAGGTAGGTATGAATTCTACTCATAAATTGTAGTTTAATGTATTTTTTGTGATATTAATTCTTTTTACACCTTTTTGTAATAGCAGCAAAATTAGTTTTAAAGATTGAAATCCCATTAATTATTGTATTGATCTCTTTAAATAATTAGGAAGAGACATTTTAATATTGGAAACACATTACAATATTAAACAATAAAAAACACAGAATCATTTTTTCTACTTATTTTCTAATTCAAAAAAATGCCAAGAAGGACCAGATTCAAAATGATTCCACACCTGTCAGGCTGCCTCAGAATGTTGAGTATCAAACACCTCGGCCGAGGTGTGAAGAACGCTTTATTCAAATAAAGAGACATTTATCTTAACAGTCTTGACACCAATGACACAAATGAATGTGACCTATGTGAAGGAAAACCACATAATATCCATCACTTGTTCAACTAGGTACCCACAATAGCCAACTTTTCAATCAGTTCTTGACAAAATTATAGAGAGCTTTTCATATTCCTGTTACACACTGTATATCTTCACCCCTAACAACCTGTATTCAAGTCGAAGACAAGCCTCAACTTCGTTGTAGCAGGCTCTCGAACTTCCAGCATCGGGAGTCTGCCCCCAGTACACCTGTATCAGTCAATGTAAGTGAACGCAACAATATTAATAGCGCCTTCATAGTCCAATTAGTCCATTTCTCTAAAACCAAAAAGCTAACTTTTCAAAGGCCACGGCTTTTTCACAGTCCTCCGTGTCCTCTTTTCCTTGCTACCGAACAATTCCTGTGGTTTGAACATTTCCTCCTGAATAACACGTTCACTTCCCTCTGTAACACAATGTCCACCAAAATAACACATTCACTTCCCTTCGTAACATCAATACCACCAGAATAACAAATTCACTTCCCTCCATACTACCAATTCCACCAGAGTAACAAATTCAAACAATAGAGAAAGAACCCCAACACAAAAGAATCTCTCCGAAATCTGAAAGGTTGCAGATTGTTTGTGATGTTTTTTCCTCTCACTTAAATGCTTGTCTCATTTGCTAAACCCCTCTCCAAAATGAGCTTGTTTACCCACCCCCATTTTGGGTTTTTCTTCCCAAATTTGGCTTGCCTCCTCAAATTGTGTATTCAAATGCAAATGCTTCACAACATTTGCTCTTATTGGCATGAGTTCTTCCACCGTGTTGCCTCTCCTATCTAACATTTTTTATTGCATTACACTGCTTACCACAGCAATTTATTTTCTGTGTGCTTTTCAATTCTCAACATTTTTTTTTTTTTTTGCTTGCTGTCAGTTCTCTTTTGTGAGCTGATTATCGTGCATATTCATTATATGTTATCAATTTTGTGAAATATCTTGATGGGTATCACTGTAAGCAAGTTGTTAGAACACTAACACATTAGTCACCCAGGTTTAATTTCCAGCTGAGTTGAGATTTTCTGGTCTGTAATTTGGGTGTTTTTGATGCTTTTCTTATTTTTCAAAATGCATTGGTTAAAGAAAGCTCATCAATTAATATTATACTTGCAAGGTATGAGTTGACCTTGACCATTTAGTCTAAATATTTAATACTCTTTTGTTCTGCGTCAAAAAATCAGATAAAACTGATTTCTTATTAATTTTTTTATTAATAAACCTCAGAATCTCTATGAGAAGTTTGTACAAAATTACACTCCAAATTTGGATTTCAGTGGTTCGAGTACCAAGCATTTCGATTTAATATAAAGTGAGATCTGAGTAACTGTGACATCATTATGTGAGAGAAAAAACATCTTTATCTCTTTGGCAGAAAAAACAAGACACGTTCGTCTTCTAATTGAAGAAAATAGATTAATTTGCAGTTTGCTTTACATTCCAACCATCTTGTTTGGCACTTGTAAAAGAAATGAAAAATAAAATTGCGGAGTCATGAGGATCGGGAGAACAGGAGAGGATTTTCTTTTGTTCAGAACATAATGTGAATTAATTGAGATTGAACAGAGAGGAAATGAGAGCCGTGGAAGTGTTAGGAATAAATTGAATGGATGAAGAATGTTGGATGTAATAAGAAAAGTGAGAGAAAGACAGAAAGTGCTGAAACAATGAAGAAAATAGTGAAGGAGAGAAAGAAAGAAAAAAGAGTAAAAGTGTTAGGATGGAAATGATTGGATGAGGAAATGAAATAGAGGAGGAAAATTACAGTAAGAATGGATGGAAAGAAAATAAAAAGAGATTGAGAAAAATTGAGAGTTGGAAAAGAAAAGAGGATAATAGATATTGAGAAGAAGAAAATCTAGAAATGAAAAAAAGTGCCTCAGAAAGAGAAAAAACAAAGAAATGTAAGAATAATAAATTTTGAAGTACTGTTTTCCAATACGCCTTGTAATTATGTAATTGTTTCTCACTCTCTTTTCTCTTCTTTTTCTAGTTCTCATTATTTATCCCATTCACTATTTTATCTTCCATGCCTCTTGTGACTTTGACATTAACTGTCTTGTCTTTATTTTCCGTTTGAGTGTCTTAGGGTTGTTCTTCTTTTATCTGTTTTGTTTAGTCCTCACCTTCTATTTTTTTTTTTTTTTTCTTCTTTATATAAGTATTCTGCTCTTACAATTTTTCATTTATCAGAACATGTTTTCTTCTTCAATTTTAGTTTTTTTAGTCTTCTCCTTTCATTTTGAATTTTCTCAAACTTACTTGAAATCATTGTTTAAATGTTTAACCTCTTCCTCTTAGTTGAAGTTAGTTGGTTCTGGCACTTCTACTTCCATAATCCATAGTTTACTGCTGGATGCCTTACCTCTTAAGCAATAAGCATACCAATTAATTTATTTATAGCCTTTTAGCCTGATAAAGCTGATACTGTATCTGTTTAACGTCCCCCAAAAAAACAAGTTGATTGTTCTTTCAATACCTATTTTAATATTTTAATGTGATCTTATAATTTATTATATTATTTCATTAATCTAATCTTTTTTCCTTTAATTTTCTCTTTTCTATTATAATTTTCTTTCCCTACCTACTTTCTCCTTCTCTTCCTACTCTCTTCTTTTTACATCTTCAATTCCAGAGAAGTTTTTCTTCTTTTTTCATCAGCTACTTCTGTTTTTTTCTCATTTTCTTGTGTAACATCATTTTCTAATGCACTTATTTGAATGGTTTAACGGATTCCAATCAGAGCACGAGGAACGTGCTGTTTTAAACTTCTACCCTTCTCTCTTTTACTATCTCTTCTTTCCTCTTTATTACTTCCTATAATATGTAATATTGGATTGTGTTGTGCAATTTTTTGAAGTAATTATTTTTTGTTTGTATTTCTTTTCTGGACATGTTCTAACCTTTTGAGCAACTTTGATTTTGTGTCTTTCTGACTTTCAGTCCGTTATTTGCATTCCTTGCAACGTGCAAAAACTACTGAACGGATTTCAACGAAAACAATTTTGAAGAAAAACGGTTAAAATTTCTAATTACAAGTGATTTGGTAAAAAAAAAAGATCTCAAAATATAGCCATTGGTTGAAACTCTGATTTGAAAGAGGTTCTGGCTTATCTTCAACTCAATCCTGATTTAGAATTCGATCCTATGTATGTAAATGGTTTTTGATTCGCCGCTCTTTCGATCATGGCAACAGTAATTATAACATCAAGAGAAATAATAAAATGATTATTATGATATCAATCATAGGAGACTCCTCCTTTTCCCAATAAAAAAGATATTTTTATTCGTAATGCCGCCACGGGTTACATTGTAGAAGTAACTTTCATTTTTCAACTGCAATTCTTAGAACTACTATTACAATGGTAGAACTCAATAAAAAAATGAAATAACTATTCAGTAATCGGATCTTTCCAGGAATACTCACATATTAAATTTCTTAATAAAGATTACCATAAATGATATTACTATAGGAAGTCCAAGTTAACATTAAGTACTCTTAAAAGCAGAGATAAGTAAAGTGTGCTCATAAAAATATTGCTCTAACTGTTTTGATATACCACGAGATTCATTAGGTATAAAAAGACTGTTTAGTGAAAATGATAATTAAATAGACCCGCTAGCGTGGCCGAAGCGTAACCTATCGAAAAAGTTAATTTCCAAAAAATAGTGATAGTCTGAAAAAAGAAGAGAATTTTCATAACGACTGAAAACTTAAGAGAAATGCTATCAACTACAGTTATTTTTGTATCTCTACTTCTAAGTATTCTTTCTAATGTCGAGGCAGCAGTACCTGAAGGCAAGATCGCTCTTGCAGAAAAATATGAAGCTGAAAAACAAAACAACATTTCAAGGAACAAACTACCAAGCAACACTCCACAAATCAAACGAGTTGGGATTGAGACTACTGAGGTTGGAAAAGAGAATTCTACCCTAGAGGAATGCCAGAGATTGATGTCTAAACCTCGAAGTTTCTTCTGCCCTGAGCCACCTGTAATACCTCCATGTCCTATTTGCCCTAGTTACCCTACATACCCTTTATACACTAAACCCACTGCAGGGCCTCCCTCTGGAATTGATTATACTGTAGATGTTTTCCCATCTGGTGCTCATGGGCCGCACTATACTGAACAATGTTACGACTGTTAACCATGATCTGTATGTCCATTGTCCATTCATACCTAGATTAATTTTCTTTGGATATTACCGCCACTTTATCCATTACTTTCCATTGATTATACTGAAAAGTATTTCCCATCTGGTGCTAATGGCCCACACTCTACTGTTAACCATGATTAACATGGTTGTTAACCATATCACGACTGTTAACCATGATCTGTATGTCCATTGTCCATTCATACCTAGATTAACTTTCTTTGGATATTACCGCCACTTTATCCATTACTTTCTAGCATTATTGTCATATTTTGATATTCCTGCTGTCGCAAAACTGCATCAATTTTTTTATTTGTTTACCTATTGCAATTGAAATAGAGAAGATTCATAATTTATATTTAAGCTCTGATATTTAGAGAAAACCAAAAAATAAATGACAAAAAGTGCACACTTAAGATCTTCAACTTGATTTTTTGATTTTTTTGTAGCGTTTCGAATGTAGAAAAGAGGGTATTTTAACACAAAAATCAAATTTGAAGAGAATCGTTCGAGAACTTTTAGAGGTACAAGACGTTATTTCGTTTTAAACTTTCATATATGCATATATTCTGATTTCGTTGTTATTTTCGTGGATTGTTATGTTTTGTCAATAAATGAAAAAAATTAATTAATTGGAAAAAAAAACCTCAGAATAATTATAGTGATAACGGAGAGTCGAACTTTTATTATTGCCAAGAGTAAACGATGTGAACTATTCACGAGGAAGTAATGTGTCTACAATTAGCAGAGTAATTTATCTATTTCTCTTATTCTATCCCCCTCTTTCTCTCTTCTTTCCTTCTTCTGTTTCTCTCAAGAGTTCACAGATGTTTTTCTTTGCTTTCTTTTTCTGATTGCAATGAAATTTTCAAGTACACTTTTACAGAGTTGTTAAAAATCAATTATCCATTCTAAGACATTTCATTTTGTACTAGAGTTGTTATTTTTATTTGAATAGTCTCTGGGGGGTCAGAAAATAATTGTTTCAGTATGTTATGTCTTTTAAATGTAATACACCGAAAATATATCTTTTGCATCGTTCAATGTAGAGGATTAAATAAACCATAACCTACCTTCCTATTTTTAAATCTATGTAGTTACGTACTACTAAATTTTACTTGGTTTACATGGTACTCAAAGAGTCATTGTACCTTCTATACTGTAAAGTTGTGCTGTACTCTGTACTCAAATAGAGTTTATCCATTCCATCGTCACAATCTCTTCAGGTAATAAAACTTATGTGGTTAATAACCACATAAGTTTTTAACCACTTATAATGTTACTTGTAGATTTTGCTTTAGATTTACATCCACCTTCTGAATCGAGTTCAAGAAATAATTAAGCCAAAATTATCGTGCCTTTATCTGAAGGAAAAGTAAGTTGGAAAATGAACGCACAGTTAACAAGGAAAGGAACATAGTAACGCTACAAGTGCTATTGTGTGACATAGAACTTCCTCGCAAAAAGTCATTATAAAATTCTTATGAAGTTCAAGTCATTGTTTCCATTCAACTGCGGTGGGTGTGGGTGGGGTTAGATTGAGTGTGACGGGAACTCTTCCATGTTTAAAAAAAAAAAAAAAAAAAAAATTGAGCCAGAGTGTATAAATTTCTAGAATTATCCAGTTAGACAGTCATTTAGTTATTATTGGACAACAATATTTTTTATCATAATTATATAAATATACTTTGTAATGGAAGGATATGGAGAACGTCCATCACGACCGAAGTCACTGGACTCACTGGTAACCGCTCACAATAAATTATTAATCTTGATTTGTATTAACATACTAGGGCCTTTCACACGTACGGATAAATTGACGGATTTGGACCGTACAGTCCAAGATCTTTAAAATTGGACTGTGTGTGTAAATTCAAACTTATCCGTCGTCTCCTGGACTGTGAGATATCTGTTTGGACCGTGGATCTGAAGAAGGTCTGGCAGTCCAGATCCGTCGACCCAAATATGTACAAACATGTGAATACAAACTTCAAACATATATGGGCTATATTTGAAATAAAAAGTGTACAGACAGATCTGGACCGTCGGACTAGGACTGGCAGTTTTGGACTATCAGATCTGATCCGTTTCTTAATTTTTTACACAAAAATGGACTCTCGGATCGCCTTTCCAGTCCATCTGTCAGTCCAGCATCCCTCGGATTGGACTGGCAGTCCGGATCCGTCAATTTATCCGTACGTGTAAAAGGCCCTAATATTCCGTTTTCATTACTTTCCTTATCTTACTGATCTCAAAAGCTCCCGCAATAAGGTGGCTGACTCATAAACTGGAGGTCGGAGGTTTGTGCATGTACGGCAAACTTCAAGGCGAGAGTGAGTAATTTTGATACCAAAAAAAAATACTCATGGAAATTGATATTAAATTTTCTATGTAAACATTTCAGTAGCCAGCGTCGATGGCATGTTGAATACACCGGTTCCCTTCAGAACACCGAAGTTAAGCGACATCCAGCGAGGTTAAGACTTGGATGGGTGACCATTCAAATTCTAATTCTCGTGACGCTGGCTTTTCCCGGCCCCACTCAGGCTGGGTGAGGTCAATGTGAGTAGCAGGTTTGTGAGTTTCCTGCGAATGGAGGGTAAAACCCCCGTCGTGATATGACCATGGCAGTTAAAAGCGACGTTAAACCCCACTTAAAAAAAAAAAAACATTTCAGTCAGATACATCACATGTTTTAGAGTTCCTACAGCCTAATTTAAAATTTCAGCCCTTAATAGATTTTTTTTTTATTCGGTTTAACGGCGCTTTATTAATAGATTAATTACTCAGACAGACAAATTAAAAGTCCTCATTTCACATTTTTTAAGGGATCTAGGAATAAATTGATATATTGGTTAATAAATTAATTTTTTTTATTATTTTATAATAAATAATTTTTAGGTACGACCAAATCAATTTTATTATTTTTGTTTTTGAAACATTTAAATTACTATGTACAGATTTTTAAGTTGCCCACAAAAAGAGGGTAAAAACCCCCACCTCGACTGACCTCGACATTAAAGAGATGTTTAGAATGTCTACGGAAAATAAAATCGACAAAAGAAGAACTGTTAACACCAATGATCGGAAACAAGCTAATGTTCTCAACCGTATACAAGTTAGGTAGTTAGGAAATATTGTAAAAGAAACTTTCGCCAAAGTTAGTCTCAAGGATATAAGAAATTCAGTCCATAAGCCGAGAATATTACAAGCGAAAATGCAAAAAAAAAGACCAAGTTTAATTCCATGGGCTCAAGCGAATGTAGGAAATTAGATTAAATTTTGCCCCGGCTAAAAGAAGCTGGATTTTTTTCCTACATTAAATTTTATTATAGTTTTCATTTCCTTCGCATATTACTTTTCTGTTAACTTATTCTTGAATATGTCCTGCGGCTAATCTGTTGCTGTTGTTTCTGTTGTTCTATAGTTGTGTTAGAAATATAACATAATTATTTATGAGTTCATGAGACGTAGATGTCACTAAAACGGTGGTGGACGGATTGTATGGCCGCCCTGAGGCTGTGCCTAGGGTCTAGGGCCTAGGCTTCATTTACAAATAATATGAGTTATTTAGACAGGCTGGATAGATTGGGTAGGGGCAAAAATGCTAAACTCGTTCTTTATTTGGGAGGAGCCTAAAGTTTTGTAAAAAAATGTGGCCAACCTTGGATTAGAACTAACGACTTCTAGTAAGCGTCGCCGTCGATGACACGTTGAATACACAAGTTCTCGATTTGTCACTAAAGGTGCACTGGTAGTAAAGTGGTTAACGTGCTAGTCTGGTAATCCAGGTAGCGTAGAGGTCCGTTGGTTCGAATCCCACCCAGTGCATGAATTTTTCCTTATTAATTTGAGTTTGTAACCACATAATAATAAGACTCTGAGGGTTAGGTGGTAGAAAATGCTTTGAGCATTAACCTCACCTGGTGGTTACCTTCACGAAAGAGTGTTATTATTATTAAAAGTAAGCAACGTCTAGCGAGGTTGAAACTTTGAATGAATTTGAATTTGAAATTTGAAAAAACATAGAAATTCAAACCCTCATGATGCTGGCTATTCCCGTCTCCACTCTTTCTGGGTGAGGTAAATTTGAGTAGCTGATGGTTCGTAAATTTAAAGCGAATGGCGGGTAAAACCCCCGTTATCATAATGACCATGCAGTTGAAAGCGAGGTTCAACTAAGAGAATACTAAACTTTGTCTTCCTCAGAAATGGTTATTATTATTATTATTATTTTAGAGATACTGTAGACATGGCGTAGACATCACCATTCACCAATGACTTCAGGTTTGTGATATTTTCAAATTTATTCTACTTAAAAAAAAAAAAATTGGAGAAAAAAAAAAAAAAAAAAACAAACACAATAGGTAGGTACTTCCAAAAAGATAGTATTATGTTTTTTCTTATGAACGATACTAAAATTGTATTATTGAAATTCAAAATTTCTCATGAAAATACAAAAATAGCCTGATAAAGCTGATACTGTATCTGTTTAACGTCCCCCAATGAAACAAGTTCTTTGTTCTTTCAATACCTATTTTAATATTTTCATGTGATCTTATAATTTATATATTATTTCATTAATCTAATCTTTTTTCCTTTAATTTTTCTCTTTTCTATTATAATTTTCTTTCCCTACCTACTTTCTCCTTCTCTTCCTACTCTCTTCTTTTTACTTCTTCAATTCCAGAGAAGTATTTTTTTTTTCATCAGCTACTTTTGTTTTTTCTCATTTTCTTGTGTAACATCATTTTCTAATGCACTTATTTGAATGGTTTAACGGATTCCAATCAGAGCACGAGGAACGTGCTGTTTTAAACTTCTACCCTTCTCTCTTTTCCTATCTCTTCTTTCCTCTTTATTACTTCCTATAATATCTAATATTGGATTGTGTTGTGCTATTTTTTGAAGTAATAATTTTTTGTTTGTATTTCTTTTCTAGACATGTTTTAACCTTTTGAGCAACTTTGATTTTGTGTCTTTCTGACTTTCAGTCCGTTATTTGCATTCCTTGCAACGTGCAAAAACTTCTAAACGGATTTCAGCGAAAACAATTTTGAAGAAAAACGGTTAAAACTTCTAACTACAAGTGATTTGGTAAAAAAAGATCTCAAAATATAGCCATTGGTTGTAACTCTGATTTGAAAGAGGTTCTGGTTTATCTTAAACTTAATCCTGTTTTAGAATTCGGTCCTATGTATGTAAATGGTTTTTGATTCGCCGCTCTTTCCATCATTACAATAGTAATTATAACATCAAGAGAAATAATAAAATGATTATTATGATATCAATCATAGGAGACTCCTCCTTTTCCCAATAAAAAAGATATTTCTATTCTTAATGCCCCACGGGTTACATTTTAGAAGTAACTTTCATTTTTCCTTAGAACTACTATTACAATGCTAGAACTCAATAAAAAAACCAAACAACTATTCAGTAATCGGATCATTCCAGGAATACTCACATATTAAATTTCTCAATAAAGATTACCATAAATGATATTACTATAAGAAAACCAAGTTAATATTAAGTACTCTTAAAAGCAGAGATAAGTAAAGTGTGCTCATAAAAATATTGCTCTAATTGATTTGATATACCAGGAGATTCATTAGGTATAAAAAGACTGTGTTTTGTGAAAATGATAATTATATAGACCCGCTAGCGTGGCCGAAGCGTAACCTACCGACAAAGTTAATTTCCAAAAAATAGTGATGGTCTGAAAAAAGAAGAGAATTTTCATAACGACTGAAAACTTAAGAGAAATGCTATCAACTACAGTTATTTTTGTATCTCTACTTCTAAGTATTCTTTCTAATCTCGAGGCAGCAGTACCTGAAGGCAAGATCGCTCCTGCAGAAAAATATGAAGCTGAAAAACAAAACAACATTTCAAGGAACAAACTACCAAGCAACACTCCACAAATCAAACGAGTTGGGATTGAGACTACTGAGGTTGGAAAAGAGAATTCTACCCTAGAGGAATGCCAGAGATTAATGTCTAAACCTCGAAGTTTCTTCTGCCCTGAGCCACCTGTAATACCTCCCAATGTCCTATTTGCCCTAGTTACCCTACATACCCTTTATACACTAAACCCACTGCAGGGCCTCCCTCTGGAATTGATTATACTGTAGATGTTTTCCCATTTGGTGCTCATGGGCCGCACTATACTGAACAGTGTTACGACTGTTAACCATGATCTGTATGTCCATTGTCCATTCATACCTAGATTAATTTTCTTTGGATATTACCGCCACTTTATCCATTACTTTCTAGCATTATTGTCATATTTCAGTATTCCTGCTGTCGCAAAACTGCATCAATTTTTTTATGTGTTTACCTATTGCAATAATTGAAATAGAGAAGATTCATAATTTATATTTAAGCTCTGATATTTAGAGAAAACCAAAAAATAAATGACAAAAAGTGCACACTTAAGAACTTCAACTTGATTTTTAGATTTTTTTGTAGCGTTTCGAATGTAGAAAAGAGGGTATTCTAACACAAAAATCAAATTTGAAGAGAATCGTTCGAGAACTTTTAGAGGTACAAGACGTTATTTCGTTTTAAACTTTCATATAATATATGCATATATTCTGATTTCTTTGTTATTTTCGTGGATTGTTATGTTTTGTCAATAAATGAAAAAAATTAATTAATTGGAAAAAAAACCTCAGAATAATTATAGTGATAACGGAGAGTCGAACTTTTATTATTGCCAAGAGTAAACGATGTGAACTATTCACGAGGAAGTAATGTGTCTACAATTAGCAGAGTAATTTATCTATTTCTCTTATTCTATCCCCCTCTTTCTCTCTTCTTTCTTTCTTCTGTTTCTCTCAAGAGTTCACAGATGTTTTCTTCGCTTTCTTTTTCTGATTGCAATGAAATTTTCAAGTGCACTTTTACAGAGTTGTTAAAAATCAATTATCCATTCTAAGACATTTCATTTTGTACTAGAGTTGTTATTTTTATTTGAATAGTCTCTGGGGGGTCAGAAAATAATTGTTTCAGTATGTTATGTCTTTTAAATGTAATACACCGAAAATATATCTTTTGATCCGTTCAATGTAGAGGATTAAATAAACCATAACCTACCTTCCTATTTTTAAATCTATGTAGTTACGTACTACTAAATTTTACTTGGTTTACATGGTACTCAAAAAGTCATTGTACCTTCTATACTGTAAAGTTGTGCTGTACTCTGTACTCAAATAGAGTTTATCCATTCCATCGTCACAATCTCTTCAGGTAATAAAACTTATGTGGTTAATAACCACATAAGTTTTTAACCACTTATAATGTTACTTGTAGATTTTGCTTTAGATTTACATCCACCTTCTGAATCGAGTTCAAGAAATAATTAAGCCAAAATTATCGTGCCTTTATCTGAAGGAAAAGTAAGTTGGAAAATGAACGCACAGTTAACAAGGAAAGGAACATAGTAACGCTACTAGTGCTATTGTGTGACATATAACTTCCTCGCAAAAAGTCATTATAAAATTCTTATGAAGTTCAAGTCATTGTTTCCATTCAACTGCGGTGGGTGTGGGTGGGGTTAGATTGAGTGTGACGGGAACTCTTCCATGTTTAAAAAAAAAAAAAAAAAAAAAATACAGCCAGAGTGTATAAATTTCTAGAATTATCCAGTTAGACAGTCATTTAGTTATTATTGGACAACAATATTTTTTATCATAATTATATAAATATACGTTGTAATGGAAGGATATGAAGAACGTCCATCACGACCAAAGTCACTGGTAACCGCTCACAATAAATTATTAATCTTGATTTGTATTAACATACTAGGGCCTTTCACACGTACGGATAAATTAACGGATTTGGACCGTACAGTCCAAGATCTTTAAAATTTGACCGTGTGTGTAAATTCAAACTTATCCGTCGGCTCCTGGACAGTGAGATATCTGTTTGGACCGTGGATCTGAAGAAGGTCTGGCAGTCCAGATCCATCGACCCAAATATGTACAAACATGTGAATACAAACTTCAAACATATAGGTATGGGCTATATTTGAAATAAAAAGTGTACAGACAGATCTGGACCGTCGGACTAGGACTGGCAGTTTTGGACTGTCGCATGTAATCCGTTTCTTAATTTGTTACACAAAAATGGACTCTCGGATCGCCTTTCCAGTCCATCTGTCAGTCCAGCATCCGTCGGATTGGACTGACAGTCCGGATCCGTCAATTTATCCGTACGTGTAATATTCCATTTTCATTACAATAAGGTGGCGGACTCATAAACTGGAGGTCGGAGGTTTGTGCATGTACGGCAAACTTCAAGGCGAGAGTGAGTAATTTTGTTACCACAAAAAAAAAAAAAAAAAAAATACTCATATGGAAATTGATATTAAATTTTCTATGTACACATTTCAGTCAGATACATCACATGTTTTAGAGTTCCTACAGCCTAATTTAAAATTTCAGCCCTTAATAGATTTTTTTTTTTTTTCGGTTTAACGGCGCTTTATTAATAGATTAATTACTCAGACAGACAAATTAAAAGTCCTCATTTCACATTTTTTAAGGGATCTAGGTATAAATTGATATATTGGTTGATAAATTAATTTTTTTTATTATTTTATAATAAATAATTTTTAGGTACGACCAAATCAATTTTATTATTTTTGTTTTTGACACATTTAAATTACTATGTACAGATCTTTAAGTTGCCCACAAAAAGAGGGTAAAAACCCCCACCTCGACTGACCTCGACATTAAAGAGATGTTTAGAATGTCTACGGAAAATAAAATCGACAAAAGAAGAACTGTTAACACCAATGATCGGAAACAAGCTAATGTTCTCAACCGTATACAAGTTAGGTAGTTAGGAAATATTGTAAAAGAAACTTTCGCCAAAGTTAGTCTCAAGGATATAAGAAATTCAGTCCATAAGCCGAGAATATTACAAGCGAAATTGCAAAAAAAAAGACCAAGTTTAATTCCATGGGCTCAAGCGAATGTATAGGAAATTAGATTAAATTTTGCCCCGGCTAAAAGAAGCTGGATTTTTTTCCTACATTAAATTATAGTTTTCATTTCCTTCGCATATTACTTTTCTGTTAACTTATTCTTGAATATGTCCTGCGGCTAATCTGTTGCTGTTGTTTCTGTTGTTCTATAGTTGTGTTAGAAATATAACATAATTATTTATGTGTTCATGAGACGTAGATGTCACTAAAACGGTGGTGGACGGATTGTATGGCCGCCCTGAGGCTCTGCCTAGGGTCTAGGGCCTAGGCTTCATTTACAATTAATATGAGTTATTTAGACAGCCTGGATAGATTGGATAGGGGCAAAAAAAAAAAAAAGTTTTGTAAAAAAAATGTGGCCAACCTTGGATTAGAACTCACGACTTCTAGTAAGAACTCACGACTTCTAGCGTCCCCGTCGATGACACGTTGAATACACCAGTTCTCGATTTGTCACTAAAGGTGCTCTGGTAGTAAAGTGGTTAACGCGCTAGTCTGGTAATCCAGGTAGCGTAGGGGTCCGTTGGTTCGAAACCCACCCAGCGCATGAATTTTTCCTCAATAATTTGAGTTTGTAACCACATAATAATAAGACTCTGAGGGTTGAGCATTATGGTGGCTACCTCAACTAAAGAGTGTTATTATTATTAAAAGTAAGCAACGTCCAGTGAGGTTGGAAATTTGAATTTCAAATTTGAAAAAACATAGAAATTCAAACCCTCATGATGCTGGCTATTCCCGTCTCCACTCTTTCTGGGTGAGGTAAATTTGAGTAGCTGATGGTACGTAAATTTAAAGCGAATGGCGGGTAAAACCCCTGTTATCATAATGACCATGCAGTTGAAAGCGAGGTTCAACTAAGAGAATACTAAACTTTGTCTTCCTCAGAAATGGTTATTATTATTATTATTATTTTAGAGATACTGTAGACATGGCGTAGACATCACCATTCACCAGTGACTTCTGGTTTGTGATATTTTCAAATTTTTTCTACTTCATAAAAAAAAAATCGGAGAAAAAAAAAATATTACAAAAACGAACACAATAGGTAGGTACTTCCAAAAAGATAGTATTATGTTTTTTCTTATTAACGATACTAAAACTGTATTATTGAAATTCAAAATTCCTCATGAAAAGACAAAAATAGCCTGATAAAGCTGATACTGTATCTGTTTAACGTCCCCCAATAAAACAAGTTCATTGTTCTTTCAATACCAATTTTAATATTTTCATGTGATCTTATAATTTATATATTAATTATTTCATTAATCTAAGCTTTTTTCCTTTAATTTTCTCTTTTCTATTATAATTTTCTTTCCCTACCTACTTTCTCCTTCTCTTCCTACTCTCTTCTTTTTACTTCTTCAATTCCATAGAAGTATTTTCTTTTTTCATAAGCTACTTCTGTTTCTTCTTATTTTTTTGTGTAACATCATTTTCTAATGCACTTACTTGAATGGTTTAACGGATTCCAATCAGAGCACGAAGAACGTGCTGTTTTAAACTTCTACCCTTCTCTCTTTTCCTATCTCTTCTTTCCTCTTTATTACTTCCTATAATATCTAATATTGGATTGTGTTGTGTTATTTTTTAAGTAATTATTTTTGTTTGTATTTCTTTTCTGGGCATGTTTTAACCTTTTGAGCAACTTTGATTTTGTGGGTTATTTGCATTCCTTGCAACGTGCAAAAACTACTGAACGGATTTCAGCGAAAACAATTTTGAAGAACAACGGTTAAAACTTCTAACTACAAGTGATTTGGTAAAATAAGTTCTCAAAATATAGCCATTGGTTGTAACTCTGATTTGAAAGAGGTTCTGGTTTATCTTGAACTTAATCCTGTTTTAGAATTCGGTCCTATGTATGTAAATGGTTTTTGATTCGCCGCTCTTTCGATCATGACAATAGTAATTATAACTTCAAGAGAAATAATAAAATGTTTGTTACGATATCAATCATAGGAGACTCCTAATTTTCCCAATACCAAAGATATTTCTATTCGTAATGCCGCCACGGGTTACATTTTAGAAGGAACTTTCATTTTTCAACTTCAATTCTTAGAACTACTATTACAATGGTAGAACTCAATAAAAAAACCAAATAACTATTCAGTAATCGGATCATTCCAGGAATACTCACATATTAAATTTCTTAATAAAGATTACCATAAATGATATTACTATAAGAAAACCAAGTTAATATTAAGTACTCTTAAAAGCAGAGATAAGTAAAGTGTGCTCATAAAAATATTGCTCTAATTGATTTGATATACCAGGAGATTCATTAGTTATAAAAAGACTGTGTTTTGTGAAAATGATAATTATATAGACCCGCTAGCGTGGCCGAAGCGTAACCTACCGACAAAGTTAATTTACAAAAAATAGTGATAGTTTAAGAGAAAAAGAAAACAGATTTTTTATAACGACTGAAAACTTATTAGAAATGATATCAACTACAGTTATTTTTGTATCTCTACTTCTAAGTATTCTTTCTAATGTCGAGGCAGCAGCACCTGAAGGTAAGATCGCTCCTGCAGAAAAATATGAAGCTGAAAAACAAAACAACATTTCAAGAAACAAACTACCAAGCAGACAAATTGGGATTGAGACTACTGAGGTTGGAAAAGAGAATTCTACCCTAGAGGAATGCCAGAGATTAATGTCTAAACCTCGAAGTTTCTTCTGTCCTGAAAAAGCTCCATGTCCTATTTGTCCTACATGCCCTAAACCTACTCCACAGGCTCCCTCTGGAATTGATTATACTGAAGAGTTATTCCCATCTGGTGCTAATGGGCCGCACTCTACTGTTAACCATGGTTAACATGGTTGTTAACCATGTCACGACTGTTAACCATGATCTGTATGTCCAATTGTCCATTGTCCATTCATGCCTAGATTATTTTTCTTTGGATATTTATTTTTATTTTTCTTAGCATTATTGTCATATTTCGGTATTCCTGCTGTCGCTAATTGTCGCATTTCGCCATTTCTGCTGTGTCATATCGTCGTAAATCGGCAACTTTGCCCGTGCCTCTTAATTAAGAAAGCAATATAAAGGTATTGAAGGCCATAGTATTTTTTGTACTTGTTTCCTAAAGACATTAAATTAAATACACCAACATTAACAATCGTCTTCTTCCAATATCAATAATATCATAAAACTGCATCAATTTTTTTATGTGTTTACCTATTGCAAGCTTTGATTTTTAAGGCAAACCAAAAAAATAATGACAAAAACTACAGACTTAAGATCTCCCACTTGATTTTTTTTTGTATATTTAGAATTTTTGTAGCGTTTCGAATGCAGAAAAGAGGGTACTCTAACATATAAATCAAATTTGAAAAGAATCGTTCGAGAACTTTTAGAGATACAAGAAGTTATTTAGTTTTAAAGTTTCATAAATGCATATATTCTGATTTCATTGTTATTTTCGTGGATTGATGTTTTGTCAATAAATGAAAAAAATTAATTAATTGGAAAAAAAAACGTCAGAATAATTATAGTGATAACGGAAAGTCGAACTTTTATTATTGCCAAGAGTATACGATGTGAACTATTCACGAGGAAGTATTGTGTCTACAATTAGCAGAGTAATTTATCTATTTCTCTTATTGTATACCCCTCTTTCTCTCTTCTTTCCTTCTTCTGTTTCTCTCAAGAGTTCACAGATGTTTTTCTTTGCTTTCCTTTTCTGATTGCAATGAAATTTTCAAGTGCACTTTTACAGAGTTGTTAAAAATCAATTATCCATTCTAAGACATTTCATTCTGTACTAGAGTTATTATTTTTATTTGAATAGTCTCTGGGGGCTCAGCAAATAATTGTTTCAGTGTGTTAAATGTCTTTTAAATGTAATACACCGAAAATATATCTTTTACATCGTTCAATGTAGAGGATTGACAAAACCATAATATCTACCTTCTTATTTTCAAATCTATGTAGTTACGTACTACTAAATTTAATTTGGTTTACATGGTACTCAAAAAGTCATTGTACCTTCTATACTGTAAAGTTATGCTGTACTCAAGTAGTACCTAAACTCCATTCTATCGTCACAATCTCCTCAGGTAATAACACATATGTGGTTAATAACCACATAAGTTTTTAACCACTGATAATGTTACTTGTAGATTTTGTTTTAGATTAACATCCACCTTCTGAATCGAGTTTCAAGAAATAAGCCAAAATTATCGTGCCCTTAACTGAAGGAAAAGTAAGTTGAAAATGTACGCACAGTTAACAAGGAAAGGAACATAGTAACGCTACTAGTACTATTGTGTGACAGATAACTTCCTCGCTAAAAATCATTATAAAGTTCTTTTGAAGTTCAAGTCATTATTTCTATTCAACTGTGGTGGGTGTGGGAGGGGTTAGCTTGTGTGTGATTGGAAGTCTTCCGTGTTCTAATGTATTACAAGACATTTTCCATCTCCAGCCAAGTTGTTAAAAAATAATACAGCCAGAGTGTATAAAATTCTAGAATTATCCAGTTAGACAGTCATTTAGTTATTATTGGACAACAATATTTTTTTTATCTTATATTATATAAATATATTAAGTTTGTAATGGAAGGATATGAAGAACGTCCATCACGACCGAAGTCACTGGTAACCGCTCACTATAAATTATAAATCTTGATTTGTATTAACATAATAGGGCCTTTCACACGTACGGATGAATTGACGGATTTGGACCGTACAGTCCAAGATCTTTAAAATTGGACCGTTCGTGTGGATTCAAACTTATCCGTCGTCTCCTGGACTGTGAGATATCTTTTTGGACCGTTGATCTGAAGAACGTCTGGCAGTCCAGATCCGTCCACCCAAATCTGTCCATGTAAATACAAACTTCAAACATATATGGGCTATATTTGAAATAAAAAGTGTACAGAAGATCTGGACCGTCGGACTAGGACTGGCAGTTTTATACTGTCGCATCTGATCCGTTTCTTAATTTGTTACACAAAAATGGATTCTCGGATCGCCTTTCCAGTCCATCCGTCTGATTGGACTGGCAGTCCGGATCCGTCAATTTATCCGTACGTGTAAAAGGCCATAATATTCCGTTTTCATTACTTTCCTTATCTTAGCTCCCCCGATAAGGTGGCGGACTCATAAACTGGAGGTCGGAGGTTTGTGTACGGCAAAGTTCAAGACGAGCTTGAGTAATTTTGACACTACAAAAAAAAATACTCCTAATATGGAAATTGATAGGTATTAAATTTTGTATGTTCACATTTCAGTTAGCTACATCACAAGTTTTAGAGTTCCTACAGCCTAATTTAAAATTTCAGCCCTTAATAGGTAATTACTCAGATAGACAAATTAAAAGTCCTCACTTCAGATTTTTTAAGGGATCTATAAATTAGATATTGTATAATAAATTAAAATAATAATATTATTTTATAATAAATAATATTTAGGTACGACCAAATCAATTTTATTTTTTTGTGTTTTTGACACATTTAAATTACTATGTAGGTACATATTTTTAAGTTACCTACAAAAAGAGGGTAAAAACCCCCACCTCGACTGACGTCGACATTAAAGAGATGTTTAGAATGTCTACGGAAAATAAAATCGCCAAAGAAAAACTGTTAACACCAATGATCGGAAACAAGCTAATGTTCTCAACCGTATACAAGTTAGGTAGTTAGGAAATTTTGTAAAAGAAACTTTTGCCAAAGTTAGTCACAAGGATATAAGAAATTCAGTCCATAAGCTAGGAATATTACAAGCGAAATTGCAAAAAAAAAAGGTCAAGTTTAATTCCATGGGCTCAAGCGAATGTAGGAAATTAGATTAAATTTTGCCCCGGCTAAAAGAAGCTGGATTTTTTTTCTACATTAAATTATAGTTTTCATTTCCTTCGCATATTACTTTTCTGTTAACTTATTCTTGAATATGTCCTGCGGCTAATCTGTTGCTGTTGTTTCTGTTGTTCTATAGTTGTGTTAGAAATATAACATAATTATTTATGTGTTCATGAGACGTAGATGTCACTAAAACGGTGGTGGACGGATTGTATGGCCGCCCTGAGGCTGTGCCTAGGGTCTAGGGCCTAGGCTTCATTTACAAATAATATGAGTTATTTAGACAGCCTGGGTAGATTGGGTAGGGGCAAAAATGCTAAACTCGTTCTTTATTTAGGAGGAGCTTAAAGTTTTGTAAAAAAAAAAATGTGGCCAACCTTGGATTAGAACTCACGACTTCTAGTAAGCGTCGCCGTCAATGACACGTTGAATACACCAGTTCTCGATTTGTCACTAAAGGTGCACTGGTAGTAAAGTGGTTAACGCGCTAGTCTGGTAATCCAGGTAGCGTAGGGGTCCGTTGGTTCGAAATCCACCCAGTGCATGAATTTTTCCTCAATAATTTGAGTTTGTAACCACATAATAATAAGACTCTGAGGGTTGAGCATTAACCTCGCCTGGTGGCTACCTCCACTAAAGAGTGGTATTATTATTAAAAGTAAGCAACGTCCAGTGAGGTTGGAAATTTGTATTTCAAATTTGAAAAAACATAGAAATTCAAACTCTCATGATGCTGGCTATTCCCGTCTCCAACCTTTCTGGGTGAGGTAAATTTGAGTAGCTGATGGTTCGTAAATTTAAAGCGAATGGCGGGTAAAACCCCCGTTATCATAATGACCATGCAGTTGAAAGCGAGGTTCAACTAAGAGAATACTAAACTTTGTATTCCTCAGAAATGGTTATTATTATTATTATTATTATTTTAGAGATACTGTAGACAGGGCGTAGACATCACCAATGACTTCTGGTTGGTGATATTTTCAAATTTATTCTACTTCATAAAAAAAAAACGGAGAAAAAAAAAATATTACAAAAACGAACACAATAGGTAGGTACTTCCGAAAAGATAGTATTATATGTTTTTTCTTATGAACGATACTAAAATTGTATTATTGAAATTCAAAATTCCTCATGAAAAGACAAAAATAGCCTGATAAAGCTGATACTGTATCTGTTTAACGCCCCCAATAAAACAAGTTCTTTGTTCTTTCAATACCTATTTTAATATTTTCATGTGTGATCTTATAATTTATACAGGGTGTCCCGTATACAGATGCAAATATTTTGAGGGTAGGTTCAGCCCACCGTGGACTATCATATGAGCGAAACTTGCAGTGGGGCATTTTGCTTCGTTAAAGAGTTATGGCCAAATCCCTGTTTTTCCCACAGGTCTAGAGGTCACTTAGATCGATGCACGTTTTTAAAGAAATGGTAGCCAGTAAGTAATTTTTCACTTCATGTATGGATAGTCATGCATATTTCCCTTGAAATGCAGTTGGTTGCATGAAAAAATATTGAAAGACCAGAGAGATATTTAATCATAAGTTCAACACTTTTCTAAAATTTGATTTTTCCCTGTTTTCCCTTTCGTGAATTTAGAGTACTTCTACAATTGCAATTCTGCGTATCACTAGGTAAAAAATTACCCTTTGTTATTTTGTTTCAATAAATATAAAGTTCTTTCAGACGCGTGAAGGAACGAATGAGATACGCCTTATCAAACGGCACCAGAAGGAGAGAAACACATCTTTCAAATTTTGAATCTGGGCGCTATTGCATTTTGAAGAACACTCGATGCCTGAAGCGGTCTGTGTGACTATTTTTGTGCCAACTGCAAGTTACAAATGAAAATTTTCTGAGTATTTTTTTTATTAACAAAATAAATTTTTATTTTGAACTGCTCTAAACAAAGAGTTGCCAACTGACACAGTATACCATTCAAACATTCTTGTCATTAGTCTGTTCTTTAAACATTTCAGGGTATAATGAAATTTTTAAGGATGAAATCATTTCAGCAGCATCTTTGGGGACATCTCTTATGAGTATATATGGCGATGGATAATGTTGAGTGTATCCCTAAGAATTGTTATGCATAATTCTTGGATCTGCTTTTTCTTGATGTTGTGTTTTTTGAATAAATTAACAAGAGAAGATGAAGCACTACCTCGTACACCAAACCAGAGACCATGAACTTCCCAGTTGGATATTCCATATTTTTCCTTGAAGTAAGGGATGGTAGGTGTATATATATCTTTCTTTTCTTTATCAATATCTATATCTTGATTTGGATTGTTTGTTTCCCAGCGAAGTGTCGGGTCAAGGATGAGGGCAGAGTTATTGCGGCGGTCAATAGCGATGATGTCGGCTCTTCTGTTTTGTTGAGCACCGTCGTCAGTCTGTGCCTCGCAGTGGACTTCCTCATGCACCTCCCAGCCTTTCTGTCTGAACAAGTCTGCGGTGGCAGTGCGGATCTTGTGATGGGCGGAATTTCGAAGTAGCTCTGATCGGGGACAAACGCCTCGGATGTGGGGAATTGTTTCAATGAGGTTATTCTCACTGCAGATTGGATTCCTGCAGCGGCGATTCCCTTGACTCCGACCGCCTGTCCCGCGATTTGCCATCGAATTCATAGACAGTTTAAGGGCGTTGGTCCATTCATTACTTGTCAGTCCGTGTTTGTTTGAGACCCACTGGTTGGTGAAAGGAGAAGATTTATACCACTTTATACCAACTCCACGCTGTGGCATAAGAGACCATTTGTCAAATTCTGCATCTCTAAGGTGGGTTCTCATTGCTCGAACGGTCATTTCGGATGTAATTGTCAGACGTGACTTACATTCTTGGAGTTCAGTGGTACAATCTCGAGAAACATGGAGGTGAGGGTCATGGATTCTCAAGAGTGTCTGGCAGATGTTGATGTGCTGGAGACTTGCTTCCCATGAAACTCGTAGAATGCCAAGGCCTCTCACATTACGTCGAGAGTAATACACAGGTATCGGGGTATCAGCGGGAAGGCCTATAATCTCTCTTACACCTTGACGAATAATGGAGTCCACCGAGTTCAGGAAAGATTCTCCTAGAAGATCAACTGGTGTAGTTTGAAGTGGATATACAAGCTTTGGGAAAACGTATTGATCAAGAATGTTTAACTTTTGATCGCCGCGGAGTAAGGGTGACGTTATTAAATTTCGGAAATCTGTCTCGAAGTTAGAAATAAACTTCCTTTGGTCAAAGACCACACCACTGGAAAAGTTGACACCTAAGTAGCGGATTTTCTCATCATGGTCAATTGATCTGATAGAGGACCCATCTGAGAGCAATATGTTTTCAACGTGAAGTCTTCCTTGTTTTATATCTAAAAGTCAAATCTAAAAGTCTGTTAAATTAACAAGGCGATCAATTTGTTCGGTGGAAGAGAAAGCCACAAGCTTTAAACCTCGCCTTTGGTTCGCTACATATTCTTTTGGGTTCTTTTCATTTCATATCCTGTGTTGCAGAATGTATCATGTTTGTAGTTTAGATCAAGGGTGGTGATATAGTGATACATGTTTGTAGTTTATCAATAAACTACAAACATGTATCACTATATCACCACCCTTGATCAGTCTTTGTTTTTATTTATTTCACAAATTGTTACCATGTTCATTGTAAAAAAAAAAAAAAATGTAAATAAAGCTTGGTCCAATTGTTTATAAAATAAAAATAAAGTATTAATAATAATAGTAACCTTAAGGTTGGATGTTCGAGTTTTACCCAATGTTAATTTTCGGCACTATTTGTTATGTTTTTGATATCATGATTGTGATAAACACAAAAATGATATTTTTAATTTTACTTCTAAAAATAAAATCATATTTTTTGTTGGTAGCGCAGAGTCTTTCTCCATGTGTATTCTTTTTCCATAATTACACCACTGGTTGCTGCTTTCGTTGCAGCCTCTCTCATTTTTCCTCATGATAACCCTGTGATTCCGTAACCCCATTCACATAAAAGTTCACACCGACCGACCACTGTGAATGATCAATTTCCCTCTGTTAAACATCCCAGAGCAGTGTATTTATACCTCAAATTACGCGCCAATTCTGTTAAAATTCAGCCAACTTTGAATTTTCCATCATGATTCATAAGTGTTTTTTGAGCTTTGTGTGTACTGCGTTCCATGATCTTTAAAGTAAAATAAAGGAGCTTTCTTTTTTATAAAACTAAACATAATAGGGTATTTTTTTAACTAGTGATACGCAGAATTGCAATTGTAGAAGTACTCTAAATTCACGAAAGGGAAAACAGGGAAAAATCAAATTTTAGAAAAGTATTGAAATTATGATTAAATATCTCTCTGGCCTTTCAATATTTTTTTATGCAACCAACTGCATTTCAAGGGAAATATGCATGACTATCCATACATGAAGTCAAAAATTACTTACTGGCTACCATTTCTTTAAAAACGTGCATCGATCCAAGTGACCTCTAGACCTGTGGGAAAAACAGGGATTTGGCCATAACTCTTTAACGAAGCAAAATGCCCCACTGCAAGTTTCGCTCATATGATAGTCCACGGTGGGCTGAACCTACCCTTAAAATATTTGCATCTGTATACTAATCTTTTTTCCTTTAATTTTCTCTTTTCTATTATAATTATGTACATTGTACAATACATGAGACTGAGGAGAGCCAACACTTTCTACGTGACTTTGTGTGACACAAATTATGTATACTGTGCACCTTTCAACAGAATGTTGAGATCCGCAAATAACGATTCTAAGTTTGATTTTTGAGAAGTGTTCTGTTTTGTAAAAAAGTATTCAGAAATTACGATGTTATACCTGGTGTATCCATTTCGAACAATATTGTACTGTATGTTATATTCATGTAAATAGAGCTTTGCTCGTTTAATAAATGAACCGGTAAACCCGGTGATATTATTATTATTAATTTTCTTTCCCTACCTACTTTCTCCTTCTCTTCCTACTCTCTTCTTTTTACTTCTTCAATTCCAGAGAAGTATTTTCTTTTTTCATCATAAAATATTGGATTGTGTTGTGTTATTTTTTAAGTAATTATTTTTTGTTTGTATTTCTTTTCTGGGCATGTTTTAACCTTTTGAGCAACTTTGATTTTTTGGGTTATTTGCATTCCTTGCAACGTGCAAAAACTACTCAACGGATTTAAGCGAAAACAATTTTGAAGAAAAACGGTTAAAACTTCTAACTACAAGTGATTTGGTAAAAAAAGATCTCAAAATATAGCCATTGGTTGTAACTCTGATTTGAAAGAGGTTCTGGTTTATCTTAAACTTAATCCTGTTTTAGAATTCGGTCCTATGTATGTAAATGGTTTTTGATTCGCCGCTCTTTCGATCATGACAATAGTAATTATAACTTCAAGAGAAATAATAAAATGTTTGTTATGATATCAATCATAGGAGACTCCTCCTTTCCCCAAGTACTTAAGATATTTCTGTTCGTAAAGTTGCCACGGGTTACATTTTAGAAGGAACTTTCATTTTTCAATCGCAATTCTTAGAATTATTATAACAATGCTAGAACTCAATAAAAAAACCAAATAACTATTCAGTAATCGGATCATTCCAGGAATACTCACACATTAAATTTCTTAATAAAGATTACCATAAATGATATTACTATAAGAAAACCAAGTTAATATTAAGTACTCTTAAAAGCAGAGATAAGTAACGTGTGCTCATAAAAATATTGCTCTAATTGATTTGATATACCAGGAGATTCATTAGGTATAAAAAGACTGTGTTTTGTGAAAATGATAATTATATAGACCCGCTAGCGTGGCCGAAGCGTAACCTACCGACAAAGTTAATTTCCAAAAAATAGTGATAGTTTAAGAGAAAAAGAAAACAGAATTTTTATAACGACTGAAAACTTATTAGAAATGGTATCAACTACAGTTATTTTTGTATCTCTACTTCTAAGTATTCTTTCTAATGTCAAGGCAGCAGTACCTGAAGGTAAGATCGCTCCTGCAGAAAAATATGAAGCTGAAAAACAAAACAACATTTCAAGAAACAAACTACCAAGCAGACAACTTGGGATTGAGACTACTGAGGTTGGAAAAGAGAATTCTACCCTAGAGGAATGCCAGAGATTAATGTCTAAACCTCGAAGTTTCTTCTGTCCTGAAAAAGCTCCATGTCCTATTTGCCCTACATGCCCTAAACCCACTCCACAGGCTCCCTCTGGAATTGATTATACTGAAGAGTTATTCCCATCTGGTGCTAATGGGCCGCACTCTACTGTTAACCATGATTAACATGGTTGTTAACCATGTCACGACTGTTAACCATGATCTGTATGTCCAATTGTCCATTGTCCAATGTCCATTCATGCCTAGATTATTTTTCTTTGGATATTTATTTTTATTTTTCTTAGCATTATTGTCATATTTCGGTATTCCTGCTGTAGCTAATTGTCGCATTTCGGCATTTCTGCTGTGTCATATCGTCGTAAATCGGCAACTTTGCCCGTGCCTCTTAATTAAGAAAGCAACATAAAGGTATTGAAGGCCATAGTATTTTTTGTACTTGTTTCCTAAAGACATTAAATTAAATACACCAACATTAACAATCGTCTTCTTCCAATATCAATAATATCATAAAACTGCATCAATTTTTTTATGTGTTTACCTATTGCAAGCTCTGATTTTTAAGGCAAACCAAAAAAATAATGACAAAAACTACAGACTTAAGATCTACAGACAAAAAGTTATTTAGTTTTAAAGTTTCATAAATGCATATATTCTGATTTCATTGTTATTTTCGTGGATTGTTATGTTTTGTCAATAAATGAAAAAAATTAATTAACCTGTGAGTACACGCGCTAAAAATCCGAACGTCTGTACACGCGCGATGAAAAAAATTCTCACACCTGGTTTTGCTTTGTATTTCGTTCTGCTTGAAGAGTTATATAATATTTTTAAGATACATTAAGTTGACTTATGTATTTAAAAGATACTTAATATAATTTTACCAATTTTTTTTCCAAATGGTTGCAGTTCGAACCCCTGATTTGATTTTTTTTTTTCCAAAATTTGTTCATCGTAAGCCATAGTGACATAAGTTTGTAGGGTAATTCACAGTATATCTTATAATCAAGAATATTATGTAATTATATTTGTTTAGGTACTTCTAAAAGCTAAAAACAGAAACGATAAAAAATAAATGTACTTAGGTAGATTATACCAGGAGGTAAGTAGGTAGGTAGGTACCCATTATAGTAGGTGGAGAAAGATTACAAAGAATACTAATCATTTCAGTATCTAGCAAAAAAAGTGTAGGAAGGTACCTAACTACCTAATATTATTACAAAGAAATTTAATTAATGTTAGTTAAAAGTTTATATTTTGTCAGTTAAACATCATTATAATAATTATTATAACAATAGTGAACAATCACGAATTTGGTAGGTAAACACACTAATTTTCTTTAAAAAAATATATTTCTTTATTTAAAACAATTGTTATTATTATATTAGTTAATTATTAAAACTAATTATTATAAATAATTAATTAAATTAAACAAAATAGTTAGTAACAGAAAAAAAAACTCTCAAAAAAAAAGTTACGTCTGTACACGCGCGATGAAAAAAAATCTCACATTTCCGACCGATCTGAACTTTTCGCCACGTCACGGGCAACAGAAATTGAAAATAGCTCAAGGGACTGTGGATACATCTAGATAAACATATTATCAACAGCTACTCCAGGTCCCTACAGGTTAGGACCAATATCGATCAAGTTCTAGCGTTTTTGCCGAGCGTGTGAGAATTTTTCCCTATGTGCGTGTACTCACGGGTTAATTGGGAAAAAAAAACCTCAGAATAATTATAGTGATAACGGAAAGTCGAACTTTTATTATTGCCAAGAGTATACGATGTGAACTATTCACGAAGAAGTATTGTGTCTACAATTAGCAGAGTAATTTATCTATTTCTCTTATTGTATCCCCTCTTTCTCTCTTCTTTCCTTCTTCTGTTTCTCTCAAGAGTTCACAGATGTTTTTCTTTGCTTTCTTTTTCTGATTGCAATGAAATTTTCAAGTGCACTTTTACAGAGTTGTAAAAAATCTATTATCCATTCTAAGACATTTCATTCTGTTCTAGAGTTGTTATTTTTATTTGAATAGTCTCTGGGGAATCAGCAAATAATTGTTTCAGTGTGTTATGTCATTTAAATGTAATACACCAAAAATATATCTTTTACATCGTTCAATGTAGAGGATTGAAAAAACCATATCTACCTTCTTATTTTCAAATCTATGTAGTTACGTACTACTAAATTTAATTTGGTTTACATGGTACTCAAAAAGTCATTGTACCTTCTATACTGTAAAGTTATGCTGTACTCAAATAGTACCTAAACTCCATTCTATCGTCACAATCTCCTCAGGTAATAACACTTATGTGGTTAATAACCACATAAGTTTTTAACCACTGATAATGTTACTTGTAGATTTTGTTTTAGATTAACATCCACCTTCTGAATCGAGTTTCAAGAAATAAGCCAAAATTATCGTGCCCTTAACTGAAGGAAAAGTAAGTTGAAAATGTACGCACAGTTAACAAGGAAAGGAACATAGTAACGCTACTAGTACTATTGTGTGACAGACAACTTCCTCGCTAAAAATCATTATAAAGTCCACCCAAATCTGTCCATGTAAATACAAACTTCAAACATATATGGGCTATATTTGAAATAAAAAGTGTACAGAAGATCTGGACCGTCGGACTAGGACTGGCAGTTTTATACTGTCGCATCTGATCCGTTTCTTAATTTGTTACACAAAAATGGATTCTCGGATCGCCTTTCCAGTCCATCTGTCAGTCCAGCATCCGTCGGATTGGACTGGCAGTCCGGATCCGTCAATTTATCCGTACGTGTAAAAGGCCCTAATATTCCGTTTTCATTACTTTCCTTATCTTACTGATCTCAAAAGCTACCGCAATAAGGTGGCTGACTCATAAACTGGAGGTCGGAGGTTTGTGCATGTACGGCAAACTTCAAGGCGAGAGTGAGTAATTTTGATACCACAAAAAAAAATACTCATGGAAATTGATATTAAATTTTCTATGTAAACATTTCAGTAGCCAGCGTCGATGGCATGTTGAATACACCGGTTCCCTTCAGAACACCGAAGTTAAGCGACATCCAGCGAGGTTAAGACTTGGATGGGTGACCATTCAAATTCTAATTCTCGTGACGCTGGCTTTTCCCGGCCCCACTCAGGCTGGGTGAGGTCAATGTGAGTAGCAGGTTTGTGAGTTTCCTGCGAATGGAGGGTAAAACCCCCGTCGTGATATGACCATGGCAGTTAAAAGCGACGTTAAACCCCACTTAAAAAAAAAAAAAAAAAAAAACATTTCAGTCAGATACATCACATGTTTTAGAGTTCCTACAGCCTAATTTAAAATTTCAGCCCTTAATAGATTTTTTTTTATTCGGTTTAACGGCGCTTTATTAATAGATTAATTACTCAGACAGACAAATTAAAAGTCCTCATTTCACATTTTTTAAGGGATCTAGGAATAAATTGATATATTGGTTAATAAATTAATTTTTTTTATTATTTTATAATAAATAATTTTTAGGTACGACCAAATCAATTTTATTATTTTTGTTTTTGAAACATTTAAATTACTATGTACAGATTTTTAAGTTGCCCACAAAAAGAGGGTAAAAACCCCCACCTCGACTGACCTCGACATTAAAGAGATGTTTAGAATGTCTACGGAAAATAAAATCGACAAAAGAAGAACTGTTAACACCAATGATCGGAAACAAGCTAATGTTCTCAACCGTATACAAGTTAGGTAGTTAGGAAATATTGTAAAAGAAACTTTCGCCAAAGTTAGTCTCAAGGATATAAGAAATTCAGTCCATAAGCCGAGAATATTACAAGCGAAATTGCAAAAAAAAAGACCAAGTTTAATTCCATGGGCTCAAGCGAATGTATAGGAAATTAGATTAAATTTTGCCCCGGCTAAAAGAAGCTGGATTTTTTTCCTACATTAAATTATAGTTTTCATTTCCTTCGCATATTACTTTTCTGTTAACTTATTCTTGAATATGTCCTGCGGCTAATCTGTTGCTGTTGTTTCTGTTGTTCTATAGTTGTGTTAGAAATATAACATAATTATTTATGTGTTCATGAGACGTAGATGTCACTAAAACGGTGGTGGACGGATTGTATGGCCGCCCTGAGGCTGTGCCTAGGGTCTAGGGCCTAGGCTTCATTTACAATTAATATGAGTTATTTAGACAGCCTGGATAGATTGGATAGGGGCAAAAAAAAAAAAAAAAGTTTTGTAAAAAAAATGTGGCCAACCTTGGATTAGAACTCACGACTTCTAGTAAGAACTCACGACTTCTAGCGTCCCCGTCGATGACACGTTGAATACACCAGTTCTCGATTTGTCACTAAAGGTGCTCTGGTAGTAAAGTGGTTAACGCGCTAGTCTGGTAATCCAGGTAGCGTAGGGGTCCGTTGGTTCGAAACCCACCCAGCGCATGAATTTTTCCTCAATAATTTGAGTTTGTAACCACATAATAATAAGACTCTGAGGGTTGAGCATTATGGTGGCTACCTCAACTAAAGAGTGTTATTATTATTAAAAGTAAGCAACGTCCAGTGAGGTTGGAAATTTGAATTTCAAATTTGAAAAAACATAGAAATTCAAACCCTCATGATGCTGGCTATTCCCGTCTCCACTCTTTCTGGGTGAGGTAAATTTGAGTAGCTGATGGTACGTAAATTTAAAGCGAATGGACGGGTAAAACCCCTGTTATCATAATGACCATGCAGTTGAAAGCGAGGTTCAACTAAGAGAATACTAAACTTTGTCTTCCTCAGAAATGGTTATTATTATTATTATTATTTTAGAGATACTGTAGACATGGCGTAGACATCACCATTCACCAGTGACTTCTGGTTTGTGATATTTTCAAATTTTTTCTACTTCATAAAAAAAAAATCGGAGAAAAAAAAAATATTACAAAAACGAACACAATAGGTAGGTACTTCCAAAAAGATAGTATTATGTTTTTTCTTATTAACGATACTAAAACTGTATTATTGAAATTCAAAATTCCTCATGAAAAGACAAAAATAGCCTGATAAAGCTGTTACTGTATCTGTTTAACGTCCCCCAATAAAACAAGTTCATTGTTCTTTCAATACCAATTTTAATATTTTCATGTGATCTTATAATTTATATATTAATTATTTCATTAATCTAATCTTTTTTCCTTTAATTTTCTCTTTTCTATTATAATTTTCTTTCCCTACCTACTTTCTCCTTCTCTTCCTACTCTCTTCTTTTTACTTCTTCAATTCCATAGAAGCATTTTCTTTTTTCATCAGCTACTTCTGTTTTTTCTCATTTTCTTGTGTAACATCATTTTCTAATGCACTTACT
>CM044955.1:52410998-52429471 GCA_024516035.1 Bactericera cockerelli
TGTGTGTGTGTGTGTGTGTGTGTGTGTGTGTGTGTGTGTGTGTGTGTGTGTGTGTGTGTGTGTGTGTGTGTGTGTGTGTGTGTGATGGCTTGGCGAAGCGGGTGCAGCCCGCTAGTATGAAATAAAATCATAGCCAGTTGAGCAAAATATTAAAAGAAAAACCACGGGGCCCCCCTTAAAATTGACCACGTATATGAAAATAGGTAGATCTCTATACCAATTGCCTGCGGCTCTTTATATAATATACTAGCGGGCTGTCGCCCGCTTTGCGGGCCGAGGCATGGCCGTGAAAGCAAAAAATCCTTTTTCGCCAATGGCAGGTGTTGTAGTGGGAGTTTCGAAAAATCCCGTCTTATTGCACATCTAGACTATAAGACAAAGCTACCTACCAAATTTCAGCTTCCTAGGACTTACGGTTTGGGCTGTAGAGCGATGATCAGTCAGTGGTCAGTGGTCAGTGAGTGTCTTTGACATTTATATATTAAGATAAATATTATATAATTACTCGTATTTGCAAAGAATAATATTGACGGACGTGATTATCGACTTCGGTAATCTCTGCCATCAAACCCATAAAGTGTCTTCTGAGTGCTCAGTGATCGGCTTTATCGACATCTTAACCAATGATCTTCATTATAGTCGCCTGCGACGCTTTTAGTGTTTTTTATTTTATTTTCAGATATTTTTTGTATCTATTTACCGAGTATTTCAACCCATTACTTTGCAAAAATTTCGCCTGCGGCGCTGTCAAATTTACTTATCAGGATGTTTTGGATTGTTTTTCAAGACGTGCAATTCTAGTATGTACCATTAAAAGAAAAAAAGGTCTTTGGGCATTTTCGAAATGCATTTCGAAAACGTCGTTTTGGATACTATTATAAATTAGTGCCCAAGACACTTGGCTTCGGTTTCAATATTTTAGAAAAAACTCAGTACAATTTTGGGGCCCCGCGCCTTGAAAATGCCAAGGGCCCCGCGCAGCCTTAATCCGGCACTGGGTAGATGGGCTGTCAATCTCTAGATCGATTCTTGACGGACACAAGGCTGTTCGATTCTGAGGTGCATGAAGGTTATCCATTTAGTTTGATTGGTTGCACTGGACAAAATAGAGTGTTAACACATGGGTCTATCTAGATCTGCTCGATATTATCCGGTAAGTTTTGTTTAGTATTGGTTTGCTGGTGTTTGACGTTCCCCGCAAGAACGTGGTTTCGACCAAGTCAATTGGAACATTTTGGGACACCCTGTAGAAATTTTGAAGATTGATGGATAAATTAATATTGATAAATTCGTTTCAGAACTTCATAAAAAATGTCAAGTCTCTATTTTGAGGCATTAAAAAGATTAAAATCCGTGCCAGGCCATTCGACCTACTCTGTACAATGAAATATCTTACCAGCTTAGTGATCCTGAAGTCCTGTAGGTGCATGAGTGGTAAAATAATAATTGCTTACCCCAAAACTTGACCTTATCAATGGCTATCGCGGATGATCAGGGACCGTTTTTAAACGACCCTGTACGGTAATGGATCAATTGGTGAAGATCGATTGCCGATGATCAAACATACATGATGGAAACTTACTATAGTTCTATTATTAACATTATTGTAGGTAACAAGAGAAAAGCTGTTCTATTCTATTCAATTACACAGATTAGGTTCTGCAATATTATACAACTATAAATACATAATATATACCTTAGTAGACCTAACATTATTATTATTTCGGTAACACTTTATTAATTGGACATATATATTATATACAACACAGATAAATACAAATTAAAATACAATATGAGAGAAGTAAGAAGAGAAAAAAATTCCTCACATACAGTATTCAGAACTATTCTCAGTCTTTATCCTTTACACATTATTGCAACGATTAATTTTACTATTCTTAGTTTTACAAGGAATGTAGGTACAGAAGACAAGACTGACGATGTATTTTCTACAGTTTCTTCTGATGTATGCTCACTGGACCAAACCACAAGACATGCTGGAAGGCCTTCTTTTAACATCTGTGGCCTTCACAGATAACTTAGAATGACTTTAGTTAAATACAGGTATATAATTATGTGCATGATAAAGTTATTTTGCAGATATAGGTAACACTGTATATAATATTGGATGGATTCGTAAACCGAGTTATATCTATAGAATTTAATGTTATTTGTTGCTCATGTGTGATAGGTATTTTCTTTCACTTAACGTTCACCACATTTTCTCACGAGCTTTTTTATTTGAATAGAATAGATAAGTAGGTAGGTAATAATAATAATAATAATAATTCCGTGTCCGTGAGGTAGGTATTGATACCTAACTCACGGTGGTGAGAGGATTATATGGACGCCCAGATCCAATTTCTAGGCTCCTTTCATGTCCATAGATTTTATTTGGTTTTAACGTGCTGACTTTAGGTAGATAGGACGGGGTTTTACCCTCCATTCGCTGGGAATCGTACCAGCTACCCACATTAACCTCACCCAGCCTAGGTAGGGCCGGAATTGCCAGCCTGATATGTTCGGAGGGAACAGAATTTTCTGTGCGAAAAGTCTGCTCCAACCGGGAATTGAACTCAGGATCTTTGGACTACGGGCAGTAGTCACAACCCTTACGCCACGGAGGCTGGCAATAATATCGCCTTATTTATACTGCCCGATTAGGACTATTAAGTTCCTTTATTCCAGCAGTACGTCCAAGACGTACTATTAGGTATGTGGTAAAATCCCAAAAGGGTGTATACTGTATAACTTGTCATGTCCCAGCTGGGTTTCGAACCCGTGACCACTGAAATCTCTAGATTCACAGAGTGACTTCTTTACCACTGAGCTACCTGGACAGACAGACAGGTAAGGTACATTGTTAGGTGTAAATAAGAGAATTCAGGAGAAGAGAGATAAAAAAACTTTTTAAAACTGAGTTAGGTAGATAACTGTTTGGGTAGGTATATGTAGAGCTACTAAGAGATGTAAGAATAACTTTATTAACTTTGAGAGTAAAGTCTTACTCTTTCGCATCATTATAGGATAAACAAAGTATTGTATATATTTTAACCCCAAAAGTCCAACACAATGACCTCGGATAATTCTCATTGAGATTACTTCAGTCAGTATCTTCTGTGTTACAAACCTCAAAAGTATACTTATCATAGATCCATTTTTTTCATTATTTTGAAAGAACTAGGTACCTATTCGAGTAATTAAAATCAACTAGTGTAAAACAGTTCACTTTTCGTTTACTCTCTATCTCTTTACAGTTGACTTTTCGTACTCCACGAGAAAAAATAAACCACTTGATCATTAACCAGGTGACGTTTTAATACCCATCACTTCTTTGGATTAGGTTTTGCCAAACTAATCACTTGTAGCTCCCAATATACCACTCCTTGTTAACGAGAGAACTTTGCTTTGCTAAATGGTTTGACCGGTCTTATCAGATCTTCTTTTAGTAAATGGATTGGGTGAGGCTTGTGCTAAGTATCCTCCCACCCATAAGTTGTCAGGCAAACCACTCTTGTTCAAAAAAATAAAAAATAAATAAATAGAATTTAGTTAGTTCAGTTATCATATTATTTGTATTAATCACAATTGGCAAGGTTGCTGTCACATTGCTTGAACTTGCCATACTACTTATTTACCAAGCATGGGACTCGAACCACCGACCTCCATCTTACGAGTCCGCTCGCTTCGCCTCATCAATCGAGCTACTGAGTATCGAGAATGGAGAAAAAATATTTATCTTGTTCAAATAAATTTCGAATTATTTTTAAATGTTTTATTTTTTCTCTCTTCATACTTTTCTTGGTTTTGTACCTACATACATTCTTTTGAACGGAATGTAATGTAAATTACCAACAAGAAAATGCATAACTTAGTAATTTTAAAGTGTCAAAGCAAGGTTAAAGGTCTCGGAGCCTTACATAGTTTCAGCCTAACGAAAAGTGCAGGTATAGTTTTGGTACCTATATCTATCTGTCTTTGCCAAACTCTAACTTATATACCGTTCTTGTGATGATGGCCCGGCAAAGGGAATGCAGCTTGCTTGTTTTGAATGAAAATCTTACCTTGGCTAGGTATATGTAGCAATAGAAATTTTATAAATTAGATACACTCCTTGGGACATCTGACGTTCTGATCCCCTATCTACAATATACAAGGGCATACTACTACATACTCGTATAGATCCTTTTTGAAGTACACTAAATTTAATGTGTTCACAAAAACCTCCGTATATACCCTATGTATAACCTCTTAAATTCATTATCAGGTGACTATGAATGTTCTTTTCTATGAATTTAAAACCTGATAAAATGGACCATAAACACTAGGTATATGCAACAAGAATACGCGGAACTGGTATATTTATTATTGAACTTTATAGTGAATCGGCCTTGGGCTTCACCACAAATAAAATCGTACAATATTATTCAACTTACCCTTTTAGGTATACTTTATATTATACCTACCTACCATAGGTATGTAAGCACATCATATTGATATTGAGATATGTAGCAGCTACAAATTATCCACTCATAGTGTCCAGTTGCCTACCTCAGCAAAACTAAACTTTTATAACGATGTGCGTAAATTAAGTCGAGCAACGTAACTCTGGAACGTAACTTAAATTACTACTGACTTAACTAGTACTCAAAATAACTTACATTAATAATATACAGGGTGGTAATAAAGTCTCACACCGCATCTCCATCACTATAGTATGTTTTCCATCCTGTATATCAATATTATCAATAACTGTGATTAATAGAAAGATAAAACTTTCACTATTATTATTATTTTACACTTTACTAATAAGGACATAATTATGTATATGAAAACAGACAGTCACAAATTTAATAACAAAATTGGAACTCTTTCTTTGTATTGGCGTTCTTCACACCTCGGCCGAGGTGTTTGATAAGGAAAGGGGAAAAAAAATAATAATGAAATTTATTATTTATCTACAATGTTAAATATTTATAGATTTTCCTCTAAATATCATGTGTACTTTTAGGGAATTGGTCTACTTTTTTTTCTGTATCTCTAACAAATTCTTCAATTTGGAGAAAAAATATAAATAAAATATATACACTTATACAGGTCATGTCCTAACTCCTACCTATAGGGCGGGGTTATTGCCTTTGGCAATCTCTTCCACCCAGCCCTTTGGATGGAAAAGATTATGAAATCTTTGTGATATGAAATCCTCTCAACGAGAACTTTTAAAGAAATTAGGTTTAAAACAATTTTTTTCTGATAGTGATAGTTCTGCCTGACTGTACAGGTTAAATGGCAGAGAATGCCTAAGGCATTAACTTCGCCCCGGATTACAAAACAATTGTAATTAAAAATTAATATTGATCTTTATTATTTTTTTTTTTTGTACATACTCCTAAATTTTTTAAAAAAAAATTATTGTTATTAATTCTTTGTTGATGATTGTTTTGTAAAAATAAATAAAGTGTAGGTAAATAAATAAAATAAAAATAAAATACAGGTACTGCAGGTACAGTGTGGTGATGGGTTATGGTCTCCCTGTATATTCAAAGTAACTCAAACTGCTACTCGAAGTGGCAGCTAGTTAAGATTTTATTAAATCATAACCGGAATGGCCCATTTGGTCTTTAGTCGGGAGCTTTGAAACTTATATTGAACGTGGTATCATAATGTTAGGTATGGATAGATGTTTATGGAGTACCTCATAAAATGTCGGAATTTATATCCTTTTTTTTCATTTCATGGCTTTTTCTTCAAAGGCACATAAGGGTCAAGACCTATCTAAATGAGGGTCAAAACCTATCTACACGAGGACCAAATAATTTCTTGACCTAAGACCACTCAACCTCTAAAAATGTGACGCTCAAGTCATTAATTTGACTTATTCAACAGTGTAACGGTAACGAAGCTTAAGTAATAATGTTTTAAATTTTATTATTTCTCAACACAAAGTTACCTAATTATCCGACTCAAAAAGATATCTCCAGCTTGGTCCACTATTTTAGAACCCACAAGTGTTAGTGTGTTCTAAATGAGCCTTACTTTGAAAATAATTCTCAATTCTAAACTTCTCATTAGGTAATTTTCAACTAAAACAATCTAAATTCCGAAATAATTCCAAGTCCTAAGTGTCCTGATTGTGTAATTTTCAACACTGTTCTGTATCATCGTTACCCGAATCGATATTAAGCCATGATCTACTTCAGATGATCAGGATAAGTACCTGAGTGCTTACCAATATTGATTTAAGAGGCAGTTAAACCAAGAGAAAGTCCAATTGCTGCTAGATCCTATAATGACCACTTCTGGATTCTAATGACTGTTATGAAATATTGGACAGAAAGATGACACGCTATATTAACCAAGTTCTCCCTACTAATGAAAACTTTCGCTGAAGATAATGATAATTATAATATTGATGGTAAAGATAAAGATAATATTAGATAATGACAGCATGACAGCTGTCTTTATCTATATTTTAAGTACAGATCCAATTATTAAAAAAAAAAGACTTTAAAATAGTATAATGATTATAGGAATCTATAATTGCTTAAAAACTTAAAGACCAGAACAAGAGTAAAAAGTTAAAAAAAAGAGCAGTTGTGATATCACAAAAGTGATTAACACAAATATGATAACAGAACAAGAGTTTGTATAATAATAATAATAATAATAATAGACTCTTTAGTGGAATGTAACCACTAGGAGAGGCTAATGCTCAAATCATTTTCTACCACCTAACCCCCAGAGTCTTATTATTATGTGGTCACAAACTCAAATAAACGAGGTAAAATTCATGCACTGGGTGGGATTCGAACCAACGGATCCCTACGCTATCCGGAATACAAGACTATCTTAACTACTTGACTACCAGTGCATTTGCTATGCTTCAAAAGAATGGTGCACCAGATTTTTAGACCTATGACCTATATAACCAAAAATAATCTGAACCTACTAACAAAAGTCCATCAAACAGCACAATATGAACAAAGCTTTCAAATCAATGCCACTTTGCTATAATTATAATGCACAACTATAGGTTTAAAGATATAATGTCGCAGTTAAAATGTAGTAGGTACATTTACATGTCCGCCACCTATTCAATCAAGCTTACAGCTGTGGTCATTTGGAAGATCTTAAAATCCGCTGGTAGTCAAGTAGTTATAAGATAGTCTGGTTTTCTACTTGGCGTTTTCTTAGTCAACTAAAATCAAATAAATTGTTGATTAATAAATTTAATAAAATAAATCTATAAAAATACCTACTATGTACAATCAAATCATATTCTCAGCTCCTTCTCAGTCCATAGGAAATTTTTAGCTACGGCTTAAAAATCTTTGCGCTTCCTGGTTAAAAAATATTATCTATAGTTTAAAAAATCATAGATCTATAATAAATCGTATCTGATGGAGAATAACTATTTTTTAAGCTTAAAACTTATTTCTTTCTTGACAATTAGTTCTTTTGTTATTCAACTTTTATTTTTGCAGGAGACTGAACTTTTATTGCAATATTGACTTGAATGATTTTACTTATCTGTAGAAGAATAACAATACCTACATACAATACAACTCTTAAAGCTAATGCTAACTTCTGAAGAGTTTTGGTTCTAAAAATAAAATTGAATATCATTTTATCGACATTCGTTATTTTCTCTTACAATATTTTTGCAATTGGAATGGCAATGTTGCATTAGGTCAGTGAGATCAGGCGGATTCCTCTTCTCATTAGGGCCAGGCCATGAATTATGCATCGGGCTGCATAGTAGATTCTAGATTGCAACATGCACAGTTGCAGTCTATGATTTATTATCCTTTATTCACTGGAATATATTATTAGCTATCTATTTTATTGAACACTAGAATAGTATGTTTTATTTACTTTTATTATTACATATTATTATTATTATTAACCAATAACGGCAGCTTGAGCGTTAAGGCTTATAACCTTGAGGTCGGTGGTTCAAGTCCTGGGTTCAGCGTAGATTTAGTAAAGCGAGTTTCAGTAGTTGTGATATCACGAAAGTGATTAACACAAATATGATAACTATTATTATTATTGCACTTCTTTAGCATTCCTTTACATTTACTATTGAAAGGTTAAATTATTACGGATTCAATCCCAATACTCACTAGAAACTGATGAAATTTTTCAAATTTGCTAAAGGTATTATAAGTATCCTCTAGTTTTCTCACTAACTTTGGGCTTTTTTTAATTTGGGTTTAACCTCGCTATCAACTGCATAGTCATATCACGACAAGGGTGTTACCCTCCATTCGCAGGAAACTCACAAACCTGCAACCCACATTAACCTCACCCAGCCTGGGCTGGATCGGAACACCAGCATTTCGAAGTCTTCACGTCACTTGTTGCTTAACTTCGGTGATCCTGCGAGAACCCGTGCATTCGCCATTGACGCTGGCAACTTTAGACTTTAATACTTCGTTAACGCGAAGACTTTACCAGAAAACCATCCGCTCTGGGATTCAAACCCTTGTCTTTCCGCACTCAAAAGAAACACTCGACTCAGCACAATGTGTGCGCTCTGATAGGATGCCATACCTAGTGGTGTCTGGTCGTGTCTCTGTCATAATTGTTCTTTTTTTTCAGAATCATCCAGTTGTTTCTAATGACATGCTGTATGATTGTATGAACTATGAAGCATGCTAGGATACTCTTTGAGAGCAAAATCCAATTAGGAAAATAATAATAATAATAACAAGAGCGTGAAGCAAGCAACACGAATGTTCTACAATCCACGAGATACCTATGCATCATTTTGAGTATCATATACATAATGTATATTTCGTATATAATGTATCATATACAAATCATAATATATACACAGAATACATATACATAATGTAGTTGCAAGGTGCCTTTGTGTATGAAGGTATATCTAAATACTTAACAGTAAGTATACATCTCTAAATATAAAACTCAAATCTGTGCGTGTCTGACTGGCTGACTATGTTCTCTTAGGGGTTGTCTGTTTACAAAATCACAGCCCAAACGGTGACAGATATTGAAATTTTCATGAGAGTTGGCCCCCCTAATTTCCCGTCAAACTAGCTATTACTGTAGATACTCCAATTATCTAAGGTTCTAGTCTCATTGACACCTGTGGGTTTTTTCTGTGAAATTATTAATGGACCTATCCAGTTCATAATCCAAGAGGTACAAGTGGTACAACCATTTAAAAAAATCTCACCTCTAAATTAGCACCTATTCTTTTAGGATTCATAAAAGGAAAGTCAATGTCCTCTCTTGAAATTATGTATGTATTTTTTTCTTTTCTTGGCAACTTACATAAAGGCCATGACACTAAAAACACTTTATCAATCTCCACACCAATAGCGGATCTTTAAGTACATTAAATATCCTAACACCATTGTGACCCTACACAAAAAACACACAAATCCACAAAAATGACAGTAGGGATGTCACTCAAATAAAATCTCCTCCGAAAAGACAGAAAGAACGGCCACTACCCGAACTAAGGTATATACCACATCAACTCAATGAACTAATCGTTTTAAAAACTATGAAGTTGATGACCCTAAAAAACACCATCAAAACTCAAGAGTTTACTGTTGTCATATACTACGAAAAAAAAAAGATAAACAAACAATATTAGTTATATGGGTATAATCAATGTTGTCCTTCTCTAGACATATTTATGATTGCTGTTAAAAACTAACAATGACACAACCTTCTGCAACACAATCATGAAATTATATTTCCCATTTCAGTATTCGCGCCTTTTGGTGTAGGGTCTCGCAATGAGGGTCAGTGCCAAGACTCATGAGGGTGTTTTTTTAAGGGTTAGCAACCTTTCATATTGAAATCATATAGGTGAAGAACTGATGACCCTAAAAAATATCTTGACGGGGTCTTATCAAAAAAATTAGCGAGTCTTTTATCTGACTTGGAAAAAATATATAATATGTTAAACATCTAAAAAAATTAGGAGTAGGTAGATGTAACAACAAAAACAAAATATTCTTAGAATCAGCCAACCTTCCGGAACAAACGGTAAAAGAAAGATTATCGCTAAAGATGATGATCATTTTTTATTGTCTGCAAAACAGTAGTTTAGTATTATTATATTAATTTCAACCGTTCTAAATGTTTTTCAGTTTTCTTACAACTTTAAAATTATAATAAGGAGTGAAATACGGAATCACCAGGAGATTATTAAGGAGGGTTTTATAATAACCTTCTCCTATTTTTTTTTTTTTTTTTTTTCATAGCCATCAATCAGGAGCTACTGTAGACGCTTCTGGTGTGTGTTGTAGCCAGCCCATCCCGTAGTATGCCTACCCTCTGATGGGCAAGAAGTGACACAATACTTTCCATTTAGGTGCTGGGTCAACACGAGCGCACCGGAAGGTATCCTTTACAAACAACTGTAACCAAATTTTGAATACAAATTTTTGTCGGCGCGGGAATTCAAATCCGGGACCTTCCGCATGGCAAGCGAGTGCTTAACCACTGAGCTATTCATGCGCTCAATATGTACCTATTTCATATACATAAATATGTATGGTATATTCTTGATTGTGCGACATTTCTGTAGGCTTCTTTTCTAACTATAATCTTTCGACGCGACGTTAAGACGAACCATACAAATTTACATTGAACTATTTTTCTTGAAAGAATTATTAAGGCAAAAGTCATTATAAATAATAATTAACCACCGCCGGTAACAATTCTTTGAATCAGACCATCCGCCGCCTCTCGCCATTTTCCCCCTTAGAAACGGTCCTGCCCGATCACAAGAATACGACTCCTAATTACCACAGAACGAATTCTGGCCGTCCCTGATACTCTCGTGATGGTACCAGAACTAGTTGATGATGGCTCCCCTATGCCAAGTTTTTTTTTTAGGAAAATCACCCGAGCATGACAAAAGTCCGTTAGATTTTATTATGTAGAAATTGAAGAAGTTTACATGAGTGAATAAGTCTTGGGAAGTTTTTTCTTGCATGTTTTGCTATAAACTTGGTTTTTTATATTATTAAATTATACGATGCATCTGATTTTCTCCTCAAACTGATTTAACAATAAGATCACAAACAATAAATGAAAATCTAAGGCAAAATTAATAGACAAAAACGATTACTCAAGTCATTGCTAAGCGTCGGTTCCCCCCATATTAGACAGTTAGCAATCCGAGATTTAGCGCCACAGAAGTATTACAAAAACACCTATTACTTCCACCCCTAGACTTAAGTCCACACATTCACAGAGGTAAAACAAAAATGTCCACTAATTTCACCCCAAGTGAGTGTTACATAGAATGCACTCACTTTGATGAACTTATACATAATATGCATAGCTACGTTGATAATTATTATAACTGTGTTTGCATTAGTTGTCAAGTGTTCAAGGCGCTAGTTAAGTTAATCTGGTAAGTCTGTTAATCCAGTTAGAGTTGGCATCGTAGCGTAGGTCAATCCGTTGGTTCAAATTCCACTCTCATAGGTGAATTTGCGTTTTAAGGAAAAATTGTATTATATTTTTATTTTCAGTTTTCCTGTTGTGCTGAGACTATCGATGAGGTCTTGAACTCTTGAATGAGAGGAGATACAATTTTTCATTGCAAAGAGTATAAAGACACGAATATTCCGAACACATTGACGCTGACAGTGTCAAGGACTTTATTGGAAGAATTAAAAAAATAGCAATAGTTACTTGTAATCGTCTGCTTTGGCTACAATTGTTTTAAGAGTGGACTTTCAATTGACCTGAATGCTATTTTTGTTTAGAATAATATGAAGATTGCAGTCTGTTATGAATAGCATTTCTGATCGGCATATGAAGATTGATAAAGTTATGTTAATTCAGACCCAGTTCCCTACTTTAAAGAACCGTAGAACCGATCAACAACAAAATCTGTGTTCATTGGAACCGATCGAAAACAGATTTCAGTCATTGGAACGAATCAACAAACGGATTAGTTTTGAGGCTAGATGTGGGTGATTTATTCGGATTGGATTAGGTCAGATCGAACATAGTGATTCGATCCAAGCTTTTCGATTATGAATTTTGAATCGAATGCGTTATGTAAATCGATGTACGGTTCAATTCCAATTGTGCTAGTTGCAAATCTTCATAACCGTTTATAAAATTTATCTTTGTGGGTTGATCAGGCACTGCTATAAAGTAGATTGATAATATTAAAACATGGTATAAAGTAGACTGATAATATACTCGTATTATACAAAATCCCCTGACAAATCCTTGCTTGAGGCCGAAATTGAGAAGGGAACATGGTGCCTCTAGGTTTAGGCAGATGAGTAGGTCATGGTTCTGGATTGAAGCACATTTTTGTTGAGAGAATTAATTTTAATTCACTCAACAAAATAATAATGTAGAATTTTTGAACTACAGAAGAAGATGGCTAGCAGCATAAACTAATAATTTTGATTTTAGAATTTTCTTTTGAGTAAGACAGTAAGTGAAATAAGGTTACACTTTGTTTTATCATACAAAACGAACACAATACTTCTGATATTTATGTTTAGATATACTTAGAAATAATACAGACAGTAAACATAACCCTTGTAAAAATATTATCCAGAAACATGATCATGATTTGATCATGTTACCTACCCATGATGTTAGAACATTCAACCAACACCAGCTTGATTCCACCTGTCTTTTAATTTCCATCCTGTGGGACACACTTCTTCTTTTGTCACTTTTTTTGATATTATAGAGATTATATTCAGGACATCTAGGGCAACTGGTGTCATTTTTGATCATTCTATGGAAACGAACTACCTCAATTTTATATTATGCCTAGATATTTACTAAACTATCAGGTGTTCAACTGTTCAAGAAAAACCTAACACATTGCTTTCATAATTAGCTACTTTAAGATGGAGAACTAAACTAACATGGAATAAATAGCATACCAAAAGTGGACCTAAAAATTTCGTTCGAAAAGTCACCAAAAACTGATATCTACAAAATTAACAGGAAGATTTCAGAAGAAAACATCAAAGTTTGTGTTTTGCAATAGAATTTTTTTGTCAGTTTTTGAAATGGAAATGTCCGCTATTGAAACGTCTGCAATTTAATATCAATATGTACATAAATATTATGTCCTACTGCAATTTTAGAATCTGAGCTATCTTTTGTTATTGCGGCCGTCTGCCGTATTATGGACTTTGTTTTTCTTATTCTAGGAATATCAATGAGTTCATGTCAAAAAACTACGAACAGAAAACAATTTTACTATTGCTTCTGTTAGAAAATTTATGTATTAAATCAGTGGTTCCCTAAATTTTTCTTTGGACTATTTTGAAGGAGACATTCCCAACACCTTTTACCAACAAAGAAGGCTTTTACTATTCCCAACACCTACTTGCAGGATGTTTAGAAACGATTTGGGAATCGCTGTCGGATCATACTGATATCTTCCAGTTTTTTGTTTGATAAAATCTATTAGATGAGGTAGGATCATAGTTTCTGTAGTTTGGTTTTCATCTGTTGAACATTTGGGATCTCATCCCTTCTAATTCTACATCTATTACATCAATTAGGGCCACATCCCTTCTAGAATTTCTACATATTAGACGAGTCAGGAACATATCAACGTATATTCTTGTTAACATTTTATCTATTAGATCAGGTTTTATCATCCCTTTTGGTTCCGGTCAGATGGTTTTCATGGATGATCTCATGACAGGTGTTCTTTAGCGGTATAGACCCTTGCTTAGCTAACTATCATATTATGTATATTACTATCCATATCTATTGCAGACTAATATGTAGAATCCTATGAAAGATCTTCGTATTTTTTAAAAGATGTAAAAGTACTAAGAGTTATCTTATTTACAGAGATAAAGGATAAATTATCGGGTACATTTATTGATTTGAGATTAATATTATAAAGTATGTATATCAAATAAAGAAAGTAAATTGTGTCTGTAACTGAAATACAAGTGACTTTATTCATCTAATTATTTAATCCCAATACTTTCAACTCGTGATATCCAGGCACTGGAACGATTGCCCTAGAATTTCACACGTCTGAAGCAGATTCTGGAATTAATTATCATCATATTCACCATCCTCATCAACATTAGCACTATGATCAAAGACATAAGTCATGCTGACCATATCAACTATGATTATCATCATAGTATTAAAGTTTAGCACGAGCGAAATTAAGATTTTATCCTGAACAGCAGAATTGTAAACTGCAATGTCATGAACAGTGCAATGAGTATAGCTATTAAAGTTATCATCATAATTTATAGCTACTTTCTCCAGATGATTCTACCGGAAAAAAAGTATCTAGGTAGGTATATCTTTAGACAAAATCTACAATGTCCAACTCATGCTTAGGTAAACATGTACAGAAACTAGAAATATGATAAAAAAAGCATAATTATATGACCAATTTTAATATTTTTAATCCATTGTTGGATGGGGTGTCGATGTATAAAGCCTCTCCACTATTGTGTCTCTTTGCATTTTTCCAAAAGTTTTTTTCGTTTAGTCATAGACACTAGACACAGTCAGATGGTTCATAGTTCATACAATCAGAAGAACGTCTCTTAAAGTATTAGGTCTAGTTAGCTAGGGGAAACACACCGCTAAAATATATGCCCCTGAAAATAAAACATAATATACAAAGTTAAAGTCATGAAGATAGCCTTCCTATAATATTCAAGTGACTACTAAACTTTAAATAGCTAATTCCAGTACGATAACGGACAATATGTGCTTTAATGACCATTATCATAATTGGATAACTTCCAAAGGCAGGAAGTTAAACTTTATGTTGAAAAGTTTAATTTAATCAACACAAGGTCAACACGATAAATGTGCCTAAACTGTCCAAAATAAGAGCACAGAAATTAGAAATTCCGGTTTTTAAAATGAGAGCAGAAAATTTTGAAATTGCCTTTTTGCCCATTTCATGCTTCAGATAATTTTATGCCACAATTGCACTAGAGGCGGTGAAAATGTTAGAGTTTCTCTTGTTGTCACAAAACCTTTCAGAAACCATCAAGTAGGTGCTCAACTCTTTTATTGTTTTCATCCCTGTTTGTTGCCTCTTTTCTTTTGACATTTTCATCTGCTTTTTGTTTTCTTTGTTTTTACGGTTCTTTTCTTTGTGTGGATTTTTTCTTTCAGCACTCTATCTCTGTTTGTACGCTCATGTCTTTCAACACTTTTCTCTCTACTCCTTTATTTGAAAATTCTGCTCTGTTTTTGTTACTCCTTCTCTTTTAGTACATTCTTTTATAGCTTTGTTTTAATCTGTTTTCCTCTGTCTCCCTCTCTCCTTTTGTAGACTTTTATCTTATTCTCTTTTTTAATTCACACTTTTTTTATTGCACAGTTTCAGCAAATCCTTGACAAACAAAATTCAATTTTCACCGCGGAAATAATGGCCATTCATTATGCTGTAACATTTATAAAAAGACTTGATGTTCAGAACATAACCATCTGCTCAGACTCTTTGAGCTCGCTTACAGCACTGGATAAAGGAAAAAACAAGCACCCCCTTTGCACCACAATACTTGAAAATATTACACAATCCAGGAAAACCATTAAATTTCTATGGGTGCCTTCACATGTTGGCATCCATGGAAATGAAATGGCAGACCAACTCGCCACACAAGCGCACACCCTTCAATCTCCTGTCGACCTTTCTGTAGACGCCAATGACCTAAAACGAGAATTTAAAAAAATCATATTAATAAATTGGAAAACAGAATGGCTAGCAGAGGCAGACAACAAATTGAGACCTTTTAAAGACAATGTTGTACCAATCATTTTCCCTAAAAAATTTACACGACGTCAACAAGTTGCCATTACTCGACTTCGGCTTGGCCACACAAATCTCACACACAGTTTCCTTATGAACAAATCTCCCCCTCCAACCTGTAATTATTGTAACCAAACTCTTACAGTAAAACACCTCCTTGACGAATGTTCAGAATTCTCCTCCATAAAAACCAATCTCAAACTTCCATCCATACTGTCACCTTTACTCAAAGACGAACAAACAAAAATAATATCCTTTCTCCAGGTTACTAACATCATTAAACTTTTATAAGTAACCACTGCAAAGAGTGGTGTATATAACTAAAAAGTTGAAAAACACCACTTTAATATAATAGAATATAGATAGATAGATAGATAGAATTCACACTTTTGATTTTTCAGTTTCTCGTCAATTTCTCTTTCTCTCTCTCTCTTTCTCTCTCTCTCTCTCTCTCTCTCTCTCTCTCTCTATCTCTTTGCATGATTTTTTTTTCTTTATAAAAAAAACTACTGCACGTATCTCTAACATTTTGTCTTTTTTGTCGCTTTTTCCTTTTCAACACTAAATCCCTTTATGTGGCCCCATTTATTTTAGCTCTCTACGGGTTATTTATCTTGTTGCTCAACTATTGTTCTTTGTTACACGCTTTGATCTAAGCGTTTCTTTTTTATGCAAATTACAGAGTAATAGAATAACAAGAGCTTATAAAGTTACAACTCATGGTAGATCTAAGACACTTTATTAAAACTAATGGAGAAATTAAGACACTTTCTTCTTGTTTAGCGAAAACATTAAGAAATTGCAAGAACATGTATGAAAGTGCAAGATCTAAGAAAACATTTTGTGTAGAAACCAAGTGGCACTGCTGTGTTTGTTGTGCCATTATGCCGCGTGACAGTTTAAATGGTAGCTATAACTATGTAAAGCCCTTGGCAAACGTTTGTTAGGCATATCACATAAAAATATACAGACTAGATGTTATGAGTTATGATTAATTTTAAGCTAGATGATGTATGTATGTGATATGATATATATTAATATTATATGAGTATATCGTTTTTATTGAGACATTTAACCAAGTTTATTGTATGCATTACCTGAGTCTAAGTAGGTTGCTTACATAAATTTTGCTGTTCTCAAGTGGTACCAGCGGTGATTGTTTCAAACCATCAGAATACTGTTACAAATGACTGGGATAAACACCTCTTTTAAGACTTTTCTAAAGTTTTATCTACAGAATGTACACAAAATTGTCTTTTTACATACATTATTTTGCTACTATCAAGGACACTTGGTAACATAAATAGACCCAAAAAGTTCTTCCTAATAATAAGGTATTTACTGTATTTCCTTTGATACATCATTATTTTCTATCAGTGTGCAAATTTCGTTCTATCAGTGAAGTTTAGCCAAACCAGAGCGGTCCTCCTTGGATTCAAATCCGAACCCTCGCCTCGTGATGCTGGCTTTTCTCAGCCCCACTTAGTCTCGGTGAGGTTAATTTGAGTAGCTGGTCTATGAGTTTCCAGAAAAACCCCTGTCGTACTATTACCATGCAGTTGAAAGTGAGGTTTAACCAAAAAATAAAAAATCTCATTCACACGCAATTGACACAATAATAAATAAAAGCACACTAAATAGTCATATCCCCCAAATGAGCAAATCAATAAGTGTGTCCAACTTTCAACAAGATCTAATCTAATAGAAGGGGATAGTTCAAGTATACCGAGTAGAAAAAATAGACAGGTCTAATCCTGCAGAGTGTGATGAGCATTCGGATGAGGAAATAGTTCGAGTAGACCGATCTAGTCTCACAGGTTCAGATGAGTAGATAAGTGAAATGAAACTTGCAGGCGCTAGACAACTTGTCATAGCTCTGAATGTTGCAGTAATGAGACGCACTATGCAAATCCGTGAAAGTTATCATAGTAAGTACCAGGACTAAGTATATACATAGTAAGTATATTCTGTATGTAATATATTAACATAATTATACATAATAAAATAAAGCTATTATTGATAATTTATACCTAGTTCTTGTGTTCTTAGTCATTCCACCCCAGAACTGCCGGGGTCGGTAACACCTACAACTGATTGACACTTTTATAGTTTTGAACAAAAAATCCTGTAGTGACATCCCTAAACAGTTTTTTGACCTGGTGAGCCTCGTTATATGGAAGGCATAGAGTAAGAATTACCTAGAATTACCTACATATAATTATCTATTATAAAATAAATTAATGTTTTATCGTTACATGACTTTGTACATGATATTAAGGTGTATACTGTATAGGTGTATAGGTATACCTATACATGTCGACATAAGATATACGTACATGACGTATATAGATGTAAATATTTATGTATATGTTAAGTTAAAAATCTTTCACACATCTAATCCTCATGAACAAGTTGATCCTCTTCTCTACCTAATTAATCGTGACAGGAATCTGAAAGCGTAAAAAACTAGCTGAAAACTCGGAATTACTGAGGCCATATCCTGCCAATTAGTACCATAATGGGGAACTTCTGAGGTGCACTTTCCAGAACCTGTCTTATGTATTGTATAGTCGTACATTGTCTGTAAAGATCGCATTGTTTCTTAGAGGACGCTCAACGTCAGCATAGTTTTCAGTGATCTTCTCCATTTTTACAAAAATAAATTCCCAACCCTCCGTCGTGATATATG
>CM044955.1:52429571-52467376 GCA_024516035.1 Bactericera cockerelli
AACATTCCCGCTCAACATTCTCCAATTTCGCACATGAACCATTGTTTTCATTTTTGTTCTTTAGTGACTTCTTTCCGTTTTGGAATTTCTGCGCAAACTCTTCGTTTAGTTTTTTGATAGGTAAATTTTCTAGACTTTTCATATCGTTGGTATCGTTCACCTCCACAATTTCAAACCTGTCCAGAGAGCTGGAAGAGTTTCTCAGTTTGCTGTTCTGGATATTTCGCCAGTCGTTCTTCGTCAACTGTTGAAAGACATTGAATAGATCGTCGTAGCTGAGTGCCCTCAGTTGTTCTTTGCTATTAATGAGGACATCCAGGTCTTCGAACAGACTTTCTTCTTCTAGGTTTTCACTGATTATTCTTTTCCTTCCGAGGGCTTTGTGTTTTTTGTTGTTGCTCGACTTTCCATTCTGACTGAGGAGCATTTGGTTCAGTTCGTACAAGTCTTCAATACCTGAAACGCAGAAAACACTTTATCACATTATAAACTGTTTAAGAACAAACCCTTTTTTTGGGTAATAAACAAAAGAATTGTAAAATAGTATTACAAATCAATGAAATCACGATTATTATTTACTTTTATACACCCTGATATCAAAACACACTAATATTCAGGTAAGGAAAGACTTCTTCGTTTCAACTTCAAGCTAAGATACTGGCAGCTATTATTCAGTTGCTTATTAAGTTATAATTGTCAGATTACCAGAATTTGTTTCTTTAAACATAAAAAATAAATCAAGAAGAAGAAACAAAAACTGCAACAACAACTAAAACAAAGAAACAAAAAACTTTCATAGAATTGAGATAGCACAAACTAACCTTTCTGGCACTCCGCTTTGACCCAGTCCGGATTCGAACCCCTGGTCTTTCCCGGCACATGAGTCCGCCCAAACAAGTTCTTCAGGGACTCCACCCGAGAAATCCGCCGGCTCCTCGCCACGGGCGGCAGTCCAGGGGCGGCGAACTTGGCCGAGATTTTGCCGCCTGGAGAAAACGACTGCTTCTTGTGCCGGCTGGGGGAGGACAGGATCTCTGACGAGTCACTGCGCTTCATTTGCTCCCACTTGCGGCCAACTTTGCGGCCCCATGTCGCCAGACCTGGAATCATGTTTTATTTGGTTACTATATTTTTAATTCATCAGTAGACCTAAAATTCCTATATGGAATCATGTTTTATTTGTTACTATATTTTTAATTTATCAGTAGACATAAAATTCCTGTAGTTTTTTTTTTTTTTTCTTTTTTTTTTTTCTTTCTTATAAGAAATAAGAAAACTACAGAAACGAGGAGGCGTTGGATAGAGAGATATGGATTATGTCAATAAAAATCATATTTCCATGATTGTCTTTATCTTTCGTCGAGCATGGTAATTTTTTATCAAATTTTTTGCGACCAATATGATATCAATTGAAACTGGAAAACCCAATACCTAAAATTGATCCTTTGTCAAATATAAGTTATTAAGATATCTCAATAAATACTGTGATTATCCTGCAAGAATGAGACCAAAAAGTCGTTTTGCTCTCACAGTCAGAAAAAAGACTCATTTAAATTGGTATAACCTAAACAAAGTCTCCTAATTGGTCCAACGTTCATCTCCTCTACTCAACGTGACAGTTTTACCTTTTCTATGTGGTTTAGGCGAGCCATTGATCGGAGTTCGAGACCCTTTGCCGGCGGGCGAATTCTGGCCGGAGTGGCTGTCGAAGTTGTTGAGGGTGCTGTCCAGATCATCAGGGTCCTCGTCATTGGCGATGGGGGAGAGGCTCACCAGCTGGGGACTGGGGTCCGAGCAGCGTCGCTTGAACAGGCGCATGGTCTGGAATGAGAGGAAAGTTGTTATTATTGTTCAACAATTTTGATATCAGTATCAGTATAAACAGAAAAGTGAGAAGTTGTACTAGATGTTCTTTATGTAACTTTATTTACAATTTTTTATATTCAGGTACAGTGAAATGGTATAATTAATCAAAGGTAAACAAAGACTGATCAAGGGTGGTGATAATGCCTTTGGCATTCTCTTCCGATATTAAAGTTCATGTTCTCTATTAGTTAAAGAAACTTTAAAAATAATCAACTCAAAATACCAATTTTAATAACAACTGTACAAATTTTATTAGTGTTGAAAATGATATTTTTTTTTTTTTTTTTTTTTTTTTTTTTTGAACGAAGCGAACGAGACCTGGACACTGAAATTCACTTTTTTTTTCTTTCTTTAAAAAGACCGGACCGAAAAATCCTGACCGGAGGGAACCGGCCCGTTTGGGCGGTCATGGCTTTTGGTTCGGTAAGAAGAAGAAGTGTATAGTTCCAAATGCAAAATGAAAACAAACATCGATATCTTTAATGTAAATAAACCAGAGTCCCAAAAATCACTTTTTTTACTTTTCAAATTTTGGTTGACTAGAACTGACCGTTCGGTCTTGTTCAGGCTTTTCGTTCAATTAAAAAAACCGCTTACTGAATTCATGAAAGTGGTTGGTTTCACCACCGAAACGGGCTGATCTCAAACAAAAGGATCAAACTAATTAGGATTCATTGTAAAAGTTAGTTAGCAAAAAAAAAAAAAAACATCTTTGTATTTGGTAACACCAATATTTCCTTAGGATACTGATTTAGAGATATACCTATATCTAGGTAGTTATTTTGATCTGCAGATTTCGTGGATCTGCTAAGATAAATGGGTGCTAATTTTAAATAGCCCTAGGGAATCCGGAAAACATAGCAAATGTGATAATTTATTTTTTCGATTTATGTATTTTGTATCCTTGCTTTTTTATTTTTTAAAGAGTTATTAAAAATGTTTACGAATATTTTATCATCGTTTTCTTGTGTTAGGGTAGGTACCTACCAATATTTTTTTTTTTTTTTTAACATAAGGTATTATTATTTTATTTTTTGTTTGAGATGTTAAATTGCCGGCAGGTACAAGTACGGTCCATAGAGAAGCTCTGAATCAATGGACTGAAGCACTGAACCCTGTATGAGGTCAATGTAACATCTTCTGGTCAGATCGGTCAAGGTAAAACATGAGATCACAAGATTCAAAATAGACATTGGTAATGCGGTTTCGATTCGTGTGATTCAAGAAATGAAAAAAAAAAAAAAAAAAAAAAAAAAAATAGGTAGGTTCATAATTTGCATCAGAGATTCATCTGATTTGCACGGATTTGCTCTGAGTGGATAATGGTTCAACTTGTGCGGAACCTTGCAGAAATAAGCAGTTGAATCAGAAAATTGTGTTGATGGACAACGAATTGAATTAGAAATGAAATTAACTGGTTTATACTGTTATGGTGAGACATGGAAACCCCTTTATCTGAACAGCCTAAACATTCGCTTGCCGTGCGGAAAGTCCTGAGATCCGCCGATGGTCGGTGGATTTCTAGTTATTGTATTCTAAATTTGGTCACATTTATTTGTAAGGGATACATTCCGATGTACTCGTGTTGACCAAGCACCTAAATGGGAAGTACTATGTCACTTTTCGCCCATCAGAGGGGAGGTATACTACGGGATGGGCAAGCTACAACACAGACCACAAGCGTCGCGTTCATTTTCAAATCAGCTATAAGCTTCAAAAGTGTTCAATTTGAATGGTCACCCATCCATGTTCTAACGCCACAAGACGTTGCTTAACTTGAGTGACAGAACAAGAACTAGTGTATTCAGCCATTGACCCCAGCAAAGTGGAATTACCATTATTAAATTATTTATTAAAAAAACACATTTACCTATATAGGCACAACAAATGGTTACATATAAATAGACACAAACTTGAAAACAATATAAACAAAATATTGAGAGAGGTTAAAAATATACAAATATCCTAACTAGAGGCAGGGTTATTGCCAATGACAATCTCTTCCACCCAACCCTCACTATGAGGATAGCGCACAACGGAAACAACATCTGACCAGAGCAAGCACACGGAAGTCCTGAATGTATTAGAACATCTCAGAAGTCTGCAATTGGAACACAAGAGTCATGATCCAGCCTTCTCCCATCTCTCTACAAGCTCTATAGTCTGTTCTGAAAGAATTGGAACATCTCAGGAGACTGCAACTGGTACACAAGAGTCATGATCCAGCCTTTTCCCATCTCTCTACAAGCTTTATAGTCTGTTCTGAAAGAATTGGAACATCTCAGGAGACTGCAACTGGTACACAAGAGTCATGATCCAGCCTTTTCCCATCTCTCTACAAGCTTTATAGTCTGTTCTGAAAGAATTGGAACATCTCAGGAGACTGCAACTGGTACACAAGAGTCATGATCCAGCCTTTTCCCATCTCTCTACAAGCTTTATAGTCTGTTCTGAAAGAATTGGAACATCTCAGGAGACTGCAACTGGTACACAAGAGTCATGATCTAGCCTTTTCCCATCTCTCTACAAGCTCTATAGTCTTTTCAGTAACAGCAACAAAAACCCCTATACTTACAAACTTTTCTGTACTGAACCGTATAATATCAAATCGATTCAGTAAGCTGTAAAGTAAGTAGGTACTTAGGTATGTTTTAATGTTAGATTGCCATTTATGATAAAATATAAATATCACATAAGAGTCTGCAATGATAACCCAAATGCTTTGCGGTACAGGACTTATTACAAGAGAGGATCCAGTTTTTTTTTTGCAACTGAACACACTATAGAGAAAATATTTAGCACGGAGCTGAAGATTACGGTACCGAGAGCTTGGGTTCAGAGTAGATGCTTGTGCGGGCAGATACCAAACTGTACAGGGTGACTCCGGGAGAGGAGAAAGGTACAGGGTGACTCCGGGAGAGGAGGAAAGTACAGAGTGACTCCGGGAGAGGAGAAAGGTACAGGGTGACTCCGGGAGAGGAGAAAGGTACAGGGTGCTTCCGGGAGAGGAGGAAAGTACAGAGTGACTCCGGGAGAGGAGAAAGGTACAGGGTGACTCCGGGAGAGGAGAAAAGTACAGGGTGACTCCGGGAGAGGAGAAAGGTACAGGGTGAATCCGGGAGAGGAGAAAGGTACAGGGTGACTCCGGGAGAGGAGAAAGGTACAGGGTGACTCCGGGAGAGGAGAAAGGTACAGGTAGATGTTCAGGGTGACTCCGGGAGAGGAGAAAGGTACAGGCAGATGTACAGGGTGACTCCGGGAGAGCAGAAAGGTACAGGCAGATGTACAGGGTGACTCCGGGAGAGGAGAAAGGTACAGACACATGTACAGGGTGACTCCGGGAGAGGAGAAAGGTACAGACACATGTACAGGGTGATTATTTTCATCCATTGTAAATAACAAAAATGTAAATAAATAAAAGTTATTTGTTGAAAAAAAAAAAAAAAAAAACCCTGTACATCTGACTGTACAGTTTGGTATCTGCCCGCACAAGCTAAAGACATAATTATGTAAATCGGGATCCCACTTAGAAAAACACTTTTAAAATTCGTCTGAGTATGAAACTGATTGACCGTAGTGCACCATCTCCTGTTCATGATTTGGACCTTTGGGGAATAGTAATGTTCTATATTATGTCATAACTGGCTACATCAGGGACACGATGGTGGAAGCAAGTCAAGAAAGATCTACAAAACATGTTTACAATGGAGACATAGAGTTGCTGAGGCTAAATACCAACTGGCAGGGGTAAATTTGGACATGGGAGTAAGAGTATGAATTTTATTTATTTATTTTATTTATTTATTTTTACAAGGTTTACATAACAAGTTTATTGGTACTCTATTACAATGTAGACCTTAGGAAATAGATAAAAGATATAATAGTTTTTATTATAAATAGATTATAGTAAATAGGTATAATTGGATAAGAAAAAAGATCCATTATACAAGTATTAAGATAATACCTCTTCGATTGAGGATTTGAGTGCACTATGGCTAATGCAGAAAACATCAATGTTGTTTCTGAAAAGGAAGTTGCCCATAGAGAAGATGTAGTTCCAAGGATTGGTTTTTTCAGAAGGAGGTAGGAAAAGCTCCCATTGTCTTCGAGCTACCCTGGTTCTTACTTTCAGGCTCATACTTGATACAAAGGAACTACAGCATATTTGATTGAGGATATTTTTATGTAGGAAGACACAGATTGATACATCTCTCCTCAGAACTAATTCTTTGATATGGAAGTGAGTGCAGATAGAAGGGTACGAGTAGTAAGTTCTGTGAGTCAGGAATCTATCATAGAGTTTGCCTACCAGGAACTTCTGAACTCTTTCAAGTTGGTGACAGTTTGTTTTATGAACAGAGCAGAATATAAGGAAACCATAGTCAATTCTGCTGCGAATAAACATATTAAACAGTGTTATCATGATGATTGGCAGATTGAATCGTCCACAGAGTTTCAACAGCATCCCAAACCGAGAGAAACATTTGCTGACTGTATCTGCAACATATTTGTTAAAGAGGAGTTTATAGTCAAGAAGAAAACCTAAATCAACTATTTCAAAGACCCTTGGAATGGGAGCGCCATTGACCTCATAAGAATAGGAAGTATATCGGTACTTCCTGGTAAATGTAATGACACGCGTTTTGGACACATTGATAGATAGATAGTTCCTGTCATACCATTTCACAACATTGGAAATGTTGGTCTGAAGAACATCCGACTCAGGAGATACATGATCATACCCATGGAAGATCTTCAAATCATCCGCAAACAACAAAGCTTGGCAAGAGATGACAGAAAGGACATCGTTGATGAAAATTAGGAAAAGTAGTGGTCCTAAATTACTACCCTGTGGGATTCCAGATGAAATTTGGTACTCGTCAGACAAAGTATTTCGAATTTTGACTTTGAACGTGCGATCTATAAGATAGGAACGAAACCATTTGACGTATCTTGTAGATAAGCCATATTTCTCCAGTTTCAGAAGTAAGAGATCATGATGAACGACATCAAAAGCTTTGGCCACGTCAAAAAAGACAACATCTACTTGGTTCTGACGATCTATGAACTTAGACACATAATTGAGAAAATCTAAGATATTGGTGGAAGTGGACATCTTTTGACGAAAGCCGTGTTGCAGCGGTGAGAGGTGTTTGTCGACATGGGTGTATAGGCTCTTGAAAACAAGTTTTTTCGAAAATTTTGGAGAGAACTGACAACAGCGCAATAGGTCTATAGTTGGCAACGTCGAACCTGGAACCCTTCTTGAAGATGGGGACAACCACGGAGGTTTTCCAAGTAGACGGAAAAATGCCAACCAAAAGACTTTTGTTGAAGATGGATGTCAGGACAGGGGCCAGAACATGACCACAACCTTTGATAATGAAAGCAGGAATCCCATCAACACCTACTGAGAGGGATGGTTTGAGTGTCTTAATTGAAGATAGAACATCAGCAGGAGTAAATGAAGGTAATGGCAGAAAGTCGGAATGATCTGGAACATCCAATCTAACTGAAGCAGCAGGAGGCAACAATCTAGGATCTTTGTAAACAGATGAAAAGTAAGAGCCAAAGCAAGAAGCAATCTCAACATCGTCGTTAAGAGGACGACCATCATGTAATAGAACATCAATGCCATGTTTGGGTTTGGTCACTTTACCAACATGTTGCCAAAAGCTAGACTGAGCTGTAAGAAAAGACTGTTGGATAATTTTAAATTTTTTGTATTGATCCCTAGAGATTGACTTTTTGCACTGTGAGCGAAGGTTGGAGAATTCCCTATAGTGAAAGTTGGAATGAGAACGTTTGAACTTACGATGAACACGTTCTTTTTCCTTCAGAAGACTGATTGTTTCCTGTGAAAACCAGTGAGGATATTTCTGCTTGGGCGGCTTGACAACTTTCTGGGGGACAAAAGTATTCATACCCTCTTGTAGAATATTAGAGAGTCTGGAGGAAGCACTATGCACGTTAGGTTCTTCAGTTACTGTGGACCAATCATAGTTCTGGAAGAAACAGTAGAGACCATGATAGTTGCCCTTAGCGAAGTTGAATGTAGTGTGATCAGGAGGGGAGACAGGCTTGGCTAAGAAGTGGAAGGATACTAGGAGTGGGGGATGCTCATAGTCCATTTTAACAAGTTTAGATACATTATCTTTATTATTGTATTCATGTATATTTGTAAACAATAAATCTTTCATATGGTGTTCTGGGCACAAAGGGGAACCACGGATAATCTGAGATAAATTCAGGTAAGCTATAGATTCAGCTAAAATGATTTCCCATACAAAAATAACTGTACCGATACTCGTTATAGGTCCTTTGTCATTTGCTGAATTCGAAGTTAATGAAAAATCTTCTTTTTTACTTTACTTTCGTATTTAAAAAATAAAAAAATCTGGTGTAAACATCACACGACTTTCCTTATCATATTAGGAATGGAAACGGGACCAAAAGCCACTGGTGACTCAAAGGTAACATTTAGCTATAAATAAACATCAAATTCGTAATCAGCACCTTAAAATCATTGGATTTGATATGTCACAACTCCCATCTAGGATGAATAATAAAAAAGTTAGTCCAAGCGGGTTCCCCCCAAAATACCGGTAAATTGGGGCCGAGTTCAAAAAAGTTCAAGATATCAAAAAAATGATCAGAATAGACCCCTATTATTTTTTTAATCTAAGAAAATGTTGTTCTCTAACTTTTTTTGTATCTTTAACCAATTCATAGAAACGGCGCTTGCGGCCAATATTTGCGGCCCTGCGGCCGCATTCTGCGGCCGATTTAAACCAAAAGTTTCGTGGTTCGTCTGGTGTATAAAATTAATTTCCATACCAAATTTCAAGTCTCTAGCTCTAACCGTTCTTGAGATATCCTGTTCACACACACAGACACTCAGACAGACAGACAGACGCACGGACCAATGGCTGAAAACAACTTTTTTGGTATCCTGAGGCTTTGATTCGTCCAGAAATGTGAAAAACTGGGTAGGTCAAATTTTCGACGAATACAATACTTTCCTTATTATAGGATAAGGAAAGTAAAAAAATATTATAGAGTGTGCAAACATACAATCAAATTTACACCAAATCACCAAGGACACAAACTGTTGTCATAATAGGACATCCTCTTTCTCTCTTGCTGCTCTAACAGTCTAAATAAAACGCTTCTTAATCTACCTACTAATTCTTTAACATCGATTTAATCTCTCCAATTTTCCAAAGTTCATACACCAAAAACCAGTCTCATTATTATCTTAAAACATCCTGAATTGAAAATAATTTTCCATGTTTGGAAATTGTGTGAAAGTGTATACTATTTATATCTATATGTACAGTCACTACAGTGTATATAATTTTATGTATGTAGCTTCTATGTGTTCCTCTATGTATATGAGGGTACCAGAATGAGATACTGAATAGCAGAATGCCGGATCTGGAGTAGTATCTCTGGAGCAAGGAGTTCAAATCTCATTTCCTGTGATGCTTTTCTTGTTTTGTTTCTTGAATTTAAGTAGTTGTGGTTCATGTTACTTCTCTGGTCTTTCTTGCTAGTATGTACCTAATTTAATTTAAAGATTATGGGTGATTCTTTTTTTCTTAATATTGCCTATTTTTAAAAAAGAAATTCAAACGATATTATCAATTTGAAAACTTGAGAATCTGTGGATCTACTTTCGCCAAACAAATAGGAGTAAATTCTACAAGTTACAATTTTAAGATCTTGAAATTCAGTTGTAGATTTTATTATGTTCTTTACCAGAGGTCATTAGGTGAATTTATGTTTTTGACTGTTGAGTTTAAGTTGACTACCCATGTATGTACCATAGTCCTATACACATAGACATATTACTTTGCATGATGTTTGGTGATGTGTATTTTGTAGACTGCCCACAGTGCCCACAATGTCCGATAGTGGGTGGAAAATTTTAACTTCCGTAGTAGCTTCTTGGTTATCGTTAAGACTGCTTTACCGACGTCTTGTTTAATATATGTAGACTCCTTGTTTGACTTTGTGTATTGTATCAGTATCATACGTCCGCGGTATGATTTCAGGGTTGGGTGGATAAGATTGCCATAGGCAATAACCCCGCCCTTTAGTTAGGACATTTGTCTATTTTTCTATTCTTTTTCCTTTTTATGGTATATATTGTTTCCATTTTTTCATTGTTATACTAAAATAATAATATGATTATTGAGAGAGCTGAAGATTTCTCATTATATTTATATTATTCTATTCCATCAGTCTTATAATTTGATGTTCTAATGATCCAGCACTTAAATGCTAATTATTGTGTCTTTTTTCAACCAGATAGGAGACTAAGCAAGAATACTAGAAGATAGGCAAATCAAGATACAACACAGTCCAAAAGCGTCTAAAGTAGCTGCTGTTTCATGGATCCTAATACATCCTAATACAAAAATAAAATAATATGTGTATATTGCTACAAAACTAGAAATTCTGGTAGGTTATCTTAATTGTGTTAATCACAATGTCAATTTTTCAATGTTTGCAGAGACTCAAAAATAATGATGTCATAGTCGCTCAAGCCAAACATATATGATTTATGATGCTTGGCACTCGAACCATCGATATCCAGGTTACTAGTCCGCTGCTTATCTATCAAGCTACTGAGGTCGGTTAACAAGAACTGCTCTATTTTATTGGGAACAAAAGGATCATGTAAATCCAAACTATACAGACAAATGAACAATGCCCTTAAGGCACTAGCATTGTTTCCTGTACCTCATACCTATTAATATACTCGTACATACAATATCACCTATCTTTTTACTGTAACAAATTGCTTTTAAACTGACAATGAGGTTATCTTCTGTAATATTCCAGGAGTCTACCAATATCTTAATGAGTTGATCTATCTTTACGTAATATATCTTCGTATCGATATTACCTCTAGTCGAAACACTAAACATTTTATCGTTCAAAGTTGTGTCCACTTAGAAGGATTCAGCCATTCTGATTAGGTTTTAACGTCCTGAGTAATTCACAACAGTGGTGGCGGGACCTTTTTAACCCTCCACTAGCTGCGAAATTCACCAGAAATCCATTTCGACCTCACCTAGCCTGGATTGGGCAGAAAACATCAACCTCACTTGATTTTTACTCGGGAGGTTACAGATATTTTCTTTTAAAAAAACATTTCATTTGTACTTCTTACAATAAAACATGATTCACATTTGTTATGAAAAAACAAAATGAGACCTTTATTCAGGTATGTCCACCTGTCTCTAAATAAAGATTAGAGAAAAATATATTATTAAATTAGGCGTTTAATATCATGTGGGTGGCGAGTACTTCATAGACAGTACATTCCACAGTTCAGTACCTTGCATTTCATCGAAGTGAGTCATCCATCCACTATAGGATATCATAAGAGTACAACATGACCTGCATCTTATCCTCAAGATCTAAGTCACAAAATATATCAACTTCCATCATAACAATATTATGAAGATCATTAGTTACAAGTTCACTTCTAATAGAAATACCTGGGATTCCATTCATTTCAAGCATCTAGGAATCTAGGGTTTCAACAAATGGGTACTCTACTAAACAGTGTGTAACATAAAAAAATGAGAAAAGGAACACTTTGAGCACTATGCAAAATCTTTACAGAGTGGGGCAAAAGTCTGGAAACCCTTGAATAACTTTCGAATGGCTTCTTCGGTAAAATTAAAATTTTGTACGGTAAACCGGGGTACTAAGACCTTCTTTTAGAGTGGAGTCGATTTTTGTTACCGGCTCCCATGTCGGGGCCAGGGGGGCCAACTTCATTTTTTTAAATACGAACCCCCACCTTGCGATACATTTTTGAAAAAGTCTTTAAATAAGAAATACATTGGTGTAATTTTTATTTTTTTAATATTAACTATTTGAGAATTGCATCCAACTTCGTGTATGCAGTAAAGTCTGGAAACCCCTGAATATCTTTCGAAAGGGCTTTCTCAGTAAATTTAAAATTGTGTACGGTGATCCTTGGTAATTAGACCTTAAATTAGAATGGGACCGATTTTTTTTTACCGGCCCCCATGTCGGGGCCAGGGAGGCCAACTTCATTTCTTTAAATACAAAACCCCACCTTGCGCTACATTTTTGGAAAGGTCTAATTACCCCGACTTACCGTACACAGTTTTCAATTTACTGAGAAAGCCCTTTCAAAAGATATTCAGGGGTTTCCAGACTTTACTGTTTACACAAAGTTGGACGCCATTTGCAAACATTTAATATTAAAAAAATAAAATTTGCACCAATGTATTTTTTATTAAAAGACCTTTCCAAAAATGTATCGCAAGGTGGGGGTTCGAATTAAAGAAAATGAAGTTGGCCCCCCTGGCCCCGACATGGGGGCCGGTAACAAAAATCGACCCCACTTTAAAAGAAGGTCTTATTAGCCCGGTTTACCTTACAAAATTTTAATTTTACTGATGAAGCCATTCGAAAGTTATTCATCGGTTTCCAGACTTTTGCCCCACCCTGTATAGACTAGTTTCTAGTAGTTAATTTTTCAAATATTTTTTACTCAAGAACTCTTTAGTAGTCAAAGTTGCGAAAGGAAGTTTTGCAGGTTTGATGGCAGATATTGCTCAAGGCAAAAATCACGCCTCAATCGATCTTTTACAACAAAATATCAATAAAGAGTTTTATTATTATTATAATAATTATAATTCCGTGCGTGAGATAGGTATTGATACCTAAATCACGGTGGTGAGAGGATTATATGGACGCCCAGATCCAATGTCTAGGCTCCTTTCATGTCCATTATTATTATTAATTACTGTGATGTACTATAATCTCTACCAATAAAAGAACTCTCTCAGATACTTTGATCGAATAATTAGTAATGCCATGTTGTCATAACAAGAATCAGAAAACAAGACCATCCAATAGGTACCTAATACACCTTCGATAGGTTTCAAAATCAAATATATCAATATGAGCGATGGAAAACCAAAAAAATGGAGGATGTTTTTGTCAAATTTATGTAACTCTCTTTTCAAAGATGAAATTCTGTTCACTGTATTATGGCTGTAATATTTCAGGTGCAAAAAAGAGCTCTTAGAAGTATAATTACCAAACTTTTACCAAACAATTCTACCCCCTGTATAAGTGTATAACTAACCAGATGATTTTAAAGCAATATAGAACTATCAAATTGGACTGTAACTATCTAAAATGACAGATCATAGAGGACCATCACGAGATAGTATGAATCAATCATTGTGTGATTAGAAAGGCATCAAAGGAGACATGCATGGTTATATTTTATCCTAGAGTTTTGACTTAAATATATAGATGGGGGGGGAGAGAGAGAGAGAGAGAGAGAGAGAGAGAGAGAGAGAGAGAGAGAGAGAGAAAGAGAGTGAGAGCGAGAGAGTATATATCAATCACATTATCACATTGTTACAGGTTGAAAGGAATCAAAGGATACATGAATATCTATCTTAAAACTTCAGGATGACAGGACGAAATATACATAATTATACAGAACCTGTAACCTTTATCACCTGATATAAAAAGTTACAAACGTTAAGAATGCATTAAATAAATAGGTCTTCTTCATTTCTATAACCAAGCTCTTGTGATCTATTAAGACATGGAAAGGTATTTGGGCTAATCAATCATACGTTAACTCTTTGCGGCACGGTGGTCCCAAGGAGGACCACATAAAATGGACCCTTACTGCACGGGCCCTCCTGACTTGTTGTGCCCTGTGAAAGCTACGACAATGTCCGACTACAGCCGAAAACTTTTATCCAATAGGAAGAAGCTTGAGTGGTCCCTGGCTGAGTGAAGCGTGCTGAGACGATACTAAAGACAGTTCTCATATGGACCACCGTGCAGTAAGGTACATTTTCTAAGTGGTCTTTCTGGGGACCACCGTGCCGGAAAGGTTATTCAAAAAAATCCGAGCTGTGCCGCAAAGAGTTAAGATTACTCAGATAATTATTATTAGATATTATCAGACACATTTAAGATTATTAAGAACATACATATAATTTATTATTGACTAGGTATCTAGTACAACTGCTCACTATTCTGTTATGAATGCTAGTACTGAAATAGACAGGTTTGATGGTATGGATTATGGAATCATTATTCATAACAACTACATGCTAAATAGAACCAATTAGCTTCAAACTGTCCTGGTATGAAACTTGAAACTGTTCAATGTTCATGTAGGTATGTAGAGTTGTAGACGTACATCTAGTGCAACTTCTCACTTCTCTGTAATTACCTTCAGACACATTTGATAATAATTACCTACAGAACAACATCAAACATTTCTCTGAGATGCTGTATATTGACATCTTGAATTAGATAACGCTAAAAAGAAACAAATTCGCCAGCCTGACAATCAATGTCTTATGTTTTACAGAGGAAACTCATCAACATCCATTGAAAAAACTAAAAAAAAACATCTCTGTATTGTGAACAATAATTGATTCTAATACTCGGTTTGTTCTGAGCTATAAAGATTTGTTCGTCTTCTCTCAGATAATACATACATAGTTTTACTACGAGCGACAATATCTCCATAAAACGGATAATGGCGGAACTTTTTATGGATCCCATGAACTTGGGACAGAGAATCTTGAGAATCAATTACCTACTTGAAGGCCAGACCGATGCTCTACGTGTGGTCCGATTTCCGATTCAATATTTGAAGTGAATCTGCAAACCAGTAGGTACTTACTTAAAGGTAGGTAGGTACGTTATTTTAAACCTCTTACAGAAGAACAGAGGGCTTGCCGGGACAGTAACACTGATGCAATACCTAAAATCCTTAAGATTTGTTGTAAAAAACTGAATTTAAATTTGGATTTAATTCATTCATAATAGAACCTTGTAGCTGATTGGAGTTTAATTTTATTTTTTGTCAAAAACAGGATCATCAATTCATGTGCTTCAGGCTATTCTAGGCACATTCAGGCTGGGTGAGGTTCATTCGAATAGCTGGGTTGTTTGCTCAGCGAATGAAGGGTAAAACTTCGTTCTGATATGACCAAAGAGTTGGGTGGAAGAGATTGCCAACATTTCCATGGCAAGTGCTTCAAATAGTGAAATTTCAATCTCGAAGGAGTAAGTACCAGTGTAGATGTAGATCCTCCAGTTTTTTTTTTTTTTTTTATTTATTGATCAGGGTTCCCACATTTTCCCAAGACAGATTTCATGTCGTTTCGTGAGTGAGTTCTATCAGCAGAAACTAAATAATGACTATCAAGTTTCACAAATCTTATTAGAAAACCAGTAGGTCTTCTAGCCTAGTTATTCAACAAGGAGTCTATACATAGTACTTACCTAAATAGGTAATACAGTACTCTCCAGGAACAAGGTAATTAACCCCAAACCTCTTTAAAAAAATATCCTTACAAAACTGCAGGATTCAATGACAAACGAAGCGAAGATGGAAATGGGCCTTAAACTAAACCTTAAATGGTGGGGGAGTTTGTTATGCTGTCAAGAAAACTATTAAGGTTTCCTTTGAGAATTTCCAGTTGGATAAACTCTCCCATAGAACACAGGTGGACTCTCTTATACAGGGTAATGTGAGAATTAAATGAATAAAGTCCGAATCGTAAAATGGTATTTGAACAAATCTTAGTCTTCTTCAGGTCGGACTATTTATAGTGAGCTATGATTGGTTCAGGCATGAAATTTACTAACGTAAAATTGAATAGAATGACATGAAAAGTTCTATCTTCATTAGTTTTCGAGATATTTATGTCTTTTAAATGTACATCCCATTTTCGACAAATAGACTAAACAGATTGGATAGACTTCTTTCGCTGAATTTTTTACCGAAAAAAATCTCGTTCAAGAGATAGTGCACTAAAAATAATGTGTCTTCTTTTATTTGGTTCACCCTGTTTTACACTAGAGACCTGAAGATTGCGGATAACACAGTATACATTAGAGTAGTGTGTAATTTGTTCAAAGTTAAGATGGTCAACTTGTTAATGTAATTTTTCAACCAAATCTTCTGTTTTCGTTCTTGAACTTACTATAATAGGATGTTGTGATTTAGTACCTACAATTTTAGTCTTGTACAATAATAATGCCTTCAATGAACTTGATAATACCAAAGATAATGCCATAGATGCCATCTTTCATATTCTGCAGTAGTGTTCTGCTTGTTGTGAAACTACGTTTTCCAAAATATAATGATGATGATAATAATATCAAAGTAATAATGATGACGACTTTCTATTTTTCTAATAACAATTTTGTGTATAATATTCCCACTGGGGAATGAATCATATTTTATTCTGGTTCTAAAACCAGCCGAAAAGGAATGATTTGTGCACAAACAGGTGTATCTTTACATATAAAGAAAAAAAAAACTGTGAAAATACAAGAAAGTTTCTCTGTACTTGTAAAAGAAATGAAAACAATATATTTATCCTTTATATTCAGCTTTGATCGGAAACAAAGTCTTTATGCCTAATTGATTTTACTTCCGAGAAATTTCTAATATTAGAAATCGGAAGTATTGTGTTCGTTTTTGTAAAAAAAAAATATTTTTTTTGCTCCGATTTCAATTTTTTTCATATTTCTGGACGTTTCATAACCTACTGAGTAAATTCGGTTTTGTGTCCGTCTGTCGGTCTGTCGGTCCGTCAAACGCGCAAATCTCGGAAACTACTCAACCGATTTTGATGAAATTTTGCAAACATCTAGGAGACATTCTGTAGATGGTCCCATTTTAAATTCATCGAATTCATACCAGCGGTTCTGGGTGAAAGAGACCATGCGCCTGACCACTAACTTTTTACTTAAACGCTTATACCTCGTGAACGGTACACCCAATTTCGATGAAATTTTGTAAGAATATGTATATTATTGTTTTACATAGACTATTTATATTTATTTTTAAATTAATCATAATTTGACTTTGATATTTAAGAAAATCCGAAATTTTTGACGAAAAAGTAAAAAAATAAGGACCACGACTTGCCGATACAGAATTTTTTGTGGAATTTAGAATGTAGAAAAAACGATATTCTACTATAAAAAATTTGAAGAAAATCGGTTGAGCCGTTTTGGAGAAACAAGTAATTTTCTATAAGATCTCAAAATTGGCACGTGTTTACAATGTGAAGCAATCACGAGGAAGTACTGTGTCCATAATTGGCAGTGTTTTTTCTTTTTCTAATGTAAATGAGGATTTTTCGAAGGAGTCGTAATATAAGAGACTGTAGGTAGCACAGTTGCATGTATTAAATAATTAGCTATTTAATTGATTTTACTTTTAACCGATAAGTTTTTCATGAAATTCCGTAGGTGTAGGTAGGTACCTAATTGGTGACTCTGCAACTGGAGGCAAGGTTCTTTGTTAAAAGACAACTAAAGAAAGAACTTTCAGAACAAAATCCACGGTTAAATTTAATCAATCTATAAATTTTTATAGTTATCAATTATGTTTGTTGTAATCAATTTCTTTGCTCGCATTTTCCATGGTTTAATATCAAGCTGAAGTTTAAACTATAATAAAGGGGTTGCAAATCAACGCCTTTGGCAATAACCTTGCCTTTTCAAACCCACCACATAACGTCCACAATTTTATATAAGCAGGTGGGTAGATAAATCCTACTCATATCAATTCATCATATAGGAGGCTATTAATCAAAGCAAGACTCGAAATTGGAGCAATAAAAAATGTTAAATCGTTTCTGTAAACATCGCATCGTTCAATTTTTTTTTTCTTAACGTCATAGTTCTTTCGAGGTTCTAATCTCCGTTTCCTAGGAACTTACAAAGCAAATACCCACATTAACAGAAACTATTAGCGTAATGGGACTTCCTGTCGCGAGCCGACAGTCTAAATAAAGCAGTACTTAACTATACTATACTATTAACTTCACTTACGACAGGATGGCATGTTGGTGCCTGAAGTGACCACCAAGTTCTAACCATGCTGGACATTGCCTAACTACAGCGATCCTAAGAGTAATGTTGTATTCTTATTCATAAATTGAAGTTAACTTAACACCATCTCTTAAGGTATTAAGAACTATGATATTCCACAGGAACTAATTATATTTTGACATAACATATTAGATTAAAAACTCTATCTATAATAATCAATATAATAATACCTATGCCGTTAGCCTAAGATATTAGCACCACTCTTGATAATGTTTGGCTTTCTGAATTTCAATTTGAGTATAGGTAAATAATAAAATTATGAATGTATGTTTTTACCTACAGTTAATAAGACTTGATCTTTGTTTAAAATTACTTTACAGTGTAGTATGTTGCACTTTTACTCCTAATAATCAATACTCAATAGCAATAACATCATTAAAATCGATATTCTTACAGATAATATAACATAGCAAAGCCGACAGTGCACCAATGCTCCTACAAGCAGGTGTCAAAAGTCAAGAACCAATGACTGCCTTCTATCACACTAATTGCAATCTATATTGGTCGAGGCACTTCCAGAACGATAAAACACAATAAGGCATTGCCTGGGGCAGACCTTGACGGTTTTCAATAGAACAATGGATTTGTGCTGTGTCAGTGGACGATTCTCAGAGGGGGTTCGGTGATAATCGATGTTCCATCAACATAATGCTTTACCATTCTGAAAAGGCAAAATTGACACTAGTTGACTAATGGGACAAGAACACAGAAAATTATGGTTTCCTCAACCTGGGTGAAATTAATGTTTATTTAATAAACATTTGTATTTGTACTATCAACCAGGAGTAGTCACTTGGCCCAGCGGTAGTATGCTCGGCTTGCACTCCAGGTGACCCAGGTTGGAATCCCGGCGGGGTCGGAATTTTTTCGGTTCTGTACTTTGGATGTACCCTAGCCTCGTGAGGACAATTGGGGTAGTTGTAGAGTGGGCAACGATCAGTGGCGGCATTACGATATAGATATTGGAACATGACGTTTGGTTGGAGATATGATGCATTAGCATTAGTTCTCGTAATGTCGATGCTACCCACTAAAAATTGTGACATAATAACACAAATAACTAGCTCTTTATCTTTCTACTATCAACCAGGCCAAGACGATCGAGATGAAATAATTTCCTAAATAACTGATATAATAATTTCGGGGGATCAATAGCTCCGCCACTGCTGCTACCTACGCGGTATTATCTACAGTGCACGCGTGATTAGATGTGATATCTGTGACTGCACTGGAGTAGGCATTGCACAACGCAGCTCTCAAGAGACAATAATGAGGCATGGCTGTAGAAATTTGGAATATGCGAAGAGTGTATGGGAGAGCAATAATAAGAGATCTGATTATAAGTCAATATAAACTTTGGAAGAATAAAGGCGAAAGGGATCATGAATTATAGTAAGCCAAAAGTAACAGGCTCACGCGTCATATTCAGGTGCCTGAGACACATCCACTGAAAAATACACAAATTAATAATATATTGTTATGAAACTTATGATATTTATAGTTTTTTTTTGTGATGTACCTATTGTATCGTCCCTACTAAGGTCATATTTATCGAGACGCTAATTTGACTTTCCATTCACAGCAAATTAGCAGCCAGCTCCTCACATTAGACTCGCCCAGCCTCGGTTGGGCCGGCAATAGGCAGCCAGGGGTTTGAATTCGAATGGTCACCCACCAGAGAGAGTCCTAACCATACTGAGCGTTACATCTTCGGCCATAGAAAGAGCATTGGTGCAACATATTTACCAGTGTAGAGAGCAATTGTCAATATACTCGTACATACATAAATTATCGAAATCTTATTAGATATGTGGGTGGTAGGCAAATATAACTTATATCATTTTTCTCTCTGGATCAATATTCAAGTACCTTTTATATTTGTTACCTAATACCTACCTACCTAACATTCACATACTGTATTAACATTTTTACTGTATTAACTATTATTTTTTGTAGTTTTGTTCATTTTTGTATATTATTGATGTCAAATACAACATTGTCTATTATTACAAATTACCATCAACGCTGGCACACACAAATACCTATCAAAACTTAAACCTTCGTTCTGAAAAATTAAATCCTGCCTTACCAAAATGCACCATCATTGGTGTTCGAACCATCGAGCTCCAGGTTATACGAGTCCACTGCCTCTAAGATCGAGCTATTGAAGTCGACTACCAGACAATCGTGTAGGCGGATGATTTACTTCAATTCTGTGTTCTTCACATTCATTTAAATCCTCTACGTTGTGGATACCAAATTTTTGTGAATTTTTAGAGGATGTGACTGACGCACTGCAGCATCACGTGTGAGATGTGGAATAAAGTAAAACTAGATAATGGTGAAACATTTTTTCTTACGTTTATTGCATGTCAAATAAAATATCTGCTTTACATTTTATTTAACCTGTAAGTTGTCAGAAGTACTGTAATCGGGCACTTTTTCAACATTGAGCTGATAATTAATAATTCTCATTGCAAAAAAGTGAGTATACAGGATTTTAATGCACAGTCGGAACAATTTCACGAAAATCGTTTATTTATTTTTAGCATTTTTAGCAATATTTGTTATAAAAAAAAAAATGATAATACCTATATATCGTTTTACATACATCATTACATCGTGTTAACAAAGGTACAGAAATTCTTTATTTTAAAAATCATCAAATATTTTTGATAAAAAAACTTCCACATTGTAATATAAAGTAGTGTGAGGTTCACACCGGTTCATTTATCTCTAATTTCCTCAAACTAGAATTACAAACACTTTTTTTCAGACACGAATATCTCAGATAACCATCATGTGAAGCGAGCAAACCTAAAATTTATAAACGGATGTGAAGAGTTCATGTATTCCTAGAAACCAGCTTAGTGCAATGGTGACAAGTCCATTTTTTTTAGTCTGTAGTAATAAAATTTACAAGACAAGTTCAAAGTTATGCATTATTTATTTCCAACACCACGCTTTTGACACGGCATGATTTGTGTTGAGATATTAGTCACCTAATTCTTGTGGGTCTGTGACTTGTCACTGAACTTTCAGTAGATCCTTTGCCTGAGATAAAGAAGTGTTTCGTGAAAGAATAACAAAATGGTAAAAGTAAAGGAAGAATAGTATGATGTGATGATGAAGATGGTGATGATGAATATGAAGAAGACAAGGTGGAGGAGGAGGAGGAGGAAAAAGAAAATGAAGTGGAGTACAATGACTCAAAGTGAAAATGAAAGTGATGAAGCGAATGGTTATGATTAAAATGAAAAGTAGATGAAAATGAAGAAGAAGCAAAAGAATAAGAAGAAAAAGAAGATGAAAATATAGAAGAAAAGGAGAAAAAGAAAAAATGAAGAGTTGTAAAATGACTCAAAGTGATCAAACACCTCGGCCGAAGTGTGAAAAACGCCCTATATGTAGAAAAAGAGACATACCATGATTATGATCATACATAGAAATGAAAAAAAGCAAAAGAAAATGATGGTGATGTTGATGTTGAAAATGAAGTGAATGATGAATGGATATGCAAGAGGTAATGAATATGAAAAGCATACGTTATAAACGAGAAGGTGATTATAAACAAAAGAATCAACAAAACAGAAAGAGAAGAAAATGAAAGAGATGTAAAATGACTCAATTGATATAATGATACATAGAGATAAAAAATTGAAGAAAATGATGGTGATGGAATATTCAAAAGAGAACAACAAGACACATAAAAAAGTAAAAGAAGTAGAAAACGAGGAAAAAGATGAAGAAGAAAGAAAAGGAGGAGGTAGAGGAAGAGAAACCTGACTCAAAGCGTACGTGATGAACACGTCTCAAGAGAATCACGTTCTGTTGTAACTGTCGGAACTTTGCACTTTTCTTTCTTTCTTACTGATAGTACAACAAGTTGAAATGGTTAGCTATATTTTTTATGGAGATGGACTTTTTACAACAATTTCCGTAATTTTCAATTGGGTACACATATTTAAAAAAAAAGTGATACCTACGTTCTGGTTATATGTGTCTAAATTGGGTACATATTTTTTTAAAAAAGTGATACCTGCGTTTGGTTCTATGTGTCTATAACTCATTGAATACTGTTTTATAGTTAGGATATAATTATTAGTCCCTAATTACACAGGTAAAAGTGATGTAGAAATTATAATATTTTTAAAATTATCAAAAAACAAAGTATTTTCAGATGTTCATCTCTATAGTCAGAACTTTCACCATTATCAATCTTACTTCGATGGACAATAGCGACTGTCCGACAGGTTTTATCCATCAGATTTATCCGTCGATTAAATCTTGTAGATTGTAGGCAGCTATAAGTATGTACCTACCATACCAAGGCAAAAGAGTCGAAAATGATAGGTAAACTCGATAGTGTGCCATTGTGCATAAGTCCTAACTCATACAAATCCCGAGGGATAAGCATTTACCCTTAGAGATTTACCAAACATCTAAGCGTACGCGAGTGTGCCAGACCATATTCCGGACTACGCACGTAGTGTGTAAATATAAACCTATATTTCATGAAATTAAATTTATTAGCGAAACATACGGAACATCAACGATGTAAAATACAGGAGTAATAAAAATGTATGCGGTTTTTTGGTGTTATTATGTCGAAACTTGTAACATCCATAAGAGATTTTTTTTTAAACTAATTTTTCATCCTGAGGTACCTGTATGAGTGGACTCCGTAATATTGAAAATATAAAGCAGAAAAAATCCCTACTCTGCCAGGATTTGAACCCAGCTCACCTGCGTGCAAGGACGAGTGCACTACCACCTCACAAATGGTGACTTTTTTAAAAGTAATAAGAATTATCGTACCTATTAGTTAGATCTTGACGGCTTTATTGTAACCTAACACAACTTCCTAGAACAAAGACTCAGGCAGGAACGCCGCGCATCTGATGGTATGCATGGAATGCGAGATCTCAATTGAGATCGGACTATTATGTTTTAACTATTATTACTTGAAAGTTTTACTATAGTTTTTATTACCTGACTATTTTTTAAGTCTCCTGTTGCCTGAAATGTAAACTCAGTTAAGTTTCAGGCGTTCATGATTCAAGGCGGGGGTTGTACATTCCATTCACTAGAATTACTAGGGATTTTCCTCAAATTTTGTGTTAATTAGCTCATAGAATCAACCTGCATGAGAGACCATCGATCGTGTGGAAATCAGTTTTAATTAAATGTTTTAACCATTCGCTATATTTTGAAGTCTCATTGGAGAACGTCAAACAAATATTGACAGCCTTGTCAGGCCAAAAGACAACAACAAGACAGCAGCACAAATCATGTGGCATCCTTAATGGGGTTTTTGCTGGGAAGAACATCTAGCCGTTGTATGTTGAAATAGGACTTCCAGAATCAGTCAACCTGAAGAATTTAAATAACTTGAAGAAAACTTACCGGAGAATACAATGACGTGATACACCGAGCCAGAATCAAACAACTTCAACAATTTTGAACCCACTTGAGTAAAAAAGCCAAGGTAAAAGTAGATGAAGAAGACTCACCAAACCACACTAAGTTCTCCTACGGATGAATTTCACATTAGAATTGTTCGAGATAATTTTCTTTGCAATTTCTTGAAGATTCTAGATAAATTTCTTCTAAGCAATCTAAGCATAATATTGTTGGACTCATAAAGATTTGAGCATTCATCTAAGTATTCCCAAGTCCATTGGCATCGTAAAGATTTAAGCATAAATCTAATGGAATCCTATTTCTATTTTTTATCGCAAAGATTCAAGCTTTCAGACAAAGGAGAGAGAGTACTTGTTGCAAGTTAATGCATAATATTCTAATAAATCTGTTGCCATTCCTTCTCTGATTCGCGATATTGCATCCCACAGATTCCTGGGCCCACTTGCTGATTCCAATGTAAGAAATTCACAATGCGAATCTATTTACGGACTGGATAATGTGCGATTCTAGATGGTTATGTCGCACTTATTTGTGTATAATTATTGTAGATGGTTACGTTGTAGACATTTTGTAAAATCAGTCCTATTGCAAAAACTTGTAGAGTCGAATAGAGTCATTGGAAAGACTGCTAGGTGCATATTCATATATAATGACATATCAACAGTACTTACATAAGTCGATCAAAGAGATGCAATACTATTCAATCACTATAAGGGGACTGTAAGCAATTGGGCGAACATATAGTTAATAACATTATATTTTGGGAATATTTATAATTAATACGAGGTTTGGCTATTAAATTCGTAGACTCTTCCCATAAAACGATGTGTGTTTAATCTCCCCACCTTCAGCACAAGATTTTTTATCTTTTGAAGGTGGGTATACCCTTATTGTTTGTAGAAGACGTTTGTAATGTATAAAATAAATAAATGGAAACTTAAAGAAAAAAAAAAAAAAAAAAAAAAATGTACTCCCCTCCTCTATCCCTACAACGTTCTAAGCAAATTTTCCATTGATCGACACAGTGGTGTAGGTCATTTTGTGTGAGGCCTTCCAAGACTTTTGCCGGTTTTTTCTTAACGGCATCTACGCTGTCAAATCTGGTACCTTTCAGGGCAGATTTGATTTTTGGTAATAAGTAAAAGTCGCACGAGGCCAGGTCGGGTAAGTAAGGAGGGTGTTCCAACACTGGGGTGTTGTACTTGGCCAGGAACGTCTTCAAGGAGAAGGCACTGTGGGCTGGCGCATGGCACCATTTTTGCGCAAACTTTTGACATGTTGAAATTTTCGTACAAAATTTGTCTCACACATTCTTTATTAATTTTAAGTGTATCAGCCATTAGTCTAAGAGTTAATCTACGGTCAGAACGAATCATAACATCAATTTTTTCAATGTTTTCGTCAGTTTTTGAGCTTGGGGGGCGACCAGGACGTGGATCGTCCTCAACATCTTCCTGACCATCTTGAAACCGTTTAAACCACTTAAAAAGCGTTGATCTTTTCAATCATGACTCCTGGTACACTGTCTTTAACAAATAAAATGTTTCACCAGCATGTTTTACGTAAAATTCAAAAATCACTCGTTGCTCAACGTTTGTATCAATCATAATTCCGGCAAAATTAAAAAAGGTGTCTTGCGCGTCGGGCTGTCACAACAGAACCAATTACAGTACAGACATGTGACAGCTATCAATGAAAACACAAGACTTGAAGCTGTCTAAATATGTTTATCATATCTTCCTAGCATGGACAGCTTTTGCGTAGCGGCTCGCGTCTACGAACTTAATAGCCAAACCTCGTATTTCTTTGGGCATTTCATGATATTTAATTGTTGATTCATTATTGTTTGAATTGGGAAACTATTTAGTGAATCCTAATACTTGTAGGTATGCATGTTTGTACAATATTGTACAGCGATTTTTTTCTTAATATCTAATAATAATGCTTCTTTGCAATGATTAGGTATGTCATATCCAATTACCCATCGATGGTACTGCTAATAAATTTGAAACTTTCGATAGCTTCAACAATCTTAACATGTTTGTACCAACTCGTTTAAAGATTCTGTCAGGTCTATCATGTTTTTATTTATTTATCGCGCTCTGTTTCCATTTCGAGATAGAAATAAATATTCAAAACAAGATTATTAAATTAGGATTAAAATCCGGATTAAGGTATGCCTAGTACCGTGAGATGACAAATTCATTCACAACAAGCTCTTCTAATACACCAATTTGATCGGAAGATATCTTGGAAACATTCAATCTGAAGATATATCTAAAACATTCAGGTGGGCATCTATCAAATATTAGAATTTGAATGTCCAGGAGTTTCTCAGTTAGTATAACCGTACCTGGGCTAAGTGGTAGGACCCCATATATATTGTTTTCGGTATTTTTTGTTTTAGGAGAATGAATGAATCATTGTTTTGACGTTTATTATAATTCAGATAAACTGCTAGCGTCGATGGCACGTTGAATTCTCGTAAGATCACCGAAGATAAGCATCAGCAAGGGGAAAACTTCCTGATGCTGTCACTCTGGCCCAACCCAGGCTGGGTGAGGTCAATGTGGGTAGCAGGTTTGTGAATTTCCTCCATTTGCAGGAAATTCACAAACAGTTCCGTCTCGAGATGACCATCATAGTAGTTGAATGGAACGTGAAATTACTAGAGTAGTCTCAAGAGTAAATTTCGGCTTCTTGAAACCACTACCGGACATTATTGAGATCTCAGTCCTAGATAATGGACTTGTCTTGTTCATCTTATATCCGAATCGATCCAAATTAGAATGAGATTTGAATCGGTTTAAGAAATACATGTGTGTATTAGGCGTATCTCATTGGTCACAAATCCTCTTAGAAAATGTATATGACTTAATTAATAGAGGTTAACGTGTTTCGTGAATCAAAAGTGACGAGGTCCACAGTAGAGTTCAAAACACCACAATTAATAATGAGAACATTTAGAGCTATTAAAAGCAAAATAGTTAGTTCAGAAACATATTATTATGTAAGTTATAAGGGAGACTTGTAAATTGGGGTTTTTATTTTATTTTTTATTTTTATTTTATTTTTTGAAGAAAAACTTAAGTCTACTTATGACAATAGTTTCCACAAAGGGAAAAATAAAATACCTCTCTGAGAGCAGAGTAGGGCACATAACTTGTATGTATCAGATAAATTGTTAGTGTAATGGGACTTACTGTCTAGAGCCGACAGTTCTAATAAAACTCTATAGTACAATTTAAATACAATATCTGTAAAATTGAATCAGAAATTATTCAGCTCAAATATGTTTGAAAAAAAATTGGGCCTAAATCAAGTAGGTACAAGTAGGTGTGTTTGTAATTTGTAGTCGAGCGATTGTTATTCTGTTTGAGATCAGGAGAGTTTGGCAAGATGAAATTGTTCTATACACTCAAGTAGTCTGTAAGTAACTGATTTTTATCGCCAAATATTTTCTCCTGGAAAAATGAATTATACCATGCATGTCTAGTTTATTACTTCTGAGTATAAAATACATAATTATTATATTCATATTATGAAGGCACTAGGTACCTGGTACATATTAAGTGTTTAAAAAAGTAATAAAATTTGCTACGTTCCTAAATATTAAAGTATCTACTAAGGTACAAGTCTTGTACATTCATAATAATGTGTAGTGTGTTTATTTAGCTACCATAAAAAAATAGCAAAAATATCTGCCTACTTTCTTAAATAATATAAGTGAAGGTAAACGTAGAAATCCTTCAGTAATTTGGTAACTATTAAACGCAAAAAAATAGATGCACATCCGATTATAATCATACACTTAATATTTTTTACTACCTATTATCTACTATTATAATTTTTTGAGAAAATATAAATATCTTAGACATGAAATTAAGGAGAGCATGCATGAAATGCGCATCAAGTTTCATATACTCGTCCATAGAAATAACTGGAGACCTCTATCAGCTCCACAATCTGACTCAAAATAAACTAGCGTATAATCACATTATACTTTCATTACTTTCCATAATTTAATATTTTCACTAGTATAAAATAACGATTGCAATAATTTCTACACATCTTCAAGTGATAGAAAAAGTAAATAAACATGTTCCTTAGTATCACAAAGATAGTGGGTATAATCTAAAATACAGAGTTGAAAAATAACCGAATCTACGGGAATTCGAACCACAGTCTCCTGCGTGTAAGTCAAGTGCGCGAAAGATTCGGCCAAGGTGACTAGTAGTCAGTGGTGTAGGAAGGGGGGTGGTTTTTGGGACAAACCCCCCCCCCCCCCCCCAATTTTTTTAGGAAACCTCTGCAAAATAAATTCGATGGAATATACGTAGTCTCTTTTGTCTTAAAAAAAAAACAAATCTCTGGAAATAATAAATAAATTATTTAATATAGGGTCGAGGTACCCCCTATGGACAGTACCCCCCCTATGGACACTTTGAGCATTCAAAGTATCATAACCATCATATTCATGTTATGTTTTGTCTAATCTTGTCCAAAATAATTTTAGCTCTAGGTGTTAGCTTTCTGAAAAACCAATTCAGTTGACTCCCGCACTTTGGAGAACCTGCTCAGAAAAATCCTACGCAGAATAATTTCGGGTAAGTGCATTTTTACGCAAAAATAATAAGGATTAGTGTTGTGACATTTGATTTTAATTTTTTTTTCTAAAATGCCTGTTTATTTTTTTGAATTTAAGATAAGTGTTTCTTTACTAAAAAAAAAGTGCTCTTTCTTTTAAAATTATTTAATTTATTGTAGCTTATACAGAAATAGAAATAAAAGGGGTGTCCATAGGGGGGTCAATATAATTCGCTCTGTGCCACCTATGGACACTAAGTGTCCATAGGTGGCACATCGTGATTTTGATAGGCTCCACCTATGGACACTGCTCTTATATGATAAAACATATACTATTTCACGGATATTGTGATTGCAAATGCTTCAGGATAGTTTGCCATTGAAGAAAACACAATTTGGTACAATTTGGGTAGTGTTGAGGTTAAAAAATAAATAATTTAAAATTATCCTCGGAACTTATGGTTTTGATAGAAATAATAATGATTAGTGTTGTGAAATTTTATTTTCTAAATTCCATGCTAATTCGTTTTAAAGTCAAAATAGGTGTTTCATTACTTTAAAAAAAGTGCTCTTTCATTTAAAATGGTCTAATTTATCGTAGCACATACAGAAACAGAATTACAAGGGGTGTCCATAGGGGGATCATCATAATCCGCTTTGTGCTACCTATGGCCACAAGTATATCATTGCGAATTCGATAGGCTCCACCTATGGACACTCCTATCATACGATAAATATCTAGGTACCTACTAGTATTTCATTAGGTAATTATTATTGCAAATGATTCAGAATACTCTGTGATAAAAAAAGAAGTACATAGGTATAATTTGGGTACTGCAGATATGTATCTAAAAAAATATATTTAAAATTATATTCTGTGAACTCTTGGTTTGAACTAATTTTTATTCATTATTCCTTAGTTATGCATAAACAGATATATACCTGAAGTGTCTCCTATATTAACAGTATGTACAAAATTGTTTTAATAAGCGAAAACTGATTCATTTTTTTGTTTTTATTTGTTTAATTTTAGGTCAACATGGGAAAAAATCCGCCCCCCAAAGGATCAAAGAGATTTCAGTATTCGCCTTCAAAAATGAACTTGGCGATCAGCGCTTGTCGGGCTGGCATGCCTTTTAAAACGGCATCTACAAAATACCATGTGCCAAGAATCACCCTGCGAAATAAAGTCACAGGTGTGTCTCCCGTTGCCTCAAAGGGGTTTTCTGGATTTTCTTCACATCTCGGGCATGACGTTGAGAATCAACTTGAAAAATGGATCCTGAGTTGTTCAAGTTTGGGATTTCCAATCACTAAACACCACCTTTTGGATTCTGTTTCGAAAATTATCAGTGAGTTAAACATTTCACTAACTCCTTTCAAATCAAATAGACCAGGAAGGAAGTGGTTCCAGAAATTTCTGAGACGTCACAAAAATGTCACACAAAAACATGCTGAGTACGTCAACAGTGCGCGAGGCAGTGTGACCAAAGTAAACATCGAGAAATGGTTTGATGAGATTCAAAACGCACTTGGAGACAACCGAGACATTTTGCAGGAACCTCAAAGAGTGTTCAACATGGACGAAACTTCTTTCTATTTGGCACCCCAAGGTGGATTAGTACTTGCTCAAAAAGGAGTATCCGCATTAAAACAATCAAAAAACAGTGACAAAGAAAATGTCACTACATTGATTTGTGCCAATGCAGAAGGTCTAGCTGGCCCGTCCTTGACACTCTACAAGAATGGAAGGTTCCCATCTGTTATCAGAAATTTAGTACCTCAAAACTGGGTGTTTGGGAAAACTGAGAAAGGGTGGATGACTGGCGAAGCATTCTATCTATATATGGTGAACAATTTTCATCGATTTCTTCAGAAAGAAAACATTCAAAAACCTGTCATTGTATTCTTAGATGGCCATAGATCCCATCTGACTCTCCATCTCAGTAAATTCTGCAAAGAGAACGAAATCATACTTGTGGCACTCTACCCAAATTCTACCCACATACTGCAGCCTCTTGATGTAGGTGTCTTTGGCCCTCTCAAGATTGAGTGGAGGAAGATGACGGATCAATTTCGAATAGATCACAATGGCAATGAAGTGACCAAATTTGATGTGCCAATTTTACTAGAAAAGTTGTTGAAAAAAGATAACTTTGCAGCAAATGTAGTGGCTGGATTCAGAAAAATCAGGTATCTGTCCATTCAACAAGAATGCAATCGATTATTCAAAAATATTGAATAAGAAAAAACCTTCCACTTATTCAAAAGATGATGAAGCACTTATGAAAAAACTGATCGACTGTTTTCAAACAGAAATACCTTTGGACTTGCTGGATGAATTTAAAATTACCAGAAGAAGGAATCATCCCTGGGAAGGAAAAGTTGAAGCAACACTCCTGTTTGAAACATGGCTGAAAATGCAGAAGAAATATGACGCTGTCAAACAGAGTAATCTATCTTCAACCGAAGATGATGCTGTATCTGTACCTAGACCAGAAGTTGATATCGATGGCATAGCAACCGAGGAAGATAGGACCTTCACAACAACCCTCGAAACTGTACCTAATACAGGAATGGATGACTTTGAAACCGAGGTAGTTCGAAATACCTTCACAAGTACCATTGAATCTACAGCTGAGGATGAAATGGATCATTTCGAATCTGAGGTACATCAAAATGGCTTCACAACAACCCCTGAACCAACAGCTGAGCTTCAAATGGATCATTTTGAAACTGAGGTACATCAAAATGGCTTTACAACAACTCCTGAAACAACAGATGAGCTTCAAATGGATCATTTTGGAACCGAGGTACATCAAAATGGCTTCACAACAACCCCTGAACCAACAGCTGAGCTTCAAATGGATCATTTTGGAACCGAGGTACATCAAAATGGCTTTACAACAAACCCTGAACCTACAACTGAGCTTGGAATGGATGAAACAAGAACTTTGGAATCCCAGAATGTCCCTAGTTCAGGTACTCAGTCTGTGCAAAAACAACACCAAGTTTCAGATATGACTCCAAAGTTTTCATTGAAACACATTGCTTCAAAAAATTCTAAAGATTTAGCAGCTATTTTTGACAAAATTCTTCCATACCCTCCGAATCAAAATAAAACAAAAACAATAAAAAAAGGAGTCCAAAAAAATTACTTGCCGCCAATAATTTCATCAGACCTATGGATAAAACATGAAACACTGAAAGAAGCGCGAAAAAAAGAAATAGAAGACATCAAGGAAAAAAGAAAAGAAGATAGAACAACTAAGAAAAAAACAAAGAAAAGCAAAGGAGAAACATCAAGCTTGTGTTTTCCCACAACAACAGAAGCTATCATTGAGCGATCCCCGTCTCCAGAAGGTTCTGGCCCAGGGCCAAGAAATAAGATCAGAACTACAGGCGGAAGAGGATTATGTTTCGACTGTGGCAAGTCTATTTCTGTACATCAATTTCATGTTCAATGTATGATATGTAAGAAACGATATCATGAAAGCTGTGTGCAAGAAGGTCTCGATGATCAAGAGGACCAAAATGATGTGGTTTTTGTCTGCAGCAAATGCATGATGAACTTTAGTGATTCTGAGTAAGTATCACAAGAAAAAAAAGTTCAATTTGATACTTACCTGATATTATTGTTTTGTTCCAGATATTTTAATGCAGGTACCAACCAAAGGGTTTATAATTAAACCAAACATACCTATTGACAATTTTTTTTGGTAGTTACCTTGTTACCTAGGTAGCTAACCTTAGGTAGGTATATTGTATATTTTTCCAAGAAGTGTTATTTTCCTTGTTTTGATGCCTACTTTGACTGAATTTCCATTGTTACCAAAAATATTTTATAACTACCTATTTTCATGATTCACGAACCTGATTTTTTTACCTTCAAAATACTTTGTATTTTGTATTTAATTTTGTATTTAATTTGGTATAACATTTACCTAGCTATAACATTTTAGTTTCCAAGAAGTGTTATTTTCCTTATTTTTTCAATACCTAGCCTGAAATTTCATTATTGAAATGTGTTCTATTATACCAGATGTGTTCTATTATTACTTTTGTAGTGATTTGATTAAGATAGGTATTTACTTACCTGCTTATGTTATTTTCTTATTTTTATAGTACCTAGTTACCAATAAAATTAACCAAAAAAAGTTCTTGGTAATTACTAACTACCCTATCTATACTACTAGTTTGATAAAAAGTGTTACATTTATTATTATAATAATATAAATTCCATTGTTATACTACAAAATGTGTTTTCTTATAAGTAGAATTAATTTTGCTAGGCTAAATCTAGTTACTCTGTACCTTAAGTTAGAAAAACTTGGTCAAAAACTACATAATTGATGAGTGTCCATAGGTGGAACAACAGTGTGACCATAGGTGGTACTAGGGTGTCCATAGGGGGTGAATTACGACTTTTTTACAAGCAACCAGTTCTAGGTAGGAAATGGTGCAGTATAATGAGATATTGGTTAGCTATCCTATAAGAAAACAAAATTTGCTATTCAACAACATTCTTTTGAAAAACCTAGCTCTAATAATTTGGTTGTGGTGATTTTTTGAAAATCAGAAAATCCTTAAAGTGTCCATAGGAGGTACCTTGACCCTATTGGATTCAAATTTTACCTTGTGTCTTTTTAACTGTAGATGATGACAAATAATTTCCATTGCAAATATTCACTTCCTTGGATTAAATTTTAAAAGATTTTGAGGTTACTAAATAATTAATTTTATTTGGTTTTCAATTTCAATTTCAATTTTATTGTACTAAAAGATACATAATACTGTATGTGTACAAAACTTATATGCTACAAATTAAATTAAATCTAAGTTTATATAATATTGGTATACTAGTTTGAAACAAAGAGAATTTAAATAATTTGAGGACTAGAAAAGCAAAAACAAAAATGTATAAAGACAGATAAAAACGAAAAACAGAAAAGGAACGAAAAGGTTATAGGAGGGAAACACAAGGATGACTAGAAGGTGTGATTGACTAGGCTAGTTTCTCAGGCTGTCCTGGAACTCGTCAAAGCTATAAGGAGCTAGATCCAGGAGTTGATCTTTTAGGTTTGCTTTGAACTCATCTCCTCTCAGTTCTTTGGATGCAGGAGGTAATTTGTTGTATATTTTAATGCCCAGGCAAAGGAAAGACCTATCCATCAATTTTGTATTTGAGACGATGATGTTGTCATTGTTTCTGGTGTTATATTGATGGACATTGTTGTGCCTGGGCAGTGAGGGAGATAGTTTGTGGATCAAGACAAGAGCTTCCAGGATAACCTGAGCATAGACAGTAAGGATCTTGTGTTGTCTGAACAGAGGTCTACATGACACCATTCGATCCAGACCGAAAACACTACGGACAGCTCTCTTTTGAAGAAGAAGGATGGGTTTTATATTTGGGGAGAAACCCCAGAATATGATAGCATAGCTCATCACGCTATGGAAATAAGAGAAGTAGGACAAGAGTGCAGTATGGGAGTCAACGTTTGTTCGGACTGAGCGGATTGCAAATATGGCGCTAGATAGTTTTGGCTGGAGTTCGTCAACATGTTGCTTCCATTTCAGTTTGCAATCCACTACAAGTCCTAGGAATTTAATATTAGTAGAGGGGGAAATGGTGAGATCGTTGACTAGGAGAGGTAGGAGGGGAGTGCTAGGGGAGGAATTAAAATACAAGAAGGATGTCTTGCTACTGTTCAGTTGCAGCTGGTTTCTACAGAACCAAGAGTGAATCAGTGACATTACCTCAGTGGACCTTCTAAATACATCCATTTTGTCGGAACCACCGAAAAGGAGGGTAGTGTCATCTGCAAAGATGGTCAGATGAGCGGTGGGATGCACAGAGGCAATGTCATTGATGAAGAGAAGGAAAAGAAGAGGTCCTAGGACTGAACCTTGGGGTACTCCTGACTTCACCTGAAGGGAGGATGATAGACAGAAAGAAGGGGAGGAAAGAGAAGAAAATGGGAGGGAGTTATTTAGAATAGTTGATATAGTTGGCGGGAGAAGTGAAGATCTTGGCACCTTGACTTGTTGCCGTCGGTAAGAAAGGTAAGAACTGAACCATCGAACTGATGGTCCATTTAGCCCAAAGGAAGGTAATTTAGATAGTAGGAGGGAATGATCTACGCAGTCAAACGCCTTGGTCAGGTCGCAAAAAACAGCAACGGCATGCTGTCCTGAGGAGAGAATGGAGTCAAGTTTCTGGAGGAAGTGAGAGACAGCATCCGAGGTGGAGCGGCCAGGTCTGAAACCAAACTGACTCTCTGTCAGCAACTTGTGATCCTCCAGATAGCATATAAGGCGTGACGCTACAATCTTTTCCAGGATTTTAGAAAAACTGTTCAAAAGTGAAATAGGACGGAAGTTATTAATATCTGTCAAGGATCCTTTCTTATGAATAGGCGTGACTATAGCACCTTTGAACAGCAAAGGAAAGGTAGATGATTCAAAGGAAGTGTTAAAGATAAAGGATAAGGGCTCTGCAATCAAATGGATTACTTTCTTTACAACAGTCATAGGTACCGAATCTTCACCATAAGATGATTTATTTTGAAGATGACCGACTATTTTAATAATCTCACGAGGTGAACAAGGAGCAAGATGAAAGTGAACTGGAGCAAAAGAGGGGAGGGGTGGTGAAGTAACAGAAGAGGGGAGGGGTGGTGAAGTAACAGAAGAGGGGAGGGGTAGTGAAGTAACAGAAGAGGGGAGGGGTAGTGAAGTAACAGAAGAGGGGATGTGTGGTGAAGTAACAGAAGAGGGGAGGGGTGGTAAGGTAACAGAAGAGGAGAGGGGTGGTGAAGTAATAGAAGAGGGGAGGGGTGATGAAGTATTAGAAGAGGGGAGGGGTGGTGAAGTATCAGAAGAGGGGAGGGGTGGTGAAGTAGCAGAAGAGGGGAGGGTTGGTAAAGTAACAGAAGAGGGGAGGGGTGATGAAGTAACAGAAGAGGGGATAGGTGGTGAAGTAACAGAAGAGGGGAGGGGTGATGAAGTATTAGAAGAGGGGAGGGGTGGTGAAGTAACAGAAGAGGGGAGGGGTGATGAAGTAACAGAAGAGGGGAGGGGTGATGAAGAAACAGAAGAGGCGAGGGGTGGTGAAGTAGTAGAAGAGGGGAGGGGTGGTGAAGTAACAGAAGAGGGGAAGGGTGGTGAAGTAACAGAAGAGGGGAGAGGTGGTGAAGAAACAGAAGAGGGGAGGGGCGGTGAAGAGGACTGTGTTAAGCTGTTGCACTGAGGTAGAGTATGTGAGATTAGAGTTGATGTGTGAACAGAAGTGGTGAGAGTGAGAGCGTGAGAGCTATGGCGATGAGTCGAACTCGGACGCAATAAAATGTTGGAGTGCGAGGAAGAGGGTGGGGCGGAGTGAAGAGAGAGAACTGCATTAGAAGAAGAGGCAGAAGCAGAGGGGGTAGAACTAGTTGCAAGAGGAGAACGAGAGGCGGGGGGTGTGGAAAATATTTCTTGCACAATGTTAACCCAGAAGTCATTGAACATATTTGCCACCGCCTCAGGATCATCCTCCATCTTGTTACCCACTTGCAGTTTGTAACCAGCAGATATCATTTTGGTGTTTTATTTGGAGTAGCTTTTCACAACATTCCACACAGCTTTTATTTTCTTCTCTTTTGGAGCATCCCTTATAGTTGATACTGCGTGTTGTCTTTTGGCCGATCTGACAACTTTTTGCAGGATTTTGCAATAGGAGCGATAGTAGGAATGGAAGGAAGGATCATCGGAGAGAAGTGTGAGATTATAGAGTGAACGTTTCTTTTCAGTTGAGATTAAGATACCTTTAGTTATCCACTCTTTTCTTTTCCGGCCGTATAGGGAGATATATTTCAATGGGAAGTGAAGATTGAAGACGGATAGAAAGATAGAGTAAAATAAAGACAACTGGGAGTTTACATCAGTAAGGGAGTAGAGAGGCGTGTAATCTATTTCGCTTAAGGCTTGAGCAAAGTTGGTCATCTGGTTAACTGTGAAAGTTCTCATGCACATTTTTCCTCCATTATTTATTTTGACAGGAAAGGAGATAATTTGGGCGTGTTTATGGTCACCCAGATCACTAAATATATTAATATTTGGGTTCACTATTATCTGTGGTGAGAAATTAACAAAAACATTATCAATACAAGTACTTGTTGTCGATGTGAGTCTTGTAGGGCACGTGACAGTAGGCTTTAGATTGTAAATGTTCAAAATTGAAGTCAATTTTTGCAGATTAGGAGAAGGAGATAAAAAATCAATATTGAGATCACCGCAAAGGATAATACTCTGAAAGTTGCTCACTTTTTCAAGAGTTTTATCCAGATGCTCGAGGAAGATATCAAAATTAGATAGAACGTTATTCGAACGGTATATACAAATGACAACAGCTTCTAGGCTTGCTGAGGCCACAGCGGAATACTCAAAGCTGAATATCACAGGCGAAATATCAAGAGATAGAGGAGAAAAGTCACATGTGTCTTTAGCGAAAATTGAGACACCACCACCCGATCTATCCTCACGGTAATAGCTGGAAATGTTCACAAAACCAGGTAAATTGCAACACGGTGCACATAGCTTTGTGAGCCAAGTCTCCGTGAAACATAGAATATCTGGTTGCAGCTTATATTTTGTATTTAACAAAGTAAGGAAAACTTCAAGTGATGGTACCTTGTGACGCATACTCTGCATGTTGTGATGTAAGATAGTCAGAAGAGTATTTTTTTGTGATGTTGCAGACGGGTAGTTAGTACGGGGGGTAGGTAAGTTATTAGAGGGGTAGCTAGTCTGAGGGTAAATAGGATTATAATTTGGGTTTGGAGTATACGAGGATCCAGGTTGAGAAAGCTGGCCTTGAGTTAGTTGTTTGGAGGTGTGGGATGGAGTGCGAGAGACAGTCGAATTATTTAAGGGCAAACTTGGATGACTACTATTTATAGGACTAGTCTGGTTTGGAAAATTTCTAGGCAGAAAGATCTGAGCAAAGGGAGAGAGACTAGAGTTGGGGGACCGAGTGCTAGGTTCCGCCATGTTCAGGGCTGGAGGATAGGGACTAAAATCATTGTTAGTAATTAGAGAAGGATATATTCCTGGCTGGAAAGGCTGAGCAAGGGGAGACAGACTGGTGTGCAGAAAATCATTGTGAGAATTGAGACTATAATTGCAGTTAGGAGTACAAGTTATGAGATTAGATTTTATAATTGGGTTAGATATATGAGCAGGATAGAAGGGCTGCGCGAAAGGTGAGAGAGACGAATTTTTATAGAAAAAACTGGGTACCTGTTTCGTCGTTATCTAAACTGAAAGTTTCATCTAATTCTAAATTATTTCTGCCAATGGTTATGTTAGTATTTCCAGGTTTATTGTTAGAAGACTTCAGATTTACATTTTGACTAGGCTGAGTAGTGCTGGGACTTAGAATTGAGAGGGAATCATTCATTGATTCATTCATAGAGGTATCTTGATAGTTTACAGGGCAGGTAACATTTGATAGAGAGGAGGGAATATCTAACTGTGTAAGATGACTAGAGTTTGTAGCTATGAATTGACCAGTTGAAGTGACTGTACTACTTACAGGAATATTGTAAAATGATTGAAAGAGCTTAAAATCATTACTAGAGATCGATAAAATAAATCTTACTAGGCTGTTGCATATTGTAGATTTACCTATGACATTGAGGTGTAAGCCATGCCTAGTATACATTCTACGTGACAAAATAAAATTACAATTAAGGTAGTGAAACTTGTACTGGCGACTAATACGAAACAAATTAAGATTAGTAGAAAATATGTTAGAATTAAAGCAACTAGTGTGAAACATAAAGGGCACACTTGATATAATCACTGATGTTCGAGAGAAAACATTTTGAATTCCTTGGAAAATTTGGTCCAAGAGCTGAGGATGTAGATAAGGTATATCATTGCAGCCGGCAAGAATGAAAACAAAATCAGCTTTAGTGAAAGACTTGGTCTGT
>CM044955.1:52467476-52493081 GCA_024516035.1 Bactericera cockerelli
TGAATTTCACAATCTGAAGCAGATTCTGGAATTAATTATCATCATATTCACCATCCTCATCACATTAGCACTATGATCAAAGACATAAGTCATGCTGACCATATCAACTATAATTATCATCATAGTATTAAAGTTTAGCACGAGCGAAATTAAGATTTTATCCTGAACAGCAGAATTGTAAACTGCAATGTCATGAACATTTGCAATGAGTATAGCTATTAAGTTATTATCATAATTTATAGCTACTTTCTCCAGATGATTCTACCGGAAAAAAGTATTAGGTAGGTATATCTTTAAACAAAATCTACAATGTCCAACTCATGCTTAAGTAAACATGTAAAAAACTAGAGAATTATTATAAAAAAAAACATACATGACCAATTTTAATCCATTGTTGGATGGGGTGTCGATGTATAAAGCCTCTCCACTATTGTGTCTCTTTGCATTTTCCCAAACGTTTTTTTTTCGTTCAGTCATAAACACAGTCAGATGGTTCATATTTCATAGAATCAGAAGAACGTCTCTTAAAGTATTAGGTCTAGTTAGCGAGGGAAACACACCGCTAAAATATATGCCCCTGAAAACTTGAAAATAAGACATAATAATATACAAAGTTAAAGTCATGAAGATAGCCTTCTATAATATTCAAGTAAACTATTGAATAGCTAATTCAGTACAAAACGGACAATATGTGCTTTAATGACCATTATCATAATTGGATAACTTCCAAAGGCAGGAAGTTAAACTTTATGTTGAAAAGTTTAATTTTAAAAATCAACACAAGGTCAACACGATAAATGTGCCTAAACATGTCCAAAAAAAAGAGCACAGAAATTAGAAATTCCGGTTTTTAAACGAGAGCAGAAAATTTTAAAATTGCCTTTTTGCCCATTTCATGCTTCAGATTAATTTTATGCCACAATTGCCCTAGAGGCGGTGAAAACGTTAGAGTTTCTCTTGTTGTCACAAAACCTTTCAGAAACATCAAGTAGGTGCTCACATCTTTTATTGTTTTCATCCCTGTTTGTTGCCTCTTTTCTTTTGACATTTTCATCTGCTTTTTGTTTTCTTTGTTTTTACGGTTCTTTTCTTTGTGTGGAATTTTTCTTTCAGCACTCTATTTCTGTTTGTACGCTCATGTCTTTCAAACAATTTCCTCTCTACTCCTTTATATGAAAATTCTGCTCTGTTTTTGTTACTCCTTCTCTTTTAGTTCATTCTTTTATATCTTTGTTTCAATCTCTTTTCCTCTGTCTCCCTCTCTCCTTTTGTAGACTTTATCATATTCTCTTTTTTAATTCACACATTTAATTTTTCAGTTTCTCGTCAATTTCTCTCTCTCTCTCTCTCTCTCTCTCTCTCTCTTCTTTCTTTCTCCTCTCTCTCTTTGTAGGATTTTTTTTCTTATGTAAAAAAAACTACTGTACGTACGTATCTCTAACATTTTGTCTTTTTTGTCGCTTTTTCCTTTTCAACACTAAATCCCTTTATGTGGCCCCATTTATTTTAGCTCTCTACGGGTTATTTATCCTGTTGCTCAACTATTGTTCTTTGTTACACGCTTTGATCTAAGCGTTTCTTTTTATGCAAATTACAGAGTAATAGAATAACAAGAGCTTATAAAGTTACAACTCATGGTAGATCTAAGACACTTTATTAAATCTAATGGAGAAATTAAGACACTTTCTTCTTGTGTAGCGAAAACATTAAGAAATTGCAAGAACATGTATGAAAGTGCAAGATCTAAGAAAACATTTTGTGTAGAAACCAAGTGGCACTGCTGTGTTTGTTGTGCCATTATGCCGCGTGACAGTTTAAATGGTAGCTATAACTATGTAAAGCCCTTGGCAAACGTTTGTTAGGCATATCACATAAAAATATACAGACTAGATGTTATGAGTTATAATAATAATAATAATAATAATAATATCGTCTTATTTATACTGCCCAATTAGGACTATCAAAGTCCCATTATTCCAGCAGTAAGCCCAAGACATACTATTATGTGGTAAAAATCCCAAATGGGAGGACAACATGTCATGTCCAGCGGGGTTTTGAACCCACGACCTCTGGAACGTTTGGATTCACAGAGTGCCGCCTTTACCACTGAGCTACCGGACACACAAAATAAGTTTATGATTAATTTTAAGCTAGATGATGTATGTATGTGATATGATATATATATTAATATTATATGAGTATATCGTTTTTATTAAGACATTTAACCAAGTTTATTGTATGCATTACCTGAGTCTAAGTAGGTTGCTTACATAAATTTTGCTGTTCTCAAGTAGTACCAGCGGTAATTGTTTCAAACCATCAGAATACTGTTACAAATGACTGGGATAAACACCTCTTTTAAGACTTTAAGACTAAACGTTTATATACAGAATGTACACAAAATTATTTTTTACATACATTATTTTGCTACTTTCAAGGACACTTGGTAAAAATCCCAAATGGGAGGACAACATGTCATGTCCCAGCGGGGTTTTGAACCCACGACCTCTGGAACGTTTGGATTCACAGAGTGCCGCCTTTACCACTGAGCTACCGGGACACACAAAATAAGTTATGATTAATTTTAAGCTAGATGATGTATGTATGTGATATGATATATATATTAATATTATATGAGTATATCGTTTTTATTAAGACATTTAACCAAGTTTATTGTATGCATTACCTGAGTCTAAGTAGGTTGCTTACATAAATTTTGCTGTTCTCAAGTAGTACCAGCGGTAATTGTTTCAAACCATCAGAATACTGTTACAAATGACTGGGATAAACACCTCTTTTAAGACTTTAAGACTAACGTTTATATACAGAATGTACACAAAATTATTTTTTTACATACATTATTTGCTACTTTCAAGGACACTTGCTAACATAAATTGACCCAAAATGGTCTTCCTAATAATAGGTATTTACTGTATTTTCTAACAGTTGCAACCCGAATAATTTGTAAAAGTTAGTGTTGATGGCTCGTTGAATGCACCATTCTCATTCTGTCAGTGAAGTTTATCAAGGTCCTACTTGATTCAAATCCGAACCCTCGCGCTCATGATCTGGCTTTTCACAGCCCCACTTAGACTGGGTGAGGTTAATTTGAGTATCTGGTTTATGAGTTTCCAGCAAATGGAGGGTAAAACCCCTGTCATGGTATTACCATGCAGTTGAAAGAGAGGCTTAACCAAAAAATAAAAAATCTCAGTCATACGCAATTGACACAATAATAAATAAAATCACACTAAATAATAATATCCCCCAAATGAGCAAATGAACAAGTGTGTCCAACTTTCAACAAGATCTAATGTAAAAGAACGGGATAGTTCAAGTATACCAAGTAGAAAAAATAGACAGGTCTAATCCGGCAGAGTGTGATGAGCATTCGGATGAGGAAATAGTTCGAGTAGACCGATCTAGTCTCACAGTTCAGATGAGTAGATAAGTGAAATGAAACTTGCAGGCGCTAGACAACTTGTCATAGCTCTTAATGTTGCAGTAATGAGAAGCACTATGCAAATCCGTGAAAGTTATCATAGTAAGTACCAGGACTTATCTTTATATTCTGTATGTAATATATCTGTCAGTAACATAATTGTACATGATAAAATATAGCTATTATTGATAATTTATACCTAGTTTTTGTGTTCTTAGTCGTTCCACCCCAGAAAGGAGACTAGGGCTGCCGGGGTCGGTAACACCTACAACTGATTGACACTCATATAGTTTTGAAGAAGAAATTCTGTAGTGACATCCCTAGACACCCTAAACAGCTGTTTTGATCTGGTGAGCCTCGTCATATGGAAGGCACAGAGTAAGAATTACCTAAAATTACCTACATACAATTATCTATTATAAAATAAATGAATGTTTTATCGTTACCTGACTTTGTATAGATATTAAGGTGTATAGTTGTATACCTATACATGTCGACTGCGATATACGTACATGACGTATATAGATGTAAATATTTATGTATATATGTTAAGTTAAAAATCTTTCACACATCTAATCCTCATGAACAAGTTGAACCTCTTCTCTACCTAATTAATCGTGACAGGAATCTGAAAGCGTAAAAAACTAGCTGAAAACTCGGAATTCTGAGGCCATATCCTGCCAATTAGTGCCATAATGTGGAACTTCTGAGGTGCACTTTCCAGAACCTGTCTTATGTATTGTATAGTCGTACATGGCCTGTAAAGATGCATTGTTTCTTAGAGGACGCTCAACGTCAGCATAGTTTTCAGTGATCTTCTCCATTTTTACAAAAATAAATTCCCAACCCCTCCGTCGTGATATATGACCATTCAGTTGAAAGCGACGTTAAACCCATTTTTTTTTTTTTTTTTTTTTTTGATCCAACTTTGGCAAATAAAAATTAAGTAAAAAAAGTTATCTTATTTGTGTTAATCACTTTCGTGATATCACAACTACTCAAACTCGCTTTACTCAATTGACGCTGAAATTGGGGCTTGAACGACCGACCTCCATGTTTCAACTCCGCCACCTTATGATCAAGCTACTGGTCGGTAACTTTGCCAAATGAAAACGAGGTAAATATTCTGACTTTGAGGAGAATCAGCTGATTTGATCTGATACTTACAGCTGATCTACCTAATGCCTACAACTTACACTTACTGTGTATAATACAGGGGAAATTCACATTTTGCTAAAAAAAAATCCATTTTTTGTACTCCTCCCCTGAATACTGAATTTTTTTGATTTCAGACAGTAGTCCACGACAAGGATGTTTCTAATCAATTGAGGATTATTAAGTCAGTCAATTGGTAAGTGAAAACTAAGATAACATTATTTTAATAGAGGTAGGTACCTAAAGTCTAAAATTATAGGGATTCTTTTAAAATGTTGTGGGTTAGATACACAGAAGAAAACTGAATAATTATACAGAGAAACAAATATTTACATAAATCAAGAAATCACTGACAAAGATACCTGTTGAATCTCAATTGAACAAACTAGAAAGGTCGAAAATTTGAATAGATGACACCTACTGATAATCATTTCAACAAAAAGATTCTACTAAACCAAACTGGTATACCGATAATTACAGGAACTATTAAATAAAATAATGAATTATAAAACATAATAAAAAAAATAAAAATACCTGGATCCTTAAAAGTAACAATAGAAGCACAAAGTGGACACTTATATGTTAAAGACTAAATTAAAACCATGTTATTTTGAATTGAAAAAGAACCCCCATTGGGTCTATGGTAGGACCACCTCGGAGATAAAAGGTAGTAAACTACCCTCTTCTGGTGGGCTCTAGAGGTGGATAGTTCTTTCTAAAGCTCCCATTAATATGGATTATATTTTTACTACATTCATCATTACCATTATCACCATGGAAACCATCATTGTTATTTTTATACAGGTGAATAGAAATGCGTAACTAATACCCATTGTTGTAGGTGGCCAGGAGATATCTATTTATGTTTTCAATTGGGTACTTTGTTCTCTTTTGTTACTATGACAACAATGACTTTTAGAGTGTTGTTTTTCCCCCACTTTTTTGCACCTGAGTCCCTGACACCAGTTTTGATACGCTAGAGTGAGGCCTAATTGACATAAATTGAATATTGGGTTTATTTCTGTAAGGTGGCTAAGGTAGGACCTTTTTTATCTAACGTGTTTTCTATATTTTATTTAATTTTTAGTTTGATAGTTTACGTATGTTTCAGTTCTAAGTTCTGTTCTTTAAGCGAGCGTTGTTGATTTCTTTGCATGTTGAGTTTTATCTAAGTTCCGAGAAAATGTATAAGATTTGTGTCTATAGGTGCTTCATTTTATGTGTCAGACAGTGTGATTATTTATTTGCGCGAGGATAAAAATGTGCGAGTGTGACTTTATTTTTTTTGTGTTAAAAGCCCTTAAATAAACTGCAATTTTTATACTAGATGACTATGAAATAATAAGTAGTATTTCTTTGTGTGCAAATCGTTTTATTCGATTTATGACTTATATTTACATCACAGTACATCAACCAAATAAAATTAATTATTTAGTAACCTCAAAATCTTTTAAAGTTTAATCTTAGGAAGTGATCGATCGGAAGTGAATATTTACAATGGAAATAATTTATCATCATCTACAGTTAAAAAGACACAAGGTAAAATTTGAATCCAATATATTAAATAATTTATTTATTTTTTATCAGAGCTTTTCGAGTCACTTGGATTAAACTCAAATAAATATACCATTTTTTTTTTTAATTAAAGTACCTTTAAAAGTAGGTAGGTATATTACCTATGAAACAGGACGTCTTGATCTCGACATGAGAGGTCTCTTCTCGATTTTCTCATTATGCCACGGATCATCTTTTACATTCTATTGACTGAAAAAGCTATATGAAAGTTTTGTAGGTAATAAACTTCTTATACTACTAGCAGTGGCGTAGCTAGACCTACATTTCGGGAGGGGGGGGAAGGGTTGTCCCAAAACCACCCCCCTTCCTACGCCACTGATTACTAGTCACCTTGGCGGAATCTTTCGCGCACTTGACTTGTACGCAAGAGTCTGTGGTTCGACTTCCGGTAGATTCGGATATTTTCAGCTCTGTATTTTAGATTTTACCCACTAAATTTGTGATACTAAGAAACATGTTTATTTACTTTTTCTATAACTTGTGTAGAAATTATTGCAATCGTTATTTTATACTGGTGAAAATATTAAATTATGGAAAGTAATGAAAGTATAATGTGATTACACGCTAGTTTATTTTGAGTTAGATGGTGGAGTTGATAGGGTTCTTCAGATATTTCTATGGACGAGTATATCAAACTTGATGCGCATTTCATGCATGCTCTCCTTAATTTCATGTCTAAGATATTTATATTTTCTCAAAAAATTATAATAGTGGATAATAGGTAGTAAAAAATATTAAGTGTATGATTATAATCGGATGTCCATCTATTTTTTGCGTTTAATAGTTACCAAATTACTGAAGGATTTCTACTTTTACCTTCATTTATATTATTTAAGAAAGTAGGTAGATATTTTTGCTATTTTTTGATGGTAGCTAAATAAACACACTACACATTACTATGCATGTACAAGACTTGTTACCTTAGTAGATACTTTAATATTTAGGAACGTAGCAAATTTTATTACTTTATTAAACACATATGTACCTACCAGGTACCTAGTACCTTCATAATTTGAATATAATAATTATTTATTTTATTCTCAGAAGTAATAACCTAGACATTCATAGAATAATTCATTTTTCCTGGTGAAAATATTTGGCGATAAAAATCAGGACTACTTGAATGTATAGAACAATTTCATCTTGCCAAACTCTCGTGATCTCAAACAGAATAACAATCGCTCGACTACAAATTACAAACACAGGGTACTTGTACCTACTTGATTTAGGCCCAATTTTTTTCAATTATAGTTCAAACATATTTGAGCTGAATAATTTCTGATTCAATTTTACAGATATTGTATTTAAATTGTATGGTAGAGTTTTATTAGAACTGTCGGCTCTAGACAGTAAGTCCCTTTACACTAACAATTTATGTGATACATACAAGTTATGTGTCCCTACTCTGCTCTCAGAGAGCTATTTTATTTTCCCTTTGTGGAACTATTGTTATAAGTAGACTTAAGTTTTTCTTCAATAAAAAAAGCATTTTTAAAAACCCCAATTTACAAGTCTCCCTTATAACTTGCATAATAATATGTTTCTGAACTAACTATTTTGCTTTTAATAGCTCTAAATGTTTTCATACTCTACTGTGGACCTCGTCACTTTTGATTCACGAAACACATTAATCTCTATTAATTAAGTCATATACAATTTCTAAGAGGATTTGTGACCAATGAGATACGCCTAATACATACATGTATTTCTTAAACCGATTCAAATCTCATTCTAATTCGGATCGATCTATAAGATGAACAAGACAAGTCCATTATCTAGGACTGAGATCTCAATAATGTGCGGTAGTGGTTCCAAGAAGCCGAAATTTACTCTTGAGACTACTCTAGTGATTTCACGTCCCATTCAACTACTATAGTAGTCATCTCGAGACGGAGGTGATTGTGAATTTCCTGCAAATGGAGGAAATTCTCAAATCTGCTACCCACATTGACCTCACCCAGCCTGGGTTGGGCCAGAGTGACAGCATCAGGAAGTTTTCCCCTTCGGTGATCTTACGAGAATCGATGCATTCAGCGCGCCATCGACGCGACGCTGGCAATCTATCTGAATTATAATAAACGTCAAAACAATGATTCATTCATTCTCCTAAAACAAAAAATACCGAAAACATTATATATGGGGTCCTACCACTTAGCCCAGGTACGGTTGTACTAACTGAGAAACTCCTGGACATTCAAATTCTAATATTTGATAGATGCCCACCTGAATGTTTTAGAGATATCTTCAGATTGAATGTTTCCAAGATATCTTCCGATCAAATTGGTGTATTAGAAGAGCTTGTTGTGAATGAATTTGTCATCTCACGGTACTGGGCATACCTTAATCCGGATTTTAATCTTAATTTAATAATCTTGTTTTGAATATTTATTTCTATATCGAAATGGAAACAGAGCGCGATAAATAAATAAAACATGATAGACCTGACAGAATCTTTAAACGAGTTGGTACAAACATGTTAAGATTGTTGAAGCTATCGAAAGTTTCAAATTTATTAGCAGTACCATCGATGGGTAATTGGATATGACATAAGCATTGCAAAGAAGCATTATTATTAGATATTAAGAAAAAAATCGCTGTACAATATTGTACAAACATGCATACCTACAAGTATTAGGATTCACTAAATAGTTTCCCAATTCAAACAATAATGAATCAACAATTAAATATCATGAAATGCCCAAAGAAATATTAATTATAAATATTCCCAAAATATAATGTTATTAACTATATGTTCGCCCAATTGCTTACAGTCCCCTTATAGTGATTGAATAGTATTGCATCTCTTTGATCGACTTATGTAAGTACTGTTGATATGTCATTATATGTATATGAATATGCACCTAGCAGTCTTTCCAATGACTCTATTCGACTCTACAAGTTTTTGCAATAGGACTGATTTTACAAAATGTCTACAACGTAACCATCTACAATAATTATACACAAATAAGTGCGACATAACCATCTAGAATTATCCAGTCCGTAAATAGATTCGCATTGTGAATTTCTTACATTGGAATCAGCAAGTGGGCCCAGGAATCTGTGGGATGCAATATCGCGAATCAGAGAAGGAATGGCAACAGATTTATTAGAATATTATGCATTAACTTGCAACATGTACTCTCTCTCCTTTGTCTGAAAGCTTGAATCTTTGCGATAAAAAATAGAAATAGGATTCCATTAGATTTATGCTTAAATCTTTACGATGCCAATGGACTTGGGAATACTTAGATGAATGCTCAAATCTTTATGAGTCCAACAATATTATGCTTAGATTGCTTAGAAGAAATTTATCTAGAATCTTCAAGAAATTGCAAAGAAAATTATCTCGAACAATTCTAATGTGAAATTCATCCGTAGGAGAACTTAGTGTGGTTTGGTGAGTCTTCTTCATCTACTTTTACCTTGGCTTTTTTTACTCAAGTGGGTTCAAAATTGTTGAATTTGTTTGATTCTGGCTCGGTGTATCACGTCATTGTATTCTCCGGTAAGTTTTCTTCAAGTTATTTAAATTCTTCAGGTTGACTGATTCTGGAAGTCCTATTTCAACATACAACGGCTAGATGTTCTTCCCAGCAAAAACCCCATTAAGGATGCCACATGATTTGTGCTGCTGTCTTGTTGTTGTCTTTTGGCCTGACAAGGCTGACAATATTTGTTTCACGTTCTCCGGTGAGACTTCAAAATAGCGAATGGTTAAAACATTTAATTAAAACTGATTTCTACACGATCGATGGTCTCTCATGCAGGTTGATTCTATGAGCTAATTAACACAATTAACGAAAATCCCTAGTAATTCTAGTGAATGGAATGTACAACCCCCGCCTTGAATCATGAACGCCTGAAACTTAACTGAGTTTACAGGCAATACATTTCAGGCAACAGGAGACTTAAAAAGCAGTCAGGTAATAAAACTATAGTAAAACTTTCAAGTAATAATAGTTAAAACATAATAGTGCGATCTCAATTGAGATCTCGCATTCCACACATACCATCAGATGAGCGGCGTTCCTGCTGAGTCTTTGTTCTAGGAAGTTGTGTTCGTTACAATAAAGCCGTCAAGATCTAACTAATAGGTGCCATTATTCTTATTACTTTTAAAGAAGTCACCATGTGCGAGGTGGTAGTGCACTCGTCCTTGCACGCAGGTGACCTGGGTTCAAATCCTGGCAGAGTAGGTATTTTTTCTGCTCTATATTTTCAATACTGCGGAGTCCACTCATACAGGTATCTAATTTTTCATCCTGAGGTACATAAACAGAATGTACCTCAGGATGAAAAATTAGTTTTAAAAAAAATCTCTTATGGATGTTACAAGTTTCGACATAATAACACCAAAAAAACCGTGTACATTTTTGTTACTCATGTATTTTACAGAGTTGTAGTTCCGTATGTTTCGCTAATAAATTTAATTTAGTGAAAATAGGTACATAATGATAAAAATAAAAAATTTCAACCGGTCTTCACTTTCTTTTATAAATTATGAATTATCAATCTTTTATAACAGTATCAATTTTTTTTCTTCATTTATATCATTATGAAGCTACTTGACAAAGTATCCTTGTTGGATAATTATATATAGGTACATATTTACACACTGCGTGCTTAGTACGGAACATGGTCTGGCACACTGCCGTGCGCTTAGATGTTTGGTAAATCTCCAAGGGTTAATGCTTATCCTTCAGGATTTATATGAGTTAGGATTCATACACATTTCGACTTTTTTGCCTTGGTATGGTAGGTACATACTTATAGCTGCCTACAATCTACAGGATTTAATCGACGGATAAATTTGATGTATAAAACCTGTCGAACAGTCGCCATTGTCCATCGAAGTAAGATTAATAATGGTGAAAGTTCTGACTATAGAGATGAACATCTGAAAATACTTTTTTTTTGATAATTTTAAAATATTATAATTTCTACATCACTTTTATCTGTATAATTAAGGAATTTTTAATAAATACCTCTAACTTTAAAACAGTATTCAATGTGTTAATAGACACATATAACCAGAACGCAGGTATCATTTTTTTTTTTAATATGTACCCAATTGAAAATTATGGAAATTGTTGTAAAAAGTCCATCTCCATAAACAAAATAGCTAACCATTTCAACGTGTCGTACTATCAGTAAGAAAGAAAGAAAAGTGCAAAGTTCCGACAGTTACAACAGAACGTGATTCTCTTGAGACGTGTTCATCACGTACGAGGGGGGACCCAAAAGTAACGGGAATTAGGTGGTGGGGGGAACACGGAGGGGGGGATCGGGTTGTCCAGTGATTCTTTCCCAAGTGGCTACTCTCCCAAGTAAGTGTGCAAAGTTCATTTGCTGTGAGTGCATTCGTTCGTCCGTAAAAAAATTTCTAGTGAAACGACTTTTTTCTTTTCGGCGAAAAAGTGAAATGGCTTCAAGAACGGACGGAAACATTGAACAAATCAACATTCTTGTCCGTGAGGACCTTGCCGAACCATCGATCAACTTTGTGAGATGTCTGGATTGTCATGGAGTTCAATTCAGAGGATTTTAACTGAAGATTTGATCATGATGAGGATTGCAGCCAAATTTGTTCCTCGCCTTCTCTCCGACGATCAAAATAAGGAGCGTCGCGACTTCAGGCCTGTCTGGAGCTGCTAAATCAGTTGGATGAAGACCCAGATTTTTTTCTCAAGGTTATAACTGACGATGAATCATGGTGCTACGGCTATGACCCCGAATTTTTTACAGCCACTCGTTGCTCTCCGCACTCAGACATTTCACGTTGCCATTTCACGTTTTCGCCGAAAAGAAAAAAGTCGTTTCACTAGAAAAATTCTCACGGACAAACGAATGCACTCACAGCAAATGAACTTTGCACACATACTTGGAAGAGTGGCCGCTTGGAATAGAAACATTGGAGAACCCGATCCCCCCCTCCGCTTTCCCCCCACCACCTAATTCCCGTTACTTTTGGGTCCCCCCTCGTACGCTTTGAGTCAGGGTTCTCTTCCTCTACCTCCTCCTTTTCTTTCTTCTTCATCTTTTTCCTCGTTTTCTACTTCTTTTACTTTTTTATGTGTCTTGTTGTTCTCTTTTAAATATTCCATCACCATCATTTTCTTCGATTTTTTTATCTTTTTGTATCATTAACAATTGGTCATTTTTACATCTTTTTCATTTTTTTTTTTCTTTTTTGGTTTTCTTTTGAAAAAATCCCCTTCTCGTTTAAAGTTGCCCTATTTTTTCCCCCCTCTTGCTTCCACCATTTCACCATTTCCTCAACTTACCCTTTTTTCGTTTTTTCATTTTTTAGATCAAACTGGATTTCTTTTTTCTATATTTTTTACCCTTCGGCGAGGGTTTTTATCACTTTGAGCATTTTTAAACTTTCATTTTTTTCTTTTTTCCTTTTTTCTTTTTTTTAAATTTCTTTTTTTTTATTCTTTTGCTTTTTTTATTTTATTTTAACTAACCATTGCTTACACTTTCATTTTTTGAGTCTTTTTACTCCATTATTTTCTTTTTCCTCCTCCCTCCCCCCTTGTCTTCTTAAAATTTATATCTCTCAAAAATTTTTCCCTTTACTTTTCCATTTGAATTCTTTCCGAAAACATTTTTATTCGGCAAAGGACTACTGAAACGTGAAAATCACAGCCCCAAAAGAATTAGGGATAAATTAAACACAAATCATGCGGAAAAAAGCTGGTTTTGGAAATAAATAATGCATAACTTTAAAATTGTTTGAAAAAAATTATACGACAAAAAAAAGGATTGTAATTCCCAAAGGGGTTTCTAAAAACAAAAATCCAATGTTTAAAAAATTTTGGGTTTTGCCCTTACAGAGGTTATTGAGATATTCTGCTGAAAAAAAAGTTTTGAATTTATTTGAGGAAATTAGAGAAAAGCCCCGGTTTTTTACCTCAACGTTTTATATACAAGGGGAAAGTTTTTTAAAAAATTTTTTTGATTTTTTTAAAAAAAAGAATTTCGTACTGTTAAACACGTTTATATGATGTTAAAACGATAATATATTAAAAGGGTTTATATCATTTTTTTTTTTTTTTAAAAAAAAATTTTCAAAAAAGCAAAAATAAAAAAAAAACAAAACGTGAAATTGTTCCGAGGCAAAAACCTGTATATCATTTTTCCCCAAGGGGAATTTATTAAATCACTCAAGTTGAAAAAAGTGCCCGTTTAAGTAGGAAAAACTTACGGTTTAAATAAAATGTAAACAGTATTTTATTTGACATGCAATAAAGTAAGAAAAAATGTTTCACCAATTGTTTTACTTTTTTCCACATTCCACGTGATGCTGCAGTGCGCGTAATCCCTAAAAATTCACAAAAATTTGGGGTATCCAAGGTAGAGGATTTAATGAAGGGAAAGAAACAAATGAAAAACATCCCCAACGTTTTTCTGGTTCGCTTAAAGCCGTTTAGAGGCATGGACCCCTTTAAAAACCTGGAGCTGGTTTGAAACCAAGAGGTGTTTTTAAGGAGAAAAAATTTTTTAAAAAAAGAAGGAAATTTTTTTGTTGGGATTTGTGTTCCCGGGTTTTTGGGGAATTTTGAAATAAAAGATAAAGTGTTTTACTCAAAATTCAAAAGAAACAAAGACAAAAATAATGTTTTTCATTTAAAAATGTTAATCAGTTTGTGAAGAGGTGGGGAGAAGGATTGGTAACAAAATAAAAGGACTGAATACTCCCAAAAAGAAAAATGTTGGGTTTAATTTGCCAACCACCCCCCTTTTAATAAGTTTTCAATATTTTTTTTTTTTTTTTCGATTTTTCCCAACAATTTTTTTTTTTTTTTATTTGGTTTTATTTATTTTTATTAAATTAAAAAAACTTGGGGGCCCCGCCCTTCGGGAAAAGGGAACCGGGGATCAGAAGTTTTTCTTTGAAGGGCCAGACCATTTTTTGGTAAAGAAAATGTTTGGGAACGGGGAACCCGAATTGCAATCAATTTCATTCCCAAATGGTAAAAATTTTTTTAGATTGGGGACTGCTATTACACTGGTAAGTAATTCCCCAATGTTTTTTAGGTGAAGATGCAACGCTCGAGGTTGGCTCTCTTGAGGGGAATTCAAAATTCAAAACCCGGCTGGTTTTGCCGGGCCCCGCCCCGGGCGGGGAGAGTCAATGGAGGGAGTGGTTGGTAATTTTTTGGAAAAGGAAAAGTAAAATTGGTCCGTATATGATTAGAGGGCGAACAATACACCAACAAAAACTTAAAAAGTTTAAACAAAAAATTTTAATTGTGTATTTTTTAGTGGAGTGTCTAGGCATTAATTGACGCTAGCCTCTTCTTTTGGTTTCTATAAAATGACCCTTCGCCAAAATTTTCCCAAAGTTTTTTTAACTTAAAAACAGATGTTTTTTTTTGCACCCTACCGTTCGTTTTTAAAATTTTTACAGACCCTCATTATTTCTCATGAGAGGTTTTGTGCAATGCCTACCCCGGCGTAAGATCACATCAACACGCGTGCATGTGAAAATGGGGTAGGTAGCAGCGTGGCAGCTATTGATGGGGCTTGGGACGGAGCCCCGAAATTATTTTATCGTTATTTAGGAAATTATTCACTCGACGTCTTCGGTTTAATTTTAAAAAATTAAAGGCTGTTTTTGTTTATTATGTCCAATTTTAGTGGGTGCATCGCTTTACGAGAACCCAAAGCAATGCTCATATAATCTCCAAAACCCTCTTTTCCAATATCAATCTCGTAAGCCGACGATCGTTGCCCACTCTTCAAACCCCTTGTCCTCACAGGCTAGGGTGGGCCCCGCATCCCCAAAAAACAGAGCGAAAAATTTTGACCCCCCCCGGGATCGAAATGGGTCACGGAATGCAAGCCCAGAACTACCCCTGGGCAAGTGCTACTTTGCTTAAGTACAAATATAAAGTTTATTATAAAAATTTAATTTTCCCCGTTGAGGAAAAAAAATTTTGTGCCGTTCCAAGAAAATAGTGTCAATTATGCCCTTTGCAGAATGATAAAGCATTTCCTTATGTTGAGGAACATCGACTTCGACACCGAACCCCCCTTGAGAACATCCTGGCGCCAAATCCTTGTTCATTGAAAAAAGTCAAGGGCCCCCGGGAAGCCCTTTTTGGTTTTACGTTGGGGTGTGGGACCCAAAAGAGCAAAGTGTGATAAAGGGATCATTGGTTTTTGACTTTTGAACTGCTTGAGGGGCAATAGTTCAGTCGGGCTACGTATTTATCTATCTTAAGAAAATCGGTTTTAATGTGTTTTTACTATTGAGATTGAATTTTGGGTAAAGTGAACTACCACTGTAAAGTAATTTTAAAAAAGATCAATTTTTAACTGGGGTAAAAAATACATTAAATTTTATTACCTATACCAAATTGAAACAGAAACCAAAAATTCAATTTTGGGCTAATAAGGTAAAAGGCATTATTTATTTTTATTTTATATAAGTTTTTAATCTAAATGTTTTTAAAAAATTAATTTTTCTTAAAAAATGATAGTTTCTTAAACGAAGAGTTTGGGTTTTTTAACTTAATTTTTGAAAAATACAACATTATTTAGGATCGCTGTAATTTGGCAACCGCGGAAACTTGGGGGTCACTTCGGACAAAGCCCGGTAAAGGAGAATAGTTGTTAATACGTTTTTTTTTTTCGGGCTCAAAAGGCCCATTAGAAAATTTTTTTAAAGTGGGATTTGTTTTAAAAATTCTAAAAACGGAAAGAACCTCGAAAAACTTCGTTAAAAAAAAAATTGAACGATATTTTCAGAAAAATTTTTCTTTTTTTGCCCAAATTCAGTCGGTTAATGCCTCCTATAATTAATTGATTGATGGAATTTATTCCCCCGCTTATAAAATTGTACTTTTTTTAGGTTTAAAAAACAAGGTTTTTCCAAAGGGGATTTTCAACCCCTTATTAAAAACTCATTGTAGAAACCCCCGGAAAAAGCGAGCAAAAGAAAAGAACAAAAACAAAAGAACCAAAAAATTTATAATTGATTAAATTTTCCAGCTAAAGCCTTTTAATTGTTTTTAAAAAAAACCCCTTTCCCCATTGCAGGTCCCCAATTGGACCTAACCACGGAAAATTATGAAAAATTACGGTTTAAAAATAAAAAACAAATTTTTAAAGCTAATTTTTTAAAAACATGCAATGTGGGGGTACCCTCGGTTTTTTTTACGACTCTTTCGAAAAACCCAACATTAGAAAAAGAAAAAAAAAATCAAGGGCTTAAAATTTTTTCATCAAAAAAAAATAAAGGTATAAAGTTTTTTTTTAAAAAATCAAAGAAAATTTTGTTTAAAATTTTCACATTTGTTTTTTTTATATTTTAAATACACCAATTTTGGGGCCAAAAATTTTTTTTCGGGGTTTTTGAACCAGAAAAAAATGTTCACCCAAAGGGGGAAAATTTTTTAAAACCGAATTGTTATTAGAAAAAATAAAAGTGTATCATCAATTTTGAATTTTATCAAACATCAACATCAGGGGGAAAAACTAAAGCCCACGGAGAACCCCAAAGCGAAAAATAAAATTTTATTTTCTTATCTTGGATTACAAATTCAGAAGGGTTTATTTTTGTAAAAGAACTAAAAAAATAGGTATAAAACACAAATTCCCATTTGTAAGTTCAAGAAAGAAAACAAAAGGGAAAAAAATTCAAACAAGTTGCCTCTTTGTTTTTAACAAAAAACTACCCAATGTATACGTGTTATCCCAATCTTAGGGCTTATGAAAAAAAAGGGGAACCAAAAAAAGAAGACAAAATTTTTAGCCCATCTTTGAACGAGAATTTTTCGGAAAAATTTGGAAAGAAGTCTATCCCAAATTTTTTATTACGAAAATTTTGGGTGAATTTTAAAAACATAAATACCGAAAAATAATGAAGAAACTGTTCACATTTTTTTCAAAGTTGTAAATTTTTGCCAACCCAAACACGTACTTAAATAGTCCGACCCGAAGAAAGATGGTTTGTTGAAAACCCATTTTACGATTCGGACCTTTTTATTTAAATTTTCAAAATTCCCTGTAAAGAGAACCATGGGTTCTTGGGGGATTTTATAATGGAAAATTCCAAAAGGAACCCTTAATATTTTTTTTGACGCACAAAAACCCCCCCCAAAAGGGTTTGTTAAGGGCCCTTTTCCACCGGATGTCATTAACCCGCAGTTTTTTAAGGAAAATTTTTTTTTTTGGGGTTTGGGGGTTAAAAACCCCTTTTTCCTGGGGGACGAAAATATTTGGGGGGAAATACTATGTATAGATCCCTTTTTAAAAATGGCTGAAAACCACGGGTTTTTAAAAGATTTGTGGGAAAAAAGAAATTTTTTAGTTTTGTATAGAAAACACCCGAAAAGACATTAAATTGTCTTGGGAAAAAGTGGGAACCCCGATCAAAAAAAAAAAAAAAAAAAAAATGGGGGGCAACTCAGGATTTTTCCCCCGAGTGAAAATTTTATAAAAAGCCTTGCCTGGGGAAAGTTGGGAAATCTTCCCCAAAAATCTTTGGGCATATCAGAACGAAGTTTTTTCCCCCACGCTGAGCAAAAAACCAGCACGAATGCCTCACCCAGCTGTTTAGAATAGCCTGAAACAATGGTATTGATGACCGTTTTTTAAAAAAAAAAAAATTAAACCCCAAAAAGAAAAAGGGTTTTAAGAATAATTAAAACAATTTAAAAACAGTTTTTTTTAAAAAATTTTAAAGATTTTTTTGGGATTTCATCGGTTACTGTCCCCACGCACTTTTTTTTTTAAAGGGGTTTAAAATAAAGTAAACTTTAAGACCCCTGGTTTGAATTTATTAAAATTTGAACGGAAATCGGACCCCCACGTAGGCATCGGTTGGCCTTTAAAGAGGAAAATTTATTTTCAAGTTTTGTCCCAAGTTCTGGGTCCATAAAAATTTCCCCCCTTATCCCCTTTTTGGAGTATTGCGCCGTAGTAAAATAGTAATTTTTTGAGAGAAGACGAAAAAAAATTTTTTAAATCAGAAAAAACCGAGGTGAGGACAATTTATTTTTCACTAAGAGATTTTTTTTTTTAGTGTTTCAATGGAGTTGAGGTTTCCCCGTAAAAAACAAGACATTGATTGTGGGGGAATTGTTTCTTTTATCGTTATTTTCAAAATCAAAGTTTTTTTATAGAAAAAAGAAGCCCAAAATTTTTTTTTTTTTTAAAAGCCCTGAATTTTTTTAGGGGGAAAAAGGGTTAAAAGGGTTTTATAATTATATATTTTTTCGCCCCTTATGGAAGTTTTGGAAAAAGTTTTTATGTATTTGATTCCTTTTTTTTAAAAAAATGTGTTGGGGTTTCTTTCGTTGTTTTTTTTTTCTTTTTTTTTTCTTTTTTCCCCTTCCCCCAATTTTTTTTTATTTAAAGGGGCCCCAAAATTGGTATAAAACCCTGATTTTCCCCCTTTTATTTTTAAATAAACAATGATTTTTCTAAATCTCTCTGATCTGTCTTTTTTGATTTTGGTAAAGAATTTTAATTGCTTAAAATTTTGGGGGTTTTTACTTTTACATTATCGGGGGGAAAGAATTTTTTGGGTTAAAAAGTTTAAAGGGGTTTTTTGCACCCGAATATTCTCCTAATACGTGAAAAAAATTTCTTTTGAAAAAAAAATTGAAAAATTTGTTAAAATTAACTTTTTTTGGTTTTTTTCTCGTAAAAATTTTTTTGTTAGGTCCCGGGGGGCTTGTTTTTAATTTTTTTGAAAAAAAATTTACAAATTTCGACCAGTTCAGAGAGAGTTTTTTCCCTAGAGTTTTTGGGGGAAATAAAAATTTAAATAATAAAAATAAAAAACCCTTTTAAAAAGTTTTTTTAAAAAAAAAACCCGATTGGGGGTTGTTTTTCCCCCCTTTTACCCAATTTTTTTTCCCCAAACACCTTTTTTCCCCTTTGGGCCCCTTAAAAGGGGTTTTTAGAAAAAAAAATGAAAAAAAAAAATTTTAAATTTTTGTTAGGGTTTAAATTTTTTTGTTTTTTTTTGTTACAATTTTTTAAAAATCCCCCTTTTTTAAAACCCCCGATTTAGTGTTGAAAAAATAAAAACCCCCGGTATTTTTTTTGAAGTAAAATTTTAACTAAGATTTTTTAATATTTTTTAAAGGAATTTTATTTTTTTGGGATTGTTTTGAGGAAAAGATGGGGTTTAAAGTTGTATTTTGGGTCCCATGTGGATGGTGCCCATTGATGAATGACGGACTGAATGGGAAATTTGTTAAGAAGAAACCGCCCCCAATTTTAAAAAATTAATTTAAAATTTTTTTTTTTTTTTTTAGAGGGGGGGGGTTTAGGAAAAAAAGGGTTATTTTTTTTTTTAAAACAAATGTGCATGTTTTTTTGTAAAAAAATTTACAAATAAAATTTTTTTTTTAAAAAAAAATTTTTTTTTTTGATTAATGGAAGGGTTGTTTTTTTTTAGCACAAATTTTTTTCCCCCTTTTGGGTTTAAAAAAGGGTTTTTTTAAAAGGGTTTTTAAAACCTGTTGTGATTATAGGGTTTCGCTTAGAAAAAAAAAATTTTTCGAGTAGTGTTTTTGGTTTTTTTTAAAAGTAAAAAGGAACATTTTTGCATTTTTTGGAGAATAATTTTCCTTTGTTTGGGTTTCCCCAAAATAAAAAATTTTAAAATAAAATGGGAAAAAACCCCCAGGGGAAAGGACTTTCCCCCTTGAAAAGAACAGGCAAGGCCTTTTGTCCAAAAATTTTTGTTTGAAAACTGGGGCCCCCTTAATTTTCGTTTCAAATGTGCACAATTTTTTTTTAAAAAAAAATTTAACCCCCCATAAAGAAGGAGTTTTTTTTTTTTTCCCAAGAAGGGGGGTGGGGAAAAGGTTTTTGGGTAAAATTTCCCCCTAGTGGGGGGTTTAAAAAAAAAAACCCCCCTTTGTGAATTACCAGGTTTTTTAAAATTTAATCGAATGATAAAACCCAAAGTGGCCCAAACTTTGAAAAATAAATTTTGTGTTTGGGACTGAGGTAATATTTTTAGAAGATATATTACGAAAAGATAGTTCAATATTAAGATTGGTAGCCCCGGGGAATTTTACAGAAGTAACTATTTGTAGTTTAAAAGCAATTTTTTAAAGTAAAAAGATAGGTGATTTTGTTGTACGATATATTAAATAGGTTGGGGTCAGGAAACAATGTAGTCCCTTAAGGGCATTGTTATTTGTTGTTAGTTTGGATTTCATGACCCTTTTTTTCCCCAATAAAATAGGCATTCTTTTTAACGATCAGATTTGATAGATAACAGGGCTAGAACCTGGAACGATGGTTCAGCCCCAAGCATAAAAAATCAATTTTTTGGGTTGACGACTTGACATCATTTTTTTTTGGTTTTGCAAATTTTAAAAAAATTGAATTTGAAAAACAAAATTTAAAATAATACCAGAATTTCTATTTTGTAGAATATATACACATTTATTTTATTTTTTTTTAGGATTATTAGGACCATAAAAGAGCTACTTTAGCGCTTTTGGACTGTGTTGTTCTTGATTTGCCTTTTTTAGTTTTCTTGTTGGGCCCCTATCCGTTGAAAAAAAACAAAATTAGATTTAAGTTGGTCATTAAAACATAAAATTATAAGGGGGGGAATAGAAAAATAAAAAAAAAATGAAAATTTCAGCTCTTTAAATTATTTTATTTATTTTAAACAATGAAAAAAGGAAAAATTATACAAAAAAAGGAAAAAGAATAGAAAAATGCAAATTCCAAAAAAAAGGGGGGGGTTATTGACATGGCAATCTTATCCCCCCAACCTAAATATACCGCGGAGTATGTACTGATACACTGCGGGATATCCCCTCTTGTAGGGGGGGGGCCCCGTAATATCCTAGGGGTTTTGCCCCCCGCTTGCCCCCAAATCCCCACACACACACCCCCCCCCAAAAACCCCACACAAAATAAAAACCCATAACCCCAACATAACCACACACCACAGAAACACACAAAAACAAAAACAAATGCAATTTTTTTCGTGTCACCACCCATTTTTGTTTTAATGGAGTCAAGAAGGGTATCAAATTTCGCGATAAATATTTAAAATGAAGACTAAAACCTTTCAAAAAACATTTCGCTTTGAGTTAAGTTCTCCGACTATTTGAGAAAAAATGTCACCCAGGTCCAAAAACGAAATACTTTTTTTTTCCCCACCCATTTTATTTTTATTAACGTAGCTCAAAAAGGGTTCAGAATTTCGTATTGATATCTAAAATGAAAATTAAACCCCTTAATCCCTACTTAAAACAAATTTTATTTTGAGTTTATACCCCGGCCCTGGCGGCGCTACGACAAATTTTGGAGAAAAAATGTCATTTGGTGGTAAAGTGTTTTTTTTTTTGTCACCCCTCCCTTTTTTGTCCTTCCCCCCATTAGTGAACCTAGAGATATAATATTCCCCGATCCAAAAGGGTATAGGTAAAATTTTGGTTTCTGGAAATTGTGTGGGTTTTAAACTTTTTTTATTTAGTTTTTTCTTATTGGTCTTAGAATTGTGAATTATTTTTTACCCCTAAATTATTGAGATTTTTTTTTTGGGATTGTTTAGAATTTGGGAAATTTTTTTAGGCCCGGCCCCCCAAATCAGGATTTTTTTTTTTCGGGATTATCTTAGAATTGGGAAATTTTTTGGGTGTGCCCCCCAATATGAGATCTTTTTTTTTTCGGGATTGTCTTAGAATTGGAAATTATTTTTTTCCCCGCCCCTAACTTATTGAGATTTTTTTAGGGATTGTTTAGAATTGGGAATTATTTTAGGGCCTGTGCCCCCCATCATTTAGATTTTTTTACGGGATTGTCTTAGAATTGGGAATTTTTTCGGGGGGCCCTGCCCCCCAATTTTGAGTTTTTTTTTTGAGGGGTTAGTCTTAGAATTGCGAAATTTTTTGGGGGGCCCGGCCCCCCCAATTTGAGATTTTTTTTAGGGATTAGGTATAATGAAATTGAGAAACACCCCTTACCGAAAAAATCCGTGCCCCCCCCTTATCCCCCCTGTGATAAATACAAAAATCAAACAAAGAGTCTAATAAAAATTTTTTATTAAACAAGAGTGGGAAAACAGTCTTAAGATAACCAAAAACTACCGGGAAGTTAAAATTTTTCCCCCCCTATCGGAATTTTGGGCACTGTGGGCAGCCCCAAAAAACATCACAAACTCATGCAAATAATATGTTATGTGTTTAGGACTATGAAATTAAGGGTAGTCAATTAAACCACAGTAAAAAACATAAATTCCCCTAATGACCCTGGTAAAAACAAAAAAAAAATCACAATGAATTTCAGATCAAAAATTTTGAAAACTTGTAAAAATTTACTCGGTTAGAGCTAAGACTTAAATTTGGTTTGGGAAAATTAATTTTAAACCCCAACAACACAAAAACTTTTGGGTTGAACGGCCGCAGGGCCGCAAAATTTTGGGCCCGCAACCCCGGTTTTATGAATTGGTTTTTAAAATACAAAAAAGTTAGAAAAACAATATTTTTTTGTTTAAAAAATAATAGGGGTTTTTTGATATTTTTTTTGATATTTGAATTTTTTGAATGGCCCCAATTTCCGGTATTTTGGGGGGAACCGCTTGGACAAACTTTTTTTATTACCCTAGAGGGGGGTTGTGACATATAAACCCAATTTTTTTAAGTGTGATTACGAATTGTGTTTATTTATAGCAAAATGTTCCTTTGAGTCCCCAGTGGTTTTTGGGCCCCGTTTCCTTCAAATTGATAAGGAAAGTGTGTGATGTTTAAACCCAGTTTGTTTTATTTTTAAATAAAAAGTAAAGTAAAAAAAAAGTTTTTTTCATTAATTCGAATTAGCAATGAAAAGGATATAACGAGTATCGGTACATTTTTTTTTGTAGGGGAAAATCATTCAACTTTACCCCCATGTCCAAATTTCCCCCTCATTTGGGTTTTTGTCAGCAATTTTTGTCCCCTTTAAACTTTTTTTGTAAATTTTCTTGATTTTTTCCCCATGTGCCCCCGATGTACCCGTTATGAAAAAAATTTAAAAACATTACTTTTCCCCCAAAGGGCCCAAATCATGAACAGGGATGGTGCACACGGTCAATCGTTTCTATCAGCGAATTTTAAAATGTTTTTCTAAGTGGGACCCCGATTTAATAATTTTTTTGTTGTGCGGGCAGATCCCAAACTGTAAGTCAGATGTACAGGGGACTTCGCAATACCTGTACATGGTCTGTCCCTTTTTCCCCTCCCCCAGTCCCCCTGTCATGTGTCGCCCCTTTTCTCCCGAAGCCCCCTTCATCTCCCCTGTCCCTTTTCCCCTCCCGGAGTCACCTGTAATTCCCTGTCCCCTCTCCTTCCCCCAAAGCCCCCTGTAATCTCCCGTCCTTTCTCCTCCCGGAGTCCCCCTGTACATTATTACCTTCCCCTTCCCCCAAGTCCCGTACTTCCCTGTACCTTTTCCTCCCCGGAGCCCCCCTTACATCTCCGTCCTTTTTCCCCCTCCCCCGGTCCCCCTGTAATGTGCCTTCCCTTTTCCCCCCCCGGAGCCCCCTGAACATTCCCTGTACAGTTTGGTATTGCCCCACAAGCAATACTCGGACGGAACCCGAGCTTGGGTCCCCGAATCTTCAGCCCCCGTGCAAAATATTTTCTTATGTGTTTTAGATGAAAAAAAAGTGGACCCTCTCTTGAATAAGTCCAGTCCCGAAAAGCATTTGGTTTTAGAGATATTAGGGAATTTATATTTTATATAAAAGGCAATCTAACATTAAAAATACCTAATCCCCCCCTTCTTTAAGGTTCTGGATTTGATTTATTTTCAGTAAGAAAAAATTGTAAATTAGGGGTTTTTGTTTCTGTTCTGAAAAGATATAGAGCTTGTAGGAGATGGGAAAGGCGGATCATGACTTTGTGTACCCTTGCGACTCCCCGAGATGTTCCAATTTTTTGAAAATATAAAATTGTAGAAGGGTGGAGAAGGTGGGTCAGATCTTGTTACCCAAATTTAGACTCTGAGATTTCCAAATTCTTTTCGAACGATTAAAGCTTGTGAGGATGGGAGAAGGCTGGATTGATCTTTGACCCGTTGCAGACTCCTGAGATGTTCCCTTTTTTTAGAAAATATAAAACTTGTAGAGAGAGGGGGAAGCTGGGGTCATGATCTTGTGTACCCAAATTTCAGATCTGAGATGTTCCAATTTTTCAACAGACTATAAAATTGTAGGAGAGGGGAAAAAGGGTGGATATGACTTTGTGTACCGTTGCGATCCGAGAGTTCCCAAATTTTTTCAGAACGATAAAAGGTAGAGAGATGGGAGAAGGGTGGGTAAGACTTGTGTTCCATTTCAGACTCCCAATGTTCTAATTCTTTAGAACAGATTAGAGCTTGTAGAGAGGGGAAAGGGGATCATGACTCTTGGTTCCAATTGCGACTTTGAGGTTCTAAAAATTAGGATTCCGTGTGCTTGCTTGGTAATAATGTTTCGTTGTGCGCTATTCTCATAGTGAGGGTTGGGGGGAAGAGATTGTATTGGCAATAACCTGCCTTGGGATATTTTTTATTTTTAACCTCTTCATTTTTTTGTGTATATTGTTTTCAAGTTTGGTTTATTTTGTGCTATTAATGTGTTTTTTTTTAAAAAATAATTTAATAATTGTAATTCCACTTTGTGGGGTCAATGGTGAATACCTGTTTTGCTGTCATCAATTTAAAAAGTGAAATGGGTTAGAAAGGGGAAATTTACCCCTTAAAATTTAAAAAATTTTGAAGTTATGTCATTTGAAAATGGCACGACCCTTGTGGTCTGTGTTGTGCTTGCCCCCGTAGTATACCTCCCTTGATGGGCGAAAAGTGACAATATTCCTTGGTGCTTGGTCAACAGAGTATCGGAAGGTATCCCTTAAAAATAAATGTGACCAAATTTAGATACAATAATTGAAAACCCCCGACCTTCGGGATTAGGGACTTTCCCCACGGCCAGGAATGTTGGGTGTTCAAATAAAAGGGTTTTTCATGTTCACCTTAACAGTTTTAAACCCGTTAATTTCATTTTAATTCATTCGTTTTTCCCCCAAACAATTTTCTGATTCAACCCTTATTTTGCAAGGTTTCCCCACAAGTTTAACCATTTTCACTCAGAGCAAATCCCTGCAAAACGAATCTTATGCAAAATTTTGAACCCATTTTTTTTTTTTTTTTTCATTTCTTGAATCCACAACGAACCCGTTACCCAAAGTTATTTTGAATCTTGTGATCTCATGTTCTACCCTTTACCCATCGACCCCAAGATGTTACATTGACCTCGGCGGGGTTCAGGCTTGAGTCCATTATTCAGAGCTTTCTATGGAGTACTTGTACTGCCCGGGGATTTTACCCAAACAAAAAATTTAAAAAAAAAAAAGTTTTTATTAAAAAAAAAAATTTTTTAGGGAGGTACCTACCTAACAAAGAAAACGAAGTAAAATATT
>CM044955.1:52498225-52713847 GCA_024516035.1 Bactericera cockerelli
CGTCACCTGGTTAATGACCGAGTAGTTAATTTTTTCTCGTGAAGTACGAAAAATGAACTGTAAAGAGATAGAGGGTAAACGAAAAGTGAACTGTTTTACACTATAAGTTGATTTTAATTACTCGAATAGGTACCTAGTTCTTTCAAAATAATGAAAAAAAATGGATCTATGATAAGTACTTTTGAGGTTTTGTAACACAGGAGATACTGACTGAGGTAACCTCAATGAGATTTTTTTTTTTTTTTAAAGATGAGTGTTTCACAGCCGTTTTTATTTCGTAGCCATGAAACAGGAGCTACTGTAGACGCTTGTGGTCTGTGTTGTAGCCTACCCATCCCGTAGTATGCCTCCCCTCCGATGGGCGAGAAGTGACACAATACTTCCCAATTAGGTGCTGGGTCAACACGAGCGCACCGGAAGGTATCCCTTACAAACAATTGTAACCAAATGAAGAATACAAATTTTTGTCGGCACGGGGGATCGAACCCGGGACCTTCCGCATGGCAAGCGAGTGCTTAACCACTGAGCTAACCGCGCGCTCTTATTATCCGAGGTCATTGTGTAGAACTTTTGGTGTTAAAATATTATACAATACCTACTGGTAGTCAAGTGGTTAAGGCGCTAGTCTGGTAATCCAGGTAGCGTAGGGATCCGTTGGTTCGAATCCCATCCAGTGCATTATTTTTCCTTCATTAACTCGAGTTTGTGACCACATAATAATGAGACTCTGAGGGTTAGGTGGTTTTACCCTCACCTGGTGGTTACCTTCCACTAAAGAGTGTTATTATTGATACTTTGTTTATCCTATAAAGATCCTTAAGAGTGAGGCTTTACTCTCACAGTTAATGAAGTTATTCTTACATCTCTATGAACCTCTACATATACCTACCCGAATAGTTATCTACCTAACTCAGTTTTAAAAAGTTTTTTATCTCTCTTCTCCTGAATTCTCTTATTTACACCTAACAATGTACCTAACCTGTCTGTCTCTCCAGGTAGCTCAGTGGTAAAGAAGGCACTCTGTGAATCCAGAGATTTCAGTGGTCACGGGTTCGAAACCCAGCTGGGACATGACAAGTTATCCTCCCATTTGGGATTTTTACCATATAATTGGGCTTACTGCTAGAATAATGGGACTTAATAGTCCTAATCGGACATTATAAATAAGGCGATATTATTATTATTATTACCTACCTACTTATCTATTCTATTCGAATAAAAAAGCTCGTGAGAAAATGTGGTGAACGTTAAGTGAAAGAAAATACCTATCACACATCAGCAACAAATAACATTAAATTCTACAGATATAACTCGGTTTACGTATATATCCATCCAATATTACAGTGTTAGATCTGCAAAATAACTTTATCATGCACATATTTATTTATCTAAAGTTCCAAAGTCATTCTAAGTAATCTGTGAAGGCCACAGATGTTAAAAGAAGGCCTTCCATGTCTTGTGGTTTGGTCCAGTGAGCATACATCAGAAGAAACTCTAGAAAACACATTGTCAGTCTTGTCTTCTGTACCTACATTCCTTGTGAAACTAAGAATAGTAAAATTAATCGTTGCAATAATGTGTAAAGGATAAAGACTGAGAATAGTTTTGAATACTGTATGTGAGGAATTTTTTTCTCTTTTTACTGCTCTTATATTGTATATTCATTTTTAATTATCTGTGTTGTATATATGTCCCACTAATAAAGTATTAAATAATAATAGGTCTACTATTAAGTTTAATATTATGTATTTATAGTTGTATAATATTGCAGAACTTAATCTGTGTAATAGAATAGAATAGAACAGCTTTTCTCTTGTTACCTACAATAATGTTAATAATAAAACTATAATATAAGTTTCCATCATGTATGTTTGATGTTTGATCATCGGCAATTGATCTTCACCAATTGTTCCATTAGCGTACAGGGTCGTTTAAAAACGGTCCCTGATCATCCCCGACAGCCATTGATAAGGTCAAGTTTTGGGGCACGGCATTTTTATTTTACCACTGATGCACCTACAGTCCTCCAGTATCACTAAGCTGGTACGATATTTCATCAAACAGACTAGGTCGCATGGCCTGACACGGATTTTAATCTTTTTAATGGCTTGACATTTTTTATGAAGTCCTGAAACGAATTTATCAATATTAATTTATCCATCAATCATCAAAATTCCTACAGGGTGTCCCAAAATGTTCCAGTTGACTTGGTCGAAACCACGTTCTCGAGGGGAACGTCAAACACCAGCAAACCAATACTAAACAAAACTTACCGGATAATATCGAGCAGATCTAGATAGACCCATGTGTTAACACTCTATTTTGTCCAGTGCAACCAATCAAACTAAATGGATAACCTTCATGCACCTCAGAATCGAACAGCCTTGTGTCCGTCAAGAATCGATCTAAGAGATTGACAGCCTATCTACCTATGACGCAATCATGCCGCTGAAATGACATTGACTATTGAATCCGTCAAAAAAAAAAAAAAAAAAAAAAAAAAAAAAAAGAAGTGAGTGATGTCAAGTGAATATATTTTACGTTTATAGCAAACTTTAACAAATTTGAATCACGCGAATGACTTTTAAAAGTTAAACCGGTAAAAATAATGAAGTAATATTAATAAAAAAAACTTAACAAAATCGATGCTAGCTGATTGACTCATGTTTTTATAACTTAGTAGTTTGGCTTCGAGGTCAACTTATTGTTGTTGAAATAAAATTTAACGAATTGCCTTAATTGGTAGTCGATCTGGTAAAGGCGCTGGACTTGTAATGTAATCCAGCCAGCGCATGGATCCGTGAATCGGATCCATGTGTTATCGGATCTTGAATCGGATCCCACCAAATTCTTGGACTTTTCCTCATTTTTAAGAAGAGCATTAGATGTAACCACTTAATAATGAGACTCTGAGGCTTAGGTGGTTAGATAATGGTTTGAGTATTAACATCACCTAGGGGGCTAGTGGTTATATTCCACTAAAGAGTTTTATTATAATTAAATATGTTAAATATGCCAGTTCGTAGGTTTCCAGAGAGCAGAGGGTAAAACCCCCGTGTCAAAATTATCTTTAGCATTGAAAAGGAACGTAAAATCACAAAACAAAATATAACAAACTATCTAAAAAAAAAAATTGTTCACCAGAAATTCTTAGGAATCCTACTTGGGATCGACCAACTGCAATTGTGGGATAGTACTAGCAACTAATAAAAAGTATTAAAATAACTAGTAACATGTTAGAAGTTATTCCAGTCTTATACCAAAGGGTAACAGTTAATCATTAAGAAAGATCTAGTTTTGATTTCTGTATTTAAATCGAGTTTCACTGAGAATCTAATATGATAAAAATACCCATACTATGATCTACTGAAGTTTATCTTTATAATTACTTTGGAGAACTTACTGAATCATAGGATCGATCATGATCATTAAGATAACTTTATCATTAATTATATCTAGTATGATAGCCTTATCAACGACTTAATTAATGTATGAAATCAAAAGAAAAGATCATACCTATCACCTAATTTCAATAGCATTTTAATTTGTTACAGGGTAGGTGTCTCAAAATGAGTATGAGTTCATAATAAGTGGAGGAAGGAGAAAGAAAGAGAGAGAGAGAAAGAGAGAGAGAGAGAGAGAGAGAGAGAGAGAGAGAGAGACAGACAGAGAAAGAGACAGAGAGAGAGAGTGAGAGAGAGACAGAGAAAGAGACAGAGAGAGAGAGAGTGAGACAGAGAGAGAGAGAGAGACAAAGAGAGAGAGAGAGAATTGAATTGAATTGAAAATATTTTCTTTATTTATACAATAATGGTTTGTACATAGTTATACATCTCCTAAGATAATGCTACCTTTTTGGGAGATGTCTCTCTTCCCGTTATTGTAAGTTTATTAACAATACATATTTATAGGTAGTTAATATTATATTTCTTTTTTTCCTTTTTCTGGTCTGAATAAATATGTATAAGTATATAGAGATATGACAGGTTAGAATAAGATAATAAATAATAATAATATCGCCTTATTTATACTGCCCGATTAGGACTACCAAGTCCCATCGTTCCAGCAGTAAGCCCAAGTCGCATCACTATGTGGAAAAAATCCCAAATGGGATGATAACTTGTCATGTCCCGACTGGGGTTCGAACCCACGACCTCTGGAATCTCTGGATTCATAGAGTGTCGCCTTTACCACTGAGCTACCGGGACAGACAACATCTAAAAATAAAATATATTACAAGTTTAATAGATAATAGACTTTTTTTCTTATTTTTTTAACATGATATTTCGAAGATCATGGGTATGCAGGTATGTATGTAAACCTAATGTAATGTTATTATACTCTTCTTGATTTTAGATTTTATAAGGCTATGATTTGTCTCGTTCTGGAATTCCTTACAATATTTGTTAAGCAACGATGGTATGATGTATTCCAGAATTCTTTCTCCGTATTGGACGGTATAGACTTGGGAGCGCTGGAACCTCTGGTTTCTGAGTGAGTAGGGCTGAGCGGTCACCCGTCGGAACTTTTCATTGGAAAAGTTGGAGTAAATGAGGACAAAGGTCGACAGTTGATCCGGAGTCAGGCATGAAATAGTATTCTTGTTAAAAAGTAGTCTGATGATCCTTTTTTGCTGTGAATAGAGTGGTTTTGTTGCATATTTAGGCGCATACATGTATAAAGTGACTCCATATCGTAATAGTGAGTCCACTAATGAAAAGTATAGAGTCACTTTTGTCGTCATTGGGAATGTACCCGCATTTATTACATTAAGTTGGCAATTTAGGATTCGAAGTTTTGAGCAAAGGTTATATACATGTTTTTTCATTTTAAATTCATTGTCAATAGTAATACCTAGGTATTTCGCTTCGTTACTATAATCTATTTGGGGGCAGCTACAAGTGGTTAAATATGTTTTTTTCTCGAGACATTTGCGTTCGTGGCAGTAGATTTTATTGTTGTTCATATCTGTCCTCTTGCTCTTATATCCCATGACCAACGCTTCCGTTTTCTTCTGGTTTAGGTATATATGGTTGTTATACAGGTATTTTTGCAAGTTAATGAAATCTGACTGTGCGTTTGATACTGCAGTTTTTACATCATGGTGTATGGACAGGATGCAACTATCATCCGCGAACATTTTCAGGTTTGTTTTTCTCTGTATATATTTAATATCATAAGTATATATATTATACCATGTCGGGCTATTAATTCCCCCCTGACAGAGGCCCTGTTCGACTGGTATTACATCGCTTAAGTTTTTTCCAATTCGCGTGACTTGCTTCCTGTCCTTAAAATATTCTTCGAAAATTGGATGACTTATTCCTACTTCATTAAATTTTCTCAACAGCAGAGTGTGATTACAGGTATCGAAAGCAAAGCTCAAGTCAAGTAGGATCACTACAACACATTTCCTTTGATCTAAAGCAATATTAATTTGGTCTGAAAATTCGTGAAGTAGCGTCAGCGTACTTTTTCCTGTCTGAAACCCGTGTTGAAATTCTGGAATAATTTTATTATCCTCAAGGTACTTTTTTGTTTGAATATTTATATGTTTTTCCAATACTTTTTCAATAATAGATAACGCTCCTACCGGTCTATAATTTGCCAGTTCATCCGCTTTCCCTTTTTTATAAAGTGGTGTTATGCATGAGGTCTTAATCTGGCTAGGCATATTAGCGTGCTTTAACATAAGGTTAGTCAAATTGGTTATAATAGGTGTAAATAATGTTGAATTTTCTATAATATCAAAGCTTCTTATTCCATCTAAACCTTGACCTCTTTTTTTCATATTTTTCAATATTTGGTAAATGTCTTTTTCTGATGCTTTCCTTAGATAGAAGCTAGATATATTACAGTGGTATTCGTGATCAGAAATTTCAACATCTAGGTCGGGTCCTGAATTTTTATTTTTTACGTGTAAAATTTGGTTGATGAAATTTTTATTAAATCTGTTCGTTAATTCCTTTAAATCTTTCGTTTGAAATTGGCGTTTTAATGACACTTCATTATGTTCTCTTATCTTTCTGTTCATTAATTCATTGATTAACCTCCAGGTGGTCAACATATCTCCACGTGATTTTTCAAAAAGTTTATAAAGGAAAATTCGTTTTTTCTTTTTTTATGCTATTATTAGTGATATTTCTTTGTTTTTTATAGTCTTCATACAGGATATGATTATTTTTATTATTTCGCCACCTCTTTAGGAGGATATTTTTGGTTTTTATTTCTTCCTTCACCCTGTCGTTAACCCATGGTGTCTCATAAAAAAACTTTTGTTTTTTAACAGTCTTGTTTGAATTATCATAGATATTTGTAAATTTTGATAGTAAATTTTCGTATAGCTGAAGAGGTTCTTCAATTTGTGTTAATTCTTCCCAGTTTTCTGTTATAATTTTTCTCTTCACTTTTTTCGTGTCTATTATGTTTATATATTCTGGAGTATTATTTATTTTTTCTCGAACTTTCTTACCAATTCTAATGGCGGTAAAGTAATGGTCTGCCAATTTGTCCAAGATAACTGATGATGTTGCTGAAAAATGTCTTTGACTCAGCCTGAGATTGATGTGATCAATGCACGAAGTTGTCAGTGTGCCATCAACCAGTTCTTCTCTCGTGATTTTTGTAATGAATGGGGCCAGACAGTTGCTAGAAAGATAATTAAGGTACTTAGAGCTTAAGTTAGTTTTTTTTAATGTACAAATATTCATATCACCAATCATGATTATGTTTTCGTCTTTTTTGCACGCGTTTCGTAGCCAAAAGTTCAAATCTTCTAAAAATCTATCGATGTTTTTCTTGGAGGATCTATATATAGCAAGTATTATAAATTTTACCTTTTAAATTAAATGGGTAACTCTTATATTTACATTTTCAGCTTCGTCTAGATTGTATTCCAAATTTTCGACCACCAAATGATTTTTAAAAAATATTATTAATCCTCCTCCTCTTTGTTTCTTTCTGCATTTTTTAATCTGACCAAAATCTCTTAAATGATAAGATAATACCTCTTCCTCCTTCACGTTTACCTCTGTAAGAATAAGCATATCCAGTTGTCCGAGGACATCTTTGAGTTTTATCACCAATAAATCCCAGTTGAGCCTCAGGCTTCTGATATTCAGATGAAGGATTGTTAATATCTCGTTATTAAATTTACCTTGCCATTCATCGATGTCTTTGAGAGATTCACAAACTGGTTTTACGTTTTGAATGCTATTTAAAAGGGATAAATTTGTATTATAGTTCATTAACTAAGGTATTAATGTAACTAATTTATAACAGTGGTAAATTTTATTTTTTACAATTTTGCCAGGTCATCAAGACACATAATTTTCATAGGAGTCGCTTCTTCGGTTTTCTTGAGTAAAATTCTTCCTTCTTTAACCCATAAGTATGAGTAATTTTTGTCCTTCTTTAATTTACCTGCTTCAAACAACAATTTTTTGTAGTATGGGCAAAGTGCTTCATTAATAAATATGTCAGATGAATCTGCATTTATAGTGTTTTCCAATTTCCTGTAAACTTTTTCTTTTTTTATTCTTGACAAAACTGTACTTTTATCCCCCTGAGACTGAAAACTGACAAGGATAGAGGTTTTCTCGTACTTATTTTCTCCTGCCACTTTCGTATTAATTTCAGCCCTGAATTTTATTTCGCCTTGTTGGAACCCGGCTTTCTCAAGTATTCTACTTACCACAGTATTAGGATCGCTATTTTTGTTCTTAAGACCTGAGATCTCCAGTTTATTATTGTACTCTTTTTGGCCCAGGTCATTCATTTGGATTTCAACATTCCTCAGTCTAGTGCGCAACTCTTTGTTCTCCGCCTCACTCTTGTCTATACGTTTTTCACATAGAATCAGCTTCTGGTCCAGAGCTTTCACTGTCTCTAAGGCATCTCCAATGTTGTCACCATAGTAATTTAGACTAGTTTCGAAATCCGTTAGTTTAATACTTATTTTCTTATCCGACTCATTCATTATTCTGGACATTTTCTGCTCAAGATTATTAAACCGCTTGTCGAAATACAGAAGCAGCTGCTTGACCACCGGATCCTTTACCTTGTCCATCATCTCATCGCGCAACTCTTTCTCCTCCTCCATCTCCTCATCATCCACCTCCTTCTCCTCAGTCTCAGGCTCACTATCTCCTCCCTTCCCGTCATTCTTCTTACTCTTGCATGCTGCACACTTCCACGTCCCTCGCCTTGTGGGTCCCATGGTCCTCCAGGAGATTGCTTTCAGTGTAGAACACTCAAAGTGGTACTTCTTATTACATACTGAGCACGTAGCTGCATCTCCTTCAACAGGCAGGGCTGAGGAACAACTTCCACATTGATTCATATTGATTGTGTGTAATATCAATTAGGAACACAATCAGTTAACCAGCTGTGCGAAAATTCACTTCCTTAACTGTTGTTTGAGATCTAAACTGTTTCTATTTATAATGATTAGGGGAAGTAAGAAGATTCGAAATGAATGAATGAAAAGTATCTTAGTTATGTAACGGTATCAAGATAACTGATAAGCTAACTGATAGCAGGTAGAGGTGATAGAGGTGAGAGTTCATCCGGTAGTTCGATAATCAATTTAACAAGGTCAAGACCGTAGTTTTGATAAGAAAAAGAGAAAAGTTTTCGTAATTAAGTCGATCAATTTTGAATTTTTTTTGAATTTAACGGAATTTTTTCTTGTTCTTGTTTATTTTACTTTTTATTCAACATTATTTCGTAAATAATAAATTGTTTTTAAATGATTCTTTATATAAATTTTCGTTAACACAGCTGATAGAATAATGGCGGTTCGATTTTATTTTTTCTTCAAAAAGTTTTTATTATATGGGTTCAGATTTACAGTTCAAAGTAGCGATTAAAAACGATTTCACTTATTTAATCCACCAAAAACAAAAGAAACGTTTAAAAAAGTACTAGTACAAAGACTGTTTTTCAATTATTGAAACATTAACACAGTGATTTTAGTGAAAGTTCAAATCACCTGCACAACACAAAGGATTATAGCGTCGGTTCGATCCTCGGTGAGTTTTTCATTAATTTCTCAATAAGTAGTCGTCCGATTCACACGAACTAAGCTTTCACTTGTAATGGAAGGTTAGTTTAAAAAGAAAAACACCTTTTTAATGTACTTTATTAACTATTTAAATAAAAAAATCACAATAAAGAGTGCCAATTTTTAAGTAGACTGCTTTGTTTACAAGCCGAAGAGAGAGAGAGTAAGAGAGAGAGAGAGAGGAAGAGACAGAGAAAGAAACAGAGAGAGAGAGGAAGAGAGAGAGAGAGAGAGATCTATGAACTAAACATGAACTATTGGACATGCTAATTCTTTCTCTCTCTACCCCCCAACACGAGTCACTCAGACATGTTAATGATCCGGTTCTCTCTGTCTCTCTACCCCCCAACACGAGTCACTCAGACATGCTAATGACCCGGTTCTCTCTCTCTCTCTACCCCCCAACACGAGTCACTCAGACATGCTAATGAGCCGGTTCTCTCTCTCTCTCTCTACCCCCCAACACGAGTCACTCAGACATGCTAATGACCCGGTTCTCTCTCTCTCTCTACCCCCCAACACGAGTCACTCAGACATGTTAATGACCCGGTTCTCTCTATCTCTCTCTCTACCCCTCAACACGAGTCACTCAGACATGCTAATGACCCGGTTCTCTCTCTCTCTCTCTACCCCTCAACACGAGTCACTCAGACATGCTAATGACCCGGTTCTCTCTCTCTCTCTCTACCCCCCAACACGAGTCACTCAGACATGCTAATGACCCGGTTCTCTCTCTCTCTCTCTACCCCCCAACACGAGTCACTCAGACATGCTAATGACCCGGTTCTCTCTCTCTCTCTCTCTACCCCTCAACCCGAGTCACTCAGACATGCTAATGACCCGGTTCTCTCTCTCTCTCTACCCCTCAACACGAGTCACTCAGACATGCTAATGACCCGGCTCTCTCTGTCTCTCTACCCCTCAACACGAGTCACTCAGACATGCTAATGACCCGGTTCTCTCTCTCTCTCTCTACCCCCCAACACGAGTCACTCAGACATGCTAATGACCCGGTTCTCTCTCTCTCTCTACCCCTCAACACGAGTCACTCAGACATGTTAATGATCCGGTTCTCTCTGTCTCTCTACCCCCCAACACGAGTCACTCAGACATGCTAATGATCCGGTTCTCTCTCTCTCTCTACCCCCCAACACGAGTCACTCAGACATGCTAATGACCCGGTTCTCTCTCTCTCTCTACCCCTCAACACGAGTCACTCAGACATGTTAATGATCCGGTTCTCTCTGTCTCTCTACCCCCCAACACGAGTCACTCAGACATGCTAATGATCCGGTTCTCTCTCTCTCTCTACCCCCCAACACGAGTCACTCAGACATGCTAATGACCCGGTTCTCTCTCTCTCTCTCTCTCTCTCTCTACCCTTACACACGAGTCACTCAGACATGCTAATGACCCGGGTCTGTCAGGCATGACGGCTGCATGTCTGGTGAGAAAATCGAATCCTCTCATGTTACCAGAACGGAATGTGTATTAAATCATCATTGACAAAATCATCATCATCATTTAATACTTCTTTATCATCGTCAATATCATACATCTTTTTTTTCTGCTTACCGTTTTCCAGGATATCAGATCATTAAATACTATTATAAGAAGAGGGTTTTTTGGCTTAAAAATCACAGACCAGTTATATAAACATCAACTAAAATACCTACTTTTCTTTCCGTGTTCATGAGTTTTGTCATGAGGGTGGAAGGATTGATATGGGTATTGAAATCCTATGGACGTCTAGAAGCAATATTTGGGCTCCTTAAATGCCCTAATGGGTGTAGAGTAAGAGCCCGTTCACACCGACTAAAAACAGTTTTTTTACTGGGACAGTAATTTTACTGGTCCAGTATTTTTACTGAGTGGCGCATACATTTAAATGAGAGCGTTCACATCGGCAACGTTTTACTGTTAACAGTAAAAAACTGGATCGACAGATTTTTACATCAGATTTTGCCACTAGAAACGGAAACAGTAGAAAAACTGGCCCAGTAAAAAAACTGTTTCTACATCCAGTCGCTTGTACAATCAAATGGAGATGTTCACACTGCAGTCGGCACAGTTTTTATTGTTTCTGAAACCTTCGTCTACATAACTACCTAATTATAATATCGTATTTTTCGAATGAAAATTAATCCGTGTCTATTTATTTGTAATTAAAATAAATACAGATTTTTGTGTTTTTTTTTTTAAAAGTGTTGAGAACAATTATCTATTTATTATCGTATTTTTACCTTCTATTACCTATACAGGGTCTTCATAAAGTCTCACCCAGGCCTAGGTTTCTCGAAAACGACTCAGAATATCAAAAAACGCAAAAACCCGTATTCCTTTATATTTAGGGGGATTGATTTTCAGCCAATTTTTTTTTGCCTACACGGTCCCAGTCAGGCTGGGCATGGACCAACTTTAAAATCTTAAATAGAATGGTATGTCTTGTGGCACATTGTTTTAAAGGTCTTATTAAGAGAAGTTCATTACAACAAATTTTACTGAGTTACGACTTACCGTTCTTGAGATACAGGGTCGGGCGTCCTGCGTAATATCCATATATTTTGACCTATAACTCGTTAACCGTAAATTATGGAGAAATTTTTTCTTGTTAATAATAACTCCTTATGACAAGACCTTTCGAACAAGTTATAATTCGACATACTCTGTTGATGTTAGTTTCTGGTCGGTTTCGTCAGCCAGCCGGACGAACAGTCGAAAAAAATTTAACAAAAAACAAATCAAGTTTTAACTTGTTCGAAAGTTCTTGCTATAAGAAGTTATTATTACTAAGAAAAATTTTCTCCATAATTTACGGTTAACGAGTTATAGGTCAAAATATATGGATATTACGCAGGACGTCCGACCCTGTATCTCAAGAACGGTAAGTCGTAGCTCACTAAAATTTGTTGTAATGAACTTCTCTTAATAAGACCTTTAAAACAATATGCCACAAGACATACCATTCTATTTAAGATTCTAAAGTTGGTCCATGCCCAGCCTGATTGGGGCCGTGTAGGCAAATTTTTTTTGGCTGAAAATTGATCCTCCTAAAAATAAAGGAATACGGGTTTTTGCGTTTTTTGATATTCTGAGTCGTTTTCGAGAAACCTAGGCCTGGGTGAGACTTTATGAAGACCCTGTATAGGTATAGAAGGTATTGGTTTCGGTCCATTTTTCGAAAATTGAGCTGATAACATTTCTGAACGAATTAGAAGCTCAGGATTCCAAAAAAGTAACTTTTATCAAAAAGTCTGTTCGTATGTATGTATGTATTGTTACGCGCTACGGGTTCGGGGGATTAAAGTTTAAAACGCACTTGAATTTACTATTAAACAATTAAAATAAAAAGTAAGTTTATTATGAAAAATTATAAATCTCGAAAAGTACAATATGTCTTATAACAGTTCTACTATCACGTAACACAAAGTCTAATGCTTAAACTGACTCTTAACGCACGCTTAACTGTCTCTTATCACTTACGAATACACTCTGGAAAAACTACTGTACTATCCGCGGAAACTACTATCGCACTACAAATCACTAATATCGCGATATCGCACAATCTCGAATTCAAATCACTCGCACAGTCTCAGTATTTCAACTCCCTCCCACAACCACCGTGCTACCAGTATATATCTCACATAAAAGAGCGAGAACACTCCAGCACATTCCGCTCAGAAAATTCGAGAGAAATCGAGATTCGATACCTGTAGCTCACTCTATGATTAAAAACACCGAACTAATTTCCCCTCTCAACAGCTGATTGCTCACACATTTCACAGGGGTTTTCAACTTGCTTGAACCAAAGGGGTATTCAACTTGCTTGAACCAAATCATAACAGTATGTATGTGTGTGTGTGTGTGTGTGTGTGTGTGTGTGTGTATGTATGTATACAAAATATCTCGAGAACGGTAAGAGCTAGAGCGATGAAATTTGGCACGTATATGCAACTCGGCCCTAGTACGCACCCGGAACAAAATCGTAAAAATCGGCCAATTTTTCCGGTACCAGTACAAAAGCATTAATGTATTCACATCCATCACGTTCAAAGGCTTTATCACGAATGAACATAAAGAAAAGCATGGAAAAGTAGGACCAGTAAAAATACTGTTTGTAGCCTGTGTGAACGCACTCTGAGAAACAGTTTTTTTACTGGACACAGTAAAAAAACTGTTCCAGTAAAAACTGTTTTGGTGTGAACGGGCTCTAAGTGTGGTGGTTCGCGCTGTTTTACAGTTAATTTTGATAGTGACCAGGTATAAATAAATAACTTCAGACTTGGTGAAAGTATTTCCAAAAATGGTTTGGACACTCTGGAAGGATAGAGCCGCAGCATCACAAAGTTTCCAATTTGAGGCAGGTCGGTTCTAATGTCACTGGAAGATCCTTCACTAAGGCGATCTGATGAGAACTGGTGGATTCAACAAACTTGATACTGTCCATTAATCTTTATTTTGTCCAGCGAGAGGATTTGGATGAGTGACCATTCAAATTCAAACCCTCATAATGCTGGCTATTCACGACCCAACAGACTGGGTGAGGTTAATTTGAGCAGCTGGTTTGTGAGTTTGTGAGCGAACAGATGCTTTAATCCGCCTTCTGATCACACAGTTGAGTTGACAGTGACGTTAAACCAAAAATAAATACATAAAGGGTTGGGTGGAAGAAATTACCATAGGCAATAACCCCGCCCTTTAGTTAGGACATAGGTATGTTTTTATATATTTTTCTATTCTTTTTCTTTTTTAGTGTATATATTGTTTCCATTTTTTTCATTGTTAAAATAATTATTTGTATTGTACATAATTTTATTGTCCATTTATATCTAATAAAGTGTTGGATAATAATAAAAATAATCTTTATTTTATTTTTCTCCTTGTTCTTCTTCATAAAATCATGATTCTTGTCATCATTTTCTTATTTTCATCATTATGTATTATTTTCATTATTATGTATTATTCACGGACCTGATGGCGTGAGCACGAGAAGATTCAAGTCAAGGAAGGCCACAAGACAAGTGTGGAAATTGATTCATCTTACGTAAAACCAGAATCCAGCAGAAGACAGGTTCTTTGTACCAAGTTGTGGTTTTTCTTTGTTCGAAATTAATACAGCGTCGATGGCACGTTGAATTCACCAGTTCTCGTTCTGTCGCTGAGGTTCAGCGAATTCCCGCGAGGTTAGGAGTTGGATGGCTGACAATGCAAATTCAAAATTTCGTGATCCTGGTTGGTTGGTTAGTAGTAAGTTTCCAGCAAATAGAGGATAAAACCCCCGACTCGATCAGATCTATTGGGCTTCATGGTAAGCTGGGCGGGCAGGGTAAAGCCAAGACGATAACACATCTTGGGCTTACTGCTGGAATAATGGGATTCATTACCTAGTCTTAATCCGACAGTATAAATAAGGCGAAATTATTATTATTATTATTATTATTATAATATTTTTATTTTCTTAAGAGATGTGTTAATCACTTTCGTGATATCACAACTACTCAAACTCGCTTTACTAAATCTACGCTGAAACCGGGACTTGAACCACTAACCTCCATGGCAGGTTACAAGTCCGCCGCCTTATCGATCAAGCCACTGAGGTCGGTAAAATTAGGCTATATTATTATTATTATGAACTTGGTACAACAGAAACACATCATTAAATTTGTAAGAACCTACAAAGGCTTCTCGTATCTTGGGAAATATTGTAACTGCGCGACCAGTTTTTCCAATCTTTTCCAACTTGGGAAAGAAAAATGAGATGTGCTTGAGAAAGTTATAAAAGTAACGCAGAAACTTTATTTTCCATATAGCACTTTATCTTACTTTATCTCTTTAATGCCTCTCTTCTGCAGTCTTCGTGTAGGTATGCACTTTTTCCATACAATAAATTTAAAATTCATGTCATGTAATTTCGTAAATCATATTTTTATTAGCTTGAAAAACGTGTTATATTTATGAAAATGTATCAGGTAAATACTTATTATAATATTAGATATAAGTTACATATATTTTCATTAACGTAATAATTTTATAAACTAACGTAATATATTTTATTATTTTATCGTTTAAAACGTTAATAGGTACTTTGAAATTTATAAAAATAGGTCAGTAAAAACAAAAAGGTCATATGAAAAATGCAACAACGTCTGAGATGATTTTGAATCTGACAAATTTTGTTGTTGTAGAGAATTTTTCTTTTTTGGTATCGTAAAAATGCATTGCTGGGTAGATATATCTTTTAAAAAGTCCATTGCCTTTTTGAAATAATCACTACAGGGATTCTAGAAATAGAGAGAGAGAGAAATAAAACAAATAAGTAATAGTTATACAAACATGGTACATATAACCATTTCTATTGCGGACGCCATGCATAAGTAAACATTTACCCATTGATTTATTCACACAAAATAAAATTTAACACAAATAAGCTCAAAACAGCTGTCCAGGTATGTTTTGATATTTATGTACATTGTATATCAAGTACAACTTCTGACTTTTCTGTTAATAGGTACTGTTTAAAATATAGAGAGGTTAGTTGATGTCATGGATGTTCAGAACTGTTGCTGATGAGAGCAAAAAAACTCGAAACAACTGTCCAAGTATGTTCTGATATCAACTTGAGTGCCATGAGATCCCAAATGGGTACTCATGAAACTTCACTTCAGTGTCAAGCTGAAAAATGACAGTCCGTGCCCACCGTGCCATGACATTTTTTTTTTTCTCTGATCGATCTGAAACTTTGAGACTGTGTTTCTAGAGCATCTTAGATGAATGTTACCTATAAATAAGAACTGAATTATGTGAAACCCCATATGGGTACTCATGGTCTGCTGGAACAGTTTTTTTTTAATGAAAAAAAAAACATCTTCTGAGAAACCAAATGGGGGTCTCACTTTGAGTGTTTTCAGGCTGGATTGAGATCCCACATACTCATGGCACTGAAGTGAAGTTCTCAAAAAATCAGTCTTGCACTCAAGTTGATATTCATGCACATCTAGTACAACTTCTCACTTTTCTCTCAGATATATTATACTGAGTATATCTGAGATAACTTCTCACTCAGATAACTTCTCACTCTTTTCTCACTCACTCAGATATACTGATTTTACAAGGTCAGATTCGAACCTATAACCTACAGTCCTAGAGGCTCAGACAATATCTTTTTAGCAAACCCTAAACAAGATTTCGTATCTGTTTCATCTCTGGCATTTTAAAACAGCAAAGTCTGTCATGAGAAAAATCATCATGAGAGATTCACGATGAGTTTCAACTGTTTGAACATCCAGCAAGGTTGTTGCTTCAATGCAAAATTTCATAACGCGAATTCTATGCCTTAAATCTTGTAGTTTTTATTATTATTATTATGACTACCCTAGTAATAATAATCTATAATACGGGAGGTCCTATTATAATACTCCTATTCCGTAATCATTCATTAAAGGTAAATCAGTATCACGCAAATCACGTTTTCGCGAAGCCTCCTTTATGGTGTGAACTGAAACATGATTGTCGATCTATTCAATACTCTCAGCTCTTCTACTTGAACATCTAGGCCACTGGTTCGATTCCCACTTAAAATCTCTTTTCTATGCAGTACTAGCTCAAACGTGGCACTTTGTGTTTCAACCATCGCTGGCGCCCACTTTGGTCTTTCTAACAATCCTAGAAAAGCTCCATTAAAATATTTTATTCGTCTTCATTAAAATATTTTATCTTCACTTTCCATCCCTAGCATAAATAAGTAATACCTACTGTTTCTCAAATTCATTTATATATTATTTTATTTATATATTCCTCTTTCCATCTCCCGACTTCCATCATATCTTTCCTCATCATTCATATTTTTCCATTCCATTTTGCATCCTTCATATTCATCCATTAAATTTTACATAATTCATACCTACATTATTATTTTCAACGAGGGAACTTGTATTTTTTTCATTTACAGTTTCTGAGTTCATGTGAGGAGTAAGTTGGTACTATTCTTCATATTATTATTATTATTATTATTCATCCATTCCATGATGCATCCAGCACGTACAGCCTGATTGAATTCTCTTTCCTACTTTATAACGCCTAAGCATAAGCAATGCACTTGAGATGCATACAGACCTACGCACACACTATATTTACAATGTACATACATTAATGATAAGTACATATATTATGAACTATTTCTATTACATCTAATGTAATGCAGGTAGTAATTTTAGCTGTACTGTAGCTATACTAAATATGCGTTTTCCATGATGGATGAGTTTTGGTACTTGAATCTAATGTATGAAAGCATTATATTATGTAGTATATTACAATAATATTACAATTATAATTTTCCTACAAAAAAATCGTTCTATCATAATGTTCTTATAAATATAATATCCAACAGTATCTTCAGTCGTCAGTGTCATGTTAATTTCAACATTAAGGCACATGAAAGGAATAGTAAAAAAATCTACTTACGAATATTGTGAAGAGGATCTTGGTTTAGCACAAATAAATCTAAATTACTTGTAAATATTGGATATACAATGTGAAATAATTAGGTTACAATAATAATGTAAAATATTGCCTTATTTATACTGCCCGTCCATAGGACTAATGAGACCCATTTTTCTAGACGTATTATTATATTGTCAAAATCCCAAAGGGAGAATGACTTGTCATGTTCAGACTGGGTTTCGAACCCGCGACCTCCGGATTACCATACAGAGGCAAGACCACTGAGCTAGCGGGACTGACCACAAGGGTAAGGAAGTGTGTGGCTAAGGAAGGAAGAATGGTCTTGTCAGTTTGATTTAGAATTCCCAGGCAACACAAGTTAAATGGCCTCTTGTTTGGTTGAAAACATGAGAAGAACACCTAGTTCTGTTTCGTGGATCAGAACATTAGCATAACATGCCTGGCTAAGTGGCCATGGATCAAAACAAAAGTACAACACACTTTTCATATTGCTAATGTGTTCGGACGAAAAGTTTCGGTCAACATTTTGAAAGCTCCTTAAAAAAGATTCATCTTCAAAATAAAAATGTACGTGATTTTGATTTTTTTTTAAATATATATTTTACGACATTGAGGCCTTCTAATGTTTTTTAAACACCCTGTATATTATTTTAATTAATATGTAGTATAGGGCTGGTTTGTCTTGGACAATCTGCACTTCATTTACTTTAAAGTTGAATGTTATTACATACCTAACATTACCTATACAATTCCTACAAAATTTCAACTGTCAACACTAAAATTGACATAGGTAAATATGTACGTAGGTAAATATGTACCTACTTACCTATCTATGTATAGTGTATACTAAAGAACTTACGAGCGTATATTTTACCAATCACGATAAATTTTAATTAGTTCCAAGAATCGATTCCTTAATGTTTCACAATATCTGATTAATGGATTTCCTACACTTCTCTTTCAAACGAGATCTGACATATTCGATGAAGACCAAGGCATAATGAAATTACTATCCTTATGATTATTGAACCATAGCTAGTATAACTCAGAACTTACTATATTCTACGCCTTTTAATTCAGCATAGAGGTAGGTACCTAGGTTACATTGCACCAGTGTTCGTCAAGTCACCAAAGCTAAGCAACTTATAGCGAGGTTGGGACTTGTATAGTGTATAGGTGACCATTCAAATTCAAACTCGTGTTAGACTGGCTATTCATGGCCCAACCTTGGGTGAGGTTAATATATTATTTTTTTTTTTTTTCTTGTAAGCGCTCTTTAATTTTGTCAATACAGGTCGATATTAGGATAGCTAGTTTGTTAGTTCCCAAGCGAATGGAGGGTATAATCTCCGTCTCAATTATTACTTAAAGGAGACTTCAAGCAACAACAAAAGACAGTCTGGATTTGTAGGTAGTAATTAACTAGGGAATGGAATGTACCACATACAGTCCTTAAAGCCCCAGGACCAAATCCTCAATCTAGTCAGCGAATCGTCAGAGGATTTGTGTTTTCATTTAATTGAATTTTGGATCCTTCATTGAATGAAATTTCAGATTTGATTGGATTGGTTTCATTGTTCACAATTGTGTATGAAATAATTTTATTAATGATCCACCGTTGTAGGATTCATGTAAAGTAGAAATATCTTATACTCTACTATTAACTACAGATCCATAAAATACTAATCCATCTACCGGTTGTTGTAGAATTTCTATTGTAAAATTTGATCTACAAATTTTATCTACAGGCATAATATAGTATTGAACAAGCAGGTTGATTACTAGTTATGCGTGGTTAAAGAGCCAGTCTGGTAACTCAAGAACCGTGGGGTTCTTTTGCTTCGAATCCAACCAAGTACCCTCATGATTTTATCTCAATTCATATTATTTAATTTGAATCTTTGAGCACAAAATCATGGGACTCTTTAGCTTTAGTACTAATCAGGCAGTATATATCTAGGTATTATAGGTAATTAGGTGTGAAAAGAATCGGAAATTTATTTGACAATAAAGAATCTAACGCTTTTAAACTGTAAAGCAGACCTCCATGGCTCAGTGGTTAAGAGCATTGGTTGCTGACCCTGAGGTTGCGGGTTCGAATCCCGGCCGGAGCAAAAAAAGTTTTTCCGTTTCCGGAATGGCATGGAAAGGTAAAGTGCCCTGAAGTAATGGTCACAAAAAAGTACATTATTGCAACAGATGAATAAAATTCCTCATACTCGTATGGTAATACTTACCAATATAGCTTTTATATTTTATCCACAAAAAATCCTAATTCAAAATACCCTACTAGAAATTGCATGCCCTCTGTATACCACAATTTTTTCCACATTTGAAAACAAAGAGCTACCTAAATGACATGAACTAATGTAAAATGCAAATTCTGGACATTTGCTAAATGGATAAAAAGTCATAGGAAAAATAATAATTGCGTAGCAATTGTTTTCTGTTGGTATACCTATATTATGTAGGTATCTATATATTGTACAAATGTACATGTATAATTTATTACACACTAGCGGGCTGCACCCGCTTCGCCAAGCCATCACACACACCACACCCACACACCACATACACACACCTCACACACCCATACACACACCCACCCAAACACACCCACACCCACAACACACCCACACACATACACACACCCATCCACACACACACCCACACACCCACCCACACACCCACACACACACACCCACACACACACAACCACACACAACACAACACAATACACCACACACAAACCACACACATACACACACATCACCACACACACACACACACACACACACACACACACACACACACACACACACGCAACCATCATCGCTGTAAATTTCAAAATCCCGAGCCAAATCTATCATAGCGGATATTGATAATGTAGCAAACTGGCCCATATTTCGAGAACGGTTTGTCAGAATATGGCAACAAAGGGCTCAAATAAAATCATGTGATGTTCTCAGACAGTTTTTACAATAAAAATATAGGTCCTCGCAATAAATTTTAAGTTCCGTGCTGGAATCTGTAAAAAAAACGTGAAAAGTCGGAAAAAATTGTTGAAATTTCGAACATTCTGGCTTCTATCTCGAGAACGGTACGTCAGAATGTGGCCTAATATGAATGAAATGAAAGCTTGTTTTGTCTAATGTGTTATTAAATAATAAAAAATATAGGTCCTCGCGACAAATTTTATGTTTCGCGCTGGAATCTGCTAAAAAACGTGAAAAGTCTGAAAAAAAGGTCGAAATTTCGAACGTTATGGCTTATATCTCCAGAACGGTACGTCAGAATGTGGCCTAAAATGAATTAAATGAAAGCTAATTTTGTCTAATGTGTTATTAAATAATAAAAAATATAGGTCCTCGCGATAGATTTCAAGTTCCAGGGCAAAGACTGTCTTAAAATCGGACCCTTCCTCAAGGAAATACTTGAGGAAGGTCATAACTCAAGGACGGTTTGTAATTTCGGACTTTTGACAATTTTCCTGATATTTTCCGGCAATTTTACTTGGGGTCATCTCTCATCAATTTTTCGCTATCTCTTACAGTTTTGCCTAAACAATTCCGGACACACAAAGATACCAAGATACAAAGCCCGTCCATATTTCTCATTTATATATAGAGACTAGCCGTTTGCCCGTGCTTTGCAACGGGACTAAATTTCAAATTTACTAAGGCATGGCCGTACTGCTGGACAGCAATGCCTTTTTGAACTTTTTATAATTTTTCTGGACAAAGCGATAATGATTTTGGGGGGTCGATTCTGAGACATTTTTCGCTATCTCTTACCGTTTTGGCTAAACAACTCCGGACAAACAAACATAGGTAGGTAGGTAGGTAGGTAGGTAGGTAGGTAGTCCTTTTTTCTGTTTTATATATAGAGATTATGTATGCACTTTTAACCGCAGAAAATTGGCACTGAAAATAGAAAAGAGACAAAGAACAGAGAGAGGAGAGATAGAGAGGAAACACCTACCTCAATAACGGTTGTTCCTGATCACACTGATGGATGAAAACTCCCTAAAAACTAAAAATAGCACCTGTAATACCGCAAGCAAATTGAACTATTGCTATATTTGGAGTGGCTAGATTCCCAACCCACGTACGCAAGGTTCAATATCTTCTTGGGATTTGAATTATTGCAAATATCTGAGGTTTTTTTTTCTTCCCCTTTCAGATAATTGTCATAAACCGGGAAAATTTATAGTGGAGTAGTTGAAATCGAATAGGAAGTTAAATGTTATTATCTACTAACTAAGGTACCGACCTCAGTAGCTTCATCAATAAGGCGGTGGACTTGTAACCTGGAGGTCGCTGGATCAAGTCCCAGTGTCAGCGTAGATTTAGTAAAGCTAGTTTTAGTATTTGTGATATCGCGAAAGTGATAAACACAAATAATATGATAACTTACTAACTAAGGTACTTGTCAAGTGGAAGGTCCCGGATTCGAAGCCTAGAGCCCATTGTTTGTAAAGAACACCTTTCAGTGAGCTCGAGTTGACCCAGTATATACCTACCTATACCTACAGGAGAAATATTGTGTCACTTCTCGCCTTTTTTTTTTTTTTTTTTTTTTTAAAGATGAGTGTTTCACAGCCTTTTTTATTTCGTAGCCATGAAACAGGAGCTACTGTAGACGCTTGTAATCTGTGTTGTAGCCTGCCCATCCCGTAGTATGCCTCCCCTCTGATGGGCGAGAAGTGACACAATACTTCCCATTTAGGTGCTGGGTCAACACGAGCGCACCGGAAGGTATCCCTTACAAACAATTGTAACCAAATTAAGAATACAAATTTTTGTCGGCTCGGGGGATCGAACCCGGGACCTTCCGCATGGCAAGCGAGTGCTTAACCACTGAGCTAATCGCGCGCTCAGTGGGGAAACACATTACCGGAAAGGCTAGCTACAACACAGACCACAATTGTTTACACAATTATAAATTTGTAAAATTAAAATATAAATATGCATCTGAAGGTTGGGTTCTCAAGGGAAGAGATTGCCGACAAAAGCAAGACCCGTTGATTGCCAGAACTACAACTAGAGATTATAATACTCGTATATTATATATTTATTAATTTATCGGACGTCACCAAGTTCTCTCCCGCTCATGGTTTTATCAACACCGAATTCTCTCCCGTCGCTTGCTATTTTACCTGAGTTTATACCTACACAGTTTAGCATATAAATAGTCTATAGCATAAATTTTATAATAGAATCACCTAATACTCCTAATAGGTATCATTGAATAAGACCTGAGGCATGGCCTTATTTGTATATTTCTTAACACAATGATTTGAAACATGTACCAACAAGATGATGGAGGTGACACAGACAGAATTCTTTGAATTTTTATTTTACTGACTGTACCAGCTGTACCTATTGATGTTTTAATGCCGCAGTGCAGTTATTCCAAGAAAATCTATAGGTATATTTATGACATAACATAACTAATAGGTAGGTAATTACCTATGCATCTTGGTAAAGTGTTAATTATTCTTCAGCGTCCTTACGGAATGGCAATCAGTTGATTCTGAGGTTGATTCTTCTATAATTATAATAGTTGTGATTTAGAGTGCTCAGGGTAACCCTAAGGGTTGGGTGGAAGAGATTGCCATAGGCAATAACCCCGCCCTTTAGTTAGGACATATGTTTCTATATATTTTTCTCTTCTTTTTCATTTTTATTGTAAACTAGCGGGCTGTCGCCCGCTTTGCGGGCCGAGGCATGGCCTAAAAGCAAAAAATCCTTTTTCGTCAATGGCAGGTGTTGTAGTGGGAGTTTCGAAAAATCCCGTCTTATTGCACATCTAGACTATAAGACAAAGCTACCTACCAAATTTCAGCTTCCTAGGACTTACGGTTTGGGCTGTAGAGCGATGATCAGTCAGTGGTCAGTGGTCAGTGGTCAGTGGTCAGTGAGTGTCTTTGACATTTATATATAGAGATTTCCATTTTTTTCATTGTTAAAATCATTATTTGTTTTGTACATTATGATGTCCAATAAAAGGTAAAATAATAATATAAAAAGTTCTTTTTCTCATATACAATAAAATTATTACTATTGGATGTATGAATCAATTTTTACTATTAGTGACTCAAAAAATCTTATAATTTTGTTATAATTAATTTAAGACTAACTTAAAGAAATTCAGAAAAGCAACGTACCTGGAAAACTTCAACACATACAGTCGAGCTTCTGAAACTTTCAAGAACAGATGAGCTTTTGCCGTATAAATTCCAAGGAGAAAAGGGTGAATGGAGAACACGGAAATATTATCACCGTCACTTTTAAATACACTGAAATAGAACACCGAACTAAACTGCCAAGAACTTTTCATTCATTATAAATTTAAATAGATTTTCTTGTGAATAGTTAAAACTTTACGATGTCAAAAGAATATGTTTGTCAAGTAATCAGCTTAAAAAGTCGCGAAATTATTCGAATACAAATGAAAAATTAAAATAATCTCCGTTAACTTTTTTTATTTTCCGAGAAAAAAAAACATGGATTTGTTTTTATTGAATTAACTCTAATTTATTGTTTAAAAATATTCAACTACGCAAGTAAATTTTTATTTATCTACCTGTTTATTTATTTTCGTAAAAATATTAGAAAAAATATTTTTTAATCCTCGAACTCCGGCCTACTGGTTCTATCGGCTTAACCAGGCAAAGAAGACCACTGACTAACTGATATCTCCAGAACACTAAGGCAACAGTCAGAATCTTACGGAGCTCCCTACCTTACCGATCTGAAAACTGAATAACTGATTCACTGAATTTGAATAGCATGTTCAGGTATCGTTACTGTTCTCTCGGTACCTCGAGTAAAAGTACTGTGTGAAGTTGTCGTAGGCTCATTGAAAAATATACTGGTGTGAACACACGATTTTCCTTATCCTAGCTGCCCAGTTCTGCCACTATTAACTGTACTTCCCGGTATAGCCAGAGATCATTTACAGTTTTCTCTCGGGAATAATAATAATAATACTATCGCCTTTTTTATACTGCCCGATTAGGACTATTACGTCCCATTATTCCAGCAGTAAGCCCAAGACTTATTATTATGTGGTTAATATCGCAAATGGGCAGATCCCTTGTCATGTCCCGGCTGGGTTTCGAACCCTTTGGAATCTATGGATTAATGGATTGTGATTCACAGAGGGAATGAGGGTTACAGGGATCATTGACGATGAAAAATTGATATCTGTGATTTTACTTAGCTATAACCGCCAAATTTGCACAAAAGTGGTAGACATTTTTTTTATTTATTTAGAAACTCTTTATTAGCAGAACATACATATATACAGACAAACAATGGTAAAAATTAAATATAAAATTGACAGTATTAATAATATAAACAAGAAAAAAATAAATAAAATATATACATATGTCCTAACTAAAGGGCGGGGTTATTGCCTATGGCAATCTCTTCCACCCAACATTCTTCAATGGCGACTCACTCAACTGTAACGGTCAATAGAAAAATAAAAATTGGCCCTTTTAAGGGTACCCTCCTAGAGGTCTGATCGAGTTAAACTTTTTCACGCCGCTGTTTGGACAGTCGAAACAACATAATAATAAAATTAAAGTTTTAGATCGATGGCTTAACCCGTTCAAGAGTTGGGATAGACGGAGTACACGAGACGGCGCGGCGTAAAGAGGGCTCGTTAAAAGGGTTTTTCTTCATAATAATATGAACAAAACCCTAAAAATAGGCTATTCAAATGTTGTAGCTGCACTACCATAACTTAGGTCTCATATTTGTGTATCAAGTCTTCGAATGCCCATTTAATTAATGCACCAATTCATTTATTTACACTTTATTAATTGGATATACGAGTTATATAGGTACAACACAGATAATTACAAATTAGTATACAATATAAGAAAAGTAAAAAGAGAAAAAAATAATAAATATACAATACATAATATATGTCCTAACTGAAGGGCGGGGTTATTGCCTTTGGCAATCTCTTCCAACCAACCAATCTGAAGTTTGGTCGAGTGACTTTGACTTGTCCTGAAACTGATCTCCTCTGAGTGAAACATGAGACTCAATTTGATCAAAACTGCTGAACCAGAAAATAACTGGTTCAAAATTTAAGGTAGAACTAGGTATCTATTCACAAAATATCGGACCTCACAATCCCCTCAATACATCAGCCCACGATCGAGAATCCGTTGGATGCCTAGAATGAAGGTTTGTAGTTCGAGTTCCAATCTGGTACATGAATAAGTTCGGATTTCAATAAATGGTGACAATTCTTAACTCAAAATATGATGATCTCTTAGGTTTTTGTGGTTTTAAGCCATTAGACTTACGGGTTGAATGGAAGAGATTGCCATAGGCAATAACCGCACCCTACAAGGACACCTGTGTATATTTTATCTATGTTGTTTATCTTTTTTACTTGTATATATTGTAGTTCTCATTTTTGTATTTTAATTTTTTATCATTACTTGGTCGTACGTAAATATATATTACTATGTCCTAGTAATAAATAAATAAATAATTTATTTATTAGTCCTATTAATAAAGAATTTAATAATAATAATGAGTGTTACAAATATATCTATTAACTTCAACCCGGAATATTTAATTAGATATGTTACTATTATCTGTAATAATAACCCATATAACCATAATACCATAATAGCTAAACACCTAATGCAATTCACCTGATGGTGAGGGCTAAACACATCCCGTATTTTTACAGGAAGAAAACAAGTAATATTGAATAGCTATTCAATAAAATTGATACCTAATTGTTTTTGAATGAGATTTTAATGGGACCCCAACATGTGGGTTTCATTGAAACATTATCATGTGGATTTTAATAGGACCCCAGCATACTTTTTCACGTTGGGGTTGAGGTCCTAAATTGTTTGTTATTAATAACAAATGGAATTTTATATGAGACTCTATCATGTGGCTACCGTATTGAATAATAGACGAAATTTCAGCAGATAATAAGGGGGTAGCGAACGTCAGATACTTCCTGAATGGATCCTACCATCTGGTATCTTGTGTGGCACGAGCCATCTGCTGTCTTTTTCAGGTAACCCCTGATGAGAATTTCACTGTTAGGTGTATGATCTATTTCCGACCCAACCTAGGCTAGTATACGTTAATGTGGTTAGCTGATCCAATTCCCAGCGATTGGAGGGTAAAACACCCCCCCCCCGTTCTGATCCGGGTATTTGAATTTCAGCACAATTTGTTTAGCGATACACCAAACCATTGGACCACCGAACCTATTTCTTTCCGGAGATTTTGCTTAGATTGGTGTCTTCACTTGGATTTCAGCACAATATGTTTAGCGGTACACCAGACCAATTTCTTGCTAGAGACCGGTGCTTCACTTCACCTTGAACTTAAACTCCAAGACATAAATAATACATAGATACATAAGTACATAAAAAGATGCTGCTGGGCACCTAGCCTGACCATCTGTCCAGCTCATCCTGGCTAAAGTTTTATCTGTCTTGTAGTTCCTGTATTATTTACTAGCAGTTTGTCCGTACTTCGTAAGAGAACTATATTTAAAATTAAAACATGCCCGTATACAGGCCAATTGCTTTAGTTCCGAGCTCTGATGAAGTATTAGCTAATGCCTGATTAAGCCTAATGGATAAATCGACTTACTAATCTGTTGCTTAGTACTAATCGAGCTCTTCATTCAGCGGCAGTTTTTCAACAGTGGAAAATTATTGTGTTTTCTTACATCCATAAAAAAAAAAAAAAAAAAAAGTACGATTAATTTTTATTCAATTTTAATCGGGACTTTAATCAACATTACCTCATTTATGGTGGATGGAGATGTCTAATGTTCTACTCTTAAAATCAAAATTCAATTAACGACTAAGTAGAATTTCAATATTTAAAATAACATTAATGATTTAACGCAACACAGGGCTGACTATGACTAAGCAGATAGCACTACTCATGTATACAGGGTGAGACCAACCCCAGTATGTTTACCATCCTGTATCTCAAGAACCGTAATTGGTTGATTAAGGTATAATTTTTTATTATAATTATGAAATCTGTTTATTCAGACCTTAGAAATGAAATACTATTCAACCTTTTCTGATAATTTTAGGTTTGGGTTGGCTATAGATACAGTGAGTGTCCAGGCTGACCACCGCGCAGGGTGAAACTTTTTGCTCACCTTGTACAATTGTACATGTTTATGAAACACCCTGTGTAAAATATATTATATACTATGTTGTTTGAACATTATTCTTTATATCTGCGGTGAATTACTCATCTGATAGGTCTGGTTTTCGATCGGGCAGAGAGTGGTAAAAATGATGAGGCGGACAAATACTTAGTGGTAAGCTGGTGAGGAAAGAGTGACGTGTGTTTCCTAGAATCAGAGAAGAATAATGCTGAATTGTTAATGAGGTTTGTGTGGTATTGATTTTTAATAATACCAGATTTCAATTTTCCACAAGCCAGAAGATAAAAGATATGTTTTTTATTTTTTAAAAAAAAAATAGCATAACTACCTTTAATAACTATGGTCATTTTCCACGAAAAAATAAAACAAATTTTCCATCAATAATCACCACAGATATCAAATTATTGTTTTACAAAAAATAATTATCATCCAATTATTTTGATTGGATTATTTATATAAATATTATATAGATTAAATTTCTTACCTACACAATTATGGTAATTTCATGTTATATATTCTAAACTATATTTCTCGTTACTGAGCTGTTGATTCAGGGTGAGGTTCATTTTTTTTTTTTTTTAACAACTAAAACAAAACAAAACCCAGAGCTATTTAAGAGGTAGTTGTTTCATACGATGTGCCTGTTAGTTGTTGACATCAAGTTTTTTTATCTCCAATATTATGCATTAGGCTTGAGTATCTCTACCAACAAACCTCAACCATAATGTGAAAAAATTAAGCAAATGAGAGATGAGCGTTCTTCAAAACTAGGAAAAGTAGTGAGTCAAGAGTGTGTGATTGAGGAAATGCTAGAGAGTCGAGAGAAGTGGGAATATGTTGAAAAGATGGTGAGAGACATCATACGTATAAAAGAAAGACATGGGAGAGCTCTACAACTGGATCGGTAGGCCCTATTAGCACTGCACTTGAAGTAATGAAAATATTTCGGTTCCAAGTGCGGTATGCTATTAGGAAAGGTGGGATTTTAGTGGGTGGAAATCCCAAACCCCAGGCTCAGACCTGGGTGTCTTTAAAAGATTTTTTCCCCGTCCTTCCTTTTAAAAAAATATAGTAAAAAAATGTAGAGGTTAAAGTGTTAAACAATGCAAACCCGTGTATGTTTGAGAAAATGCAAAGTGAAATAAAAAGATCTGAAGGCGAGTCAACTCCCAATGAAGCAACATGCTACCTTGCACCATTTCGACCTGGTTCCAGCAGGGTTTTCAGTGAAACCCTTACAATTAACACTGCGACCTAATTAGATCTATCTATTGTGACATACCCTTATTATTATCTGACCTCACTTGACCTGGTACCCTGCACCATGTTTCAAGAACATTTCAGCCGAAAGCAACAAGGGCAAATGTGTTACAAATGTCAATGGCTACAATCAGATGTTCATGATGGTTCTGAAGACTTGCTGCTCCTTGCTCCAAGAAACATTTATTTTCTTGTGTGCTGCGGCTGTTCCATGCTTCAATCTTATCTCAGTGTAATACCGCTTTTAGTGAGAATATGGAGCAAAATACAACTATTGCGCAAAGGATAGGTAAAATACTTACCAGTAACATCACGAAACTATGAGCCATACACTAAAGGGGTTTGTTTATTAGGTTTACAGGAAACAAGGAGGCACATAAAAAGGGCACTTTGGAAAATGTGTTACCGTATTCCTCTCTGCAGTTCTGTGCTTTTCATCCTATAAACAATTTTGTACATTGTATATACCTACCAACATACGTAAATAACTTATGTGTAAATACACCTAATACACATGTGCCTCTAAAATAGTCCTTGTAGAAAGAATTTTGTTCTAGTTATGTAAATTATTTACCCACGGAAATGTCGGAAGTGCCAGCCTCACGTGTTTGGAGGGAACAGAATTTTCTTCGAAAAGTCTGCTCCAACCGGGTACCGAACTCGGGATCTCTGGACCACGGGCAGTAGTAACAACCGTTACGCCACGGAGTCTGAGGTCGGTAATGATGTTGAATATTGATGATGTGTCGCTATTTAGATTTTGTAGAAATATTATTTTATTTTAATATTGTAATTATCTTTTTGAGTAAAAAAACTAGTCTATACCTATTCTTAAAGTTGTAGATTTATTTCCGATCCAAATTTAAAATTTTGAAGGTCCATGGCACATTAGTATAGATCTTGAAAGATACACTTTTGATCCGTTCCGAATAACGTGATTTTCATATCAAAATGATTAATCATGGATATTATCTACCTACCTACTAATTTAGGTGTTGCTAAGAACATAAAAAATAATAGCACCTGACGAGATTTGAGTGGATGATGGATATTCAGACCATATTTCCCCGTCAGATTATCATAAATGCATTAATCTGATTCATCTTACTGATCTGATCCAGTGGTTCCCAACACAGGATGACCGGCGCCCCTCACGGTTTTGCAGACTTACCTGGCAAGCAGTAGCAGGACCATAATATAAGGCTCCCTCGTACAATGAAATCTGATAGTTATCATACTTGTGATAATCACTTTTAACACAACCATTCAAACTCACTTTAATAAATCTACGCTCAAACCGGGACTTGAACCGCTCAACCTCCAGGTTACAAGTCCGCCGCCTTATCGATCAAGCTACCGAGGTCGGTTGATGCAATCTGATAGTTGTGAATATATGTATCGAAATCTAAAAGCAGTCAAAACCTGGATATAAGAGAAGTCACCTGGTCACCTAAAGGTCGGTGACCTTTAGGTCGATCTCAGAACTACTAGTATTAGAAATAGAAAGTATTGTGTTCGTTTTTTGTTAACATTCTTTTGCTCTGATTTTAATTTTTTCACATATCTGGTCCGTTTCATAACCTCCTGACCAACTTTTTTTTCTCAGATATGGTAGGTACTACAGATTACTCATTACAGAGCTACCAATTTAAGTTTTAAGAACCACTCTCTGAACCTTCATAAAAAATAATAGTCGTTCTGAGATCGATCTAAAGGTCAACGACCTCAATCATTTCGGTTCTATGATTGATCTTCTTCATTAATTGGTTTGATTGTTAGTTGTATTTTACACTAGACTGAGCGTGAAATACGACTGATTGTTTTAAGTGTTTGTGTTCTCGAGATATACCTAACAACATTAGTATAACCTATAATTATTATGTATATTGATGTAATTATAACATTAGCAGTGGCAATGTCACTCTACTATGGTACGGATATTGCTTGTCTAACTGTGTCTATTGGTAAGGGCGAGGACTCTAAACCAGGAGGTCAGGAGTTCGAGTACCAAGACTAGTAAGCAAGGAGTCTTTCAGAAGGATCGGTTTAAGTAAATTTTGACATCACAATTTAAAGTCAACGCAAATATGAAAGCCTTCTTAACGATATTTAGTAGCTCAATAGCTAGAGTAAAGAATATATGGGATTTTTTTTTCGTTTTGAGTGATAAATTTGTTAAACACAATAGATAAATAAAGTGTTTATCTATTAATATAATGTGTTTTCAACACACAAATCTATTGTGTTTTCAATAGATTTGTGTTTCAAGACAACCTCTGTTTTCATTATCTAATATTTTGAGTAGGTATTAGACATGAATTTTATTTTAAGAGCTTTATAATAAATGAAGATGACTCATAAATCGTTTTTAAATTTGTAAACAAAGAACCAGGAATAATTCGGACTAGAAAATAATGACAAGATGAGGAACTTAAGCTCTTAGTGACAAGATAGATAAGAGACACGTGTATGTAAGCAGTTCAGTGGCATTTAACACTATCGGGATACCTGGAGCCCCTGGATGTATAAAATATTAATAATATTATATTATTATAAATATTAATAATAGTAAAAATAATATCACCTTATTGATACTGCCTGATTAGGAATATTAACTCCCATTATTGCATCAGTAAGCCCACGACGTATTATTATGTTTTGAAAATCCCAAAAGGTATGATAACTCGTCATGTCCCGGCTGGTTTTCGAACCCGCGACTTCTAGAGTCTCTAGATTCACAGAGTGTCGTCTTTACCACTGAGCTACCAGGACAGACAAGGACAGACAAAATGTATTAGAATCTATACTATCTATTGGTATATCTACTCATTATTCTAACAGTTTAGTACAGCACCTCTCTATTTTTAATGCATCACTTAATGATACATGTTTTTAATAAAGCAATATTTTAAAGGTGCATTAAGTTTAGGACTCTCAGTTAGTAGCTCTTAACACCTGGGACACCCAAGTACCTATATCTCAAACTATCAAATAACCAACCAACACACAATCGTAACACACGCTATAAAATGCTGAACGTGGTGTGTTTTGGAACGGATAAAACTGATAAAAGTTAGGTGCCTATTACTGTAACAATAATGGCTTTCCATTAGAGCAGGCATATATCCAACTGACGGAGTGACGGCCCGTGTGCCCAAATTCTGCGGTCCTTTATATAATTTGAGTTTGACTGCATTAGAGTCTTCAGGAGAAATAGCTGAAATTCTTGAGGTGTGATAAAAAATTGACTACTCTGAAAATCACAATAAAGAAGACACTTGGTCCGATGAAGTGTGATTTCCTCGTCATTAACCCTTTATGCATTCGTGTCCGACTGTGTAAGGCACGAATCTGATTGTCCAAAGATTCGGATCTCACACTATGCATGAACTTTTCCTCTTATATTTGAGTATGTTAACACATAATACTGGCAACCGACCTCGGTAAGTTGATCGATATGGCGGACTTTTAACCTGGAGGTCGGTGGTTCAAGTCCCGGTCTCGGCGTGGATTTAGTAAAGCGAGTTTGCTTAGTTGTGATAACACAAAAGTGATTAACACAAATATTAAAACTTTTTTTAAATAAACATAATACTGGCTCCAAACAAATTCTGGAATAAAGGAAGGCACTCTTTCGTCCTACTGGGGCAGATGGCTAGTTGAAGAGCCATGGAAATCGTGTGGATGCGGAATGCCTAGGCGATCCTATTACCAAGCCATCACAAATTACAAAACAAAATTAAACACAATTAAATTTATTTTTTTTTTACAAATAAAAAACTTCATCCATCTTGCTGTCGTCGGGGATAGACCCCATATTGCTGACGGCATTCTCTTTTTGTATTGCCAGACTCAATCGTTGTAAAAAATAGTGTTGAAAATTTCTTCATTTTCTGACTCCAGGAAGGCCCTTTTCTCAGATAAAAAAAGAGAAAAGAAGATGTAATTTACCTAGGAGAAACTTTTTTTTCCTGACCGCCCTTACTGCTGCAGCACCAACATACCTGGTTTTTTGGACATACCTACAGCTAGCCAAATCACATTCGGGAGTTGGTCGTAATTTAGATTATTTATATAATATAAATTAATAATCTATGAAGAAAATAGAGGTAAGTAGGTACCAGGTACCTATGCAATATTAAGTAGGTAAACTTACTAATTATTAAGCATCTAATAGAGATTTAGTCAGGTCAATAAAATGGGAGATTGAGACAACCAGTGCCAGTGATAGACTTAAGAAGTTAAGAACATCTGTAGTAATTCAACACAGGGTTAGTTAAAGATGAACTCAGTTTTATTTGTGGTCACATTAGAAGTGATAAAACAGTTTATATTGATGACTGCAACGCATAAGAAGAGGACACTTTGGTTTGACATTGACGAACTCTTTAAAAAGCATTAGATAATAATATACATGATCATCATCATCATCATCGTTGAGTAGCATCATCCTGTTCGATGATAATGGTCACCAAACTTGATATTTTCATCAAGTTTATACAAGGAGGCTAATAATTAACAAAGGCCCACAGAACCAAGTTAATGAAAGTCTGATGTTTCCACTTATATACTTATTTTGCTCAAGGTGGGTGAAAAAGCAAAGCTAGTGCAAAAGTGAAAATATACATACTATTATTATTATTATTATTTTCTAAAATGAGGAAATAATATATTTCAAAAGTAAAAATTTCTTCAAACTCACTACCTAGAGGAAGCGTGCCTCTGATTAAATAGGTATACCTACCTACTATGGAGTCGACCTCCGTACCGCATTCAATAAGGCAGCGGACGAAGGATCAGGGGGGTTGGTTCGAGTATAAAGTATGGCAAAATTTTGTTGGACTGGTCGGAGTGTCAAATCACTCTAGTAGTTTTTTAACCAACACAAATTTGATGACATTACTGGTAACCTATTCATAGGATAGAAAGAAAGTAGGGTTAAATTTGAACGTAAAAAAGCTCTTTTTATTCAAGCAACACATAGCTAGCTGGAACCCGGCACTTTGTCGCCATTATGGTTTTTGCCCGTGGCTAGCGTCCTATTTGGAATTTTAAAAAATCCTTTCTTAGCATGCCCCAAAATCAAATGCAGACTCTGTGCGCCAAAATTGGAGTCATTTTGCCCAACCATTTCTGAACTGCGCTGATCATGATTGAATGAATGTAGGTAAATGAATTTTGTGTATTTGAATATAGTACATCTTACATAATAAAATGATTCGTTTATGTGTGTGTGTGTTTGTGTGGTAGTTAAAAAACGCTATAACTTGAGAACCACAAGTAAGATTGTAAAACTTGAATGAAGGCAAACAGTTTAATGGAATAACAACAACAACAACAACAACAATATAACTCCGACACTCCCCGCCGTCATAGCAAGAAGCTTGTAGGCTGTTGCTATTTCCAATTTCATCTCCTGAGTTATGTATGTGGGCTTCCATATTGCCATTTCCCGTAGGTATGACTTCTAGATACATAGATGAATAACTTTATGTATAATATCTTTGTATTAATGACCAATATGTTTGCGTACATAATATTTATGTAATTACCATAGAGGTATATCTAATTTAACTAGAGTGCCTAGGCAGAGGCATTCTGGAATTTCTGGTGGCGTATATTTGATTTCCGTATTACTAAATATACTGGATGACCAATGATAGAATTTTGTTAAGGCAATATCTAGAATGCAACATTGAAGCACACTTCAAGATTAGCGCATCCTAAATAAACATTTTAGGCTAATTATTTTGCTTTATTTATATGCTACATTAATTATTATGTCCCAACCATTACGCCAGCCTCCGTGGCGTAATGATTGTGACTACTGCCAGTAGTCCACAGATCCCGAGTTCGATCCCCGGTTGGAGCAGACTTTTCGAAGAAAATGCTGTTCCCTCCAAACACGTGAGGCTGGCATTTCCTACCCTACCTAGGCTGAGTGAGGTTAATGTGGGTAGCTGGTACGATTCCCAGCGAATGGAGGGTAACACCCCGTCCTGATCAGAACGATAAAACCAAATAGAATCGCTGCCGTTGGGAAGGGCATCCAGCCATAAAAAAAGTGCTCTACCCTACCAACCTCAACCATGAGGTGAAACAATGTCGACCCCAATAGCAAGGTAAGCTAATATGTGATAAAGACAAGGGGTAGGGGGATATTTGTATGTTAATTGTTATGATTAAATTCAAATCTTCGGCGATGTGCTATTCTTTGTTTTCCACTTAACGATATAAGCTAATTTCTTTCTCTTAATTCCTAATTACATTTTCAAGATTAGGCATCTCCAGCATGATACCAGATCGCGGTTTGAGCGTTCACAGTAGCTCAATTGTTGAATTTTGTGATCTTTTTGCTCAGTGAGCGATTTCGAGGTATAATCTAATCATAATATAACGTATACGTAACAGCAGCACCATAAAAAAAAGCTTCATTTAGAAGACTGTTTAGTTCTACTTGGGTATTATAAATTATGTGGAAGTCTAGTTTTCTAGGTTTTATTATCTGTTGTTGTAGTAGCAGCAATTGAGACAGAAGTCAATAGGCAATAACCCCGTCTTTTAGTTAGGACATATGTATATATTTTGTTTATTTTTTTCTTATTATAATAATATTGTCAATTTGTATTTTAATTTTACCGCTAATTGTCTGTATATATTATGTTCTACTAATAAAGAGTTTCTAAATAAATAAATAAAAATTCTGATAGATATTCTGATGCGAACGAGGTTGTATTAGAGTTAGTATTTTTATCCACCCCACCCTGTATATTAAATGTTGGGTGACTGCGTTGCATAAGATGCTTTTCCATAATTATGGTACCTATAACCTTCATCTGGTTATAATTATTTGCTTCATGAGTTGATCGATTATTCATAATAGTTTCAATAAAATTTACAGGGTGGTTTCAAAACATACAAACAAAATGTACTGATTGATTGTGATAGAGCTTAACCTTTTTCTTCTATGCGTTTTCTTTAAAAAATCCATAACTAGCAAAATTTATATATTAATAATCTTACTAAACTACATTTTTTTAACGAACCAACAGATAATTATAAAAGATAATTTAATAAATACTTGTTATTTATTTTTTGAACCACACTAATGTACATATTTATGGCCTACACAAAACTGGTCGCGAGTTCTGTTTTTATTGGAAATTCAGTTTTATTTCCATTATCTTTATTTTGAATGAAAAACTTAATTAAGATTTGTACAGTACGTAACAGGTTTTCAAAGTTAAAAGCACGTTGAAAAAATAAATACAAAATGGAATATTTTTTTTTTTTTTTATTGTTTATAAATCATAGTACAAAGGCCTCTTCGAGCCCTTGGTTGACAGGAAATGTGCCAAGTATGGCCGCCGCATTGCCTCTTTGGACGGCCATAGCAAGTCTCTGTTTGAAATAATATCCAGATTTTATGTCGCCTGTCACTTCAATGTCACTCTGTAAAATTTGGTACCTACTGAAGTTGGGTTCTAGCCCGTTTGATGCATACTTGTTCCGGCTGGGTGCAGTTAAAGTAGATATAGTTAATTTTTTAGTTTTCAGCGATTAAAGGGTGAAAGCCACGCCTTTAAAGTCAAAACAGCACTCTGCACTTGTACAGGTATATGTTCTGATATTCATGAAAGCATAAGTAGTGTTTTATTTAGAATATCAGCGCAAGACAGGCAGTTCTATTATGTACATCTAGTACAACTTCTCACTTTTCTTTTTCAACTAATTGACTAACTCTTCAATGTAATATTAGCGCTGGGATTACCTATTCTCAAAAAAAGTCTTTACATTAATTATGGAATATCGAAAAATCATTTCTTATTGCACAATTTGCACTACTCGAATAACCAGGGTGTTAAAGAGACGCAAAAAAAGACCACATAAAGAACCTTTAACTTTGTATAGGTAATTATGGATTACCATTTCAGAGATATAGCCATACAACCCCCGTCATGTATTACTGAATCAAGGAACCAGTTTTTTGACATTTATTTAATAATTTATTAGAATTAAAAATATTTTATTCCTGCGAATGGAGGGTAAAACCCCCGTCGTGATATGACCATGGCAGTTGAAAGCGACGTTAAACCCCACTTAAAAAAAAAAAAAAAAAAAAATATTTTATTGTTATTACTATGTAACGTGTGTCCGCTAATATTGTCAACATTATCTTTGATGTGTCTCGCGAGATTAGTTGGTTTAGGATTATTAAGAGATTACGGAGGAATTAATCTCAGACTTAACCTCTGGATTTTAATACTCTCAGAATATGCGTAGGAAGTGCCCCATTTCTTTTATGGGAATGATTTTAATTATTATTATTATTTAAAACTTTATTGGTCATCTACATGATACATTCAACAAAATAGGGCATTAAAAAAAAGAACACAATAGAATATGTAGTGAACCAAGGGGCGAGGTTAAATCCTGTGGCTTTCTCTTCCACCGATGATTAGACGAAAAAAAAATTAGATGCAAAAATATGTGCATCTATTTTTTTCAACTTTATAAGAATTTATTGAGGCCGCATTATCAATGTGCTGTACTCAGAGTGTTAGGTGGTAAAAAATGTTTTAGGCATCAAACTCGCCTAGTGGGTTTTTTGAGAAGGGGAAAGCTCATGCCGAAAAGTGTGGGGCTCAGACATGGACCGCCCGGTATCCATGGCTGCCTATTCTAACTATAACCCGTGGCTCCTCATCAATATTAAACCATATTATTATTATAGTAAGCTTTATTAGGTTAGAATAAAAAATATATACAGTAAAATACAATGAAATTATAAAGAAAAACAAAAAGATTAAGCAAAGATACAAGAACAAAAAAAAAGAGAATAAAGTCCTACCTAAAGGGCGGGGTTATTGCCTGTGGCAATCTCTTCCACCCAACCCTTTGTGGGACAGTTGTAGGACAGTTGTGGGACAGTTAAATATTACTTCAACAGTGGTTATTACACCTAGTGGTTACCTCCGTGGTTTAATAGTTTTGATTACTGAGTTCGATCACTGGTTGGGAAAAAATTTCTATAACAAAATCTGTTCTCTCCAAAGAAACAAACAACCGAGGCTGGCATTTCCGGTCCAACCCAAACTGGGTGCTCTGTGTGTGACTCTTTTGAAAATCGTATGCAGCCTTCTAGTATGTAGTTCTATAGTAACATTTTTGAATCTGATGAGAACATTTTTTAATCTAAAAAACTAAAATTTAATTAGACTTTAATTAAGAGAAAATTTTATGGTATGTCACCCTCGTTAGTCTTTTCAAACTGATAATTTAGTCAGCCTTACAACACACTGAATGGAATGAACCTTTTGAAAGTAATAATTATAAAGCCTTTTCAATTAAAAAAAAGTCCTTTCATTTAACATGTAGTAGGTACCTATACATTACATAAGTGCAATACGCATAATAAGTATATGAGTATATGCATGGGATGTGCAAATTTTATCGAATGGACGTGTTATTCAGTATGAATGGAAACTCTATATCTCTATCTATGATAGAAAAGCCTGGAGCTTTCCTATGGTTTTATTTAAACTTCCTGTTTTATAAAAAATAAGACATACATTTATACAACACATATACCTAAATCTCATTAAAAAAATCGAAAAATGATTTATGGAGGTCTGCTATTTTTTTTTTTTTTTTTATCTCTGTAACTACTCGTGTGATCGCATTCATCTTCTTTATGATTTGATATATTGCAAAAACACGTTTTTACATTATCTTTTTGATCTACAAACTAAGGTACTAATAGGTATCTGGTAGTCAAGTTGTTAAGACTGTGAGGGTTAGTTGGTAGAAAATGCTTGCATTAACCTCGCCTGGTGGTGGTAACCTTCCATTGAAGAGTGTTATTATTATTTCATATTATAATTAAAAAAAATCTTGTAACTGAAACACCATCTTGGTATACATATGTCTTTTACATTGTAAGTCGGTACAGCCAGTACTGGCTATGTTTAATATTTTATTTTGGTAAGTTTAGGTAATTAGAGAGGTACCTAAGTACATTTTTTTCTAAGGAAGAAAAGAATCGATGGTGTGGTGATATTACATTCTCATTGTTAAAACGGATCATTTACAATGCACAACATAAATGAAGTTCAGTGATTTTAAAATAGTTAAAGAAGTACAATGCGATTGCTGTGCAATAATTTAGCTAAGACATCTGTCATTCCTATTTGTTTCTCCGACAATCCTAACTTTGTATGTACGAATCCTAACTTTTTTTTATGAACATTTATTTAAAGAGAGGTCTATAACAATCGAAGTCCTTGCCCAATCCTAACTTTGTACAGGGTGATCGAAACCACCCAGCCACTATCTTTTTCTCGAGAACGGTTTGAGTTAGGATCTTGAAACAAAAAATTAGTCCCCTATATGGAGTCTGAAGTTTCATGGGAAAATATTTTGAACCTCCGCCCACCGCCCCTAAGGGCGTTTTCAGGGGGGCACATGTCCGTTTATCTCGAATTTTAAATGGAATGCATATTTTTTTATTATACATTCAAAACATGCAAAGCAAGTTAGTAACACTAGTAAAAAGAAAAAAAATATTCCTTGGTTCGAGTCCCGAAAAAACACAGTTTTTAGAAGAAAATGGACCCGGGTTCCGGAAGTCATTACCGGCACCCGGTAAACGTTGTAAAAAAACTAAAAATGTCAAAAAATAGGTAAAGTTCTCCTCTTTAATTAAATTTACTTACTTTTATTCTTCAAGTAAGTCATAGGTCCTTTAATTGGTCATAAACTTTTTTCAGGTTCAAAAGACCAAAAGTCCAGAAATTTAAATTCGACCCCCTATTTTTACTTTCCTTATCCTATAATAAGGAAAGTATTGTATTCGTCGAAAATTTGACCTACCCAGTTTTTCACATTTCTGGACGAATCATAGCCTCGGGATACCAAAAAAGTTGTTTTCAGCCATTGGTCCGTGCGTCTGTCTGTGTGTGTGTGTGTGTAAACAGGATATCTCGAGAATGGTAAGAGCTAGAGACTTGAAATTTGGTATGCAAATTAATTTTATACACCAGATGAACTACGAAATTTTTGGCTGAAATCGGCCGCAAGATGCGGCCGCAGGGCCGCAAATATTGGCCGCAACCGCCGCTTCTTTGAATTGGTTAAATATACAAAAAAAGTTAGAGAACAACATTTTCTCGCATTGAAAAAATAATAGGGGTTCACTCCGATCATTTTTTTGATACCTTGAACTTTTTGGAACCCGGCCCCAATTTACCGGTATTTTGGGGGGGACCCGCTTGGACTAACTTTTTCATTATTCACCCTAGATGGGGGTTGCGACATATCAAATCTAATGATTTTGAGGTGCTGATTACGAATTTGGCATTGATTTTTATCTATCTGTTACCGTTGAGTCACCAGTGGTAGAATTCGACTTATTTTTGGTGGATAAGGAAAGTCGTGTGATGTTTACACCAGATTTTTTTTTCTTTAACATAAAAGTAGAAAATAAGTAGCATACAATGCAAAAAAAATTAACTCTCTGCGATTTTTTTCCTCAAAATGGCAGACGAATAACCTCTGAAAAGCGTTCATTTCCGTGCGCGTGAGTCATGACACGAGTCCGTGCCTGAAGTTTGTATGTACGATGTAGATAACTCACCTCTACAGATGTTCAAAAACACCACCCTCTGCTGCAATACATTTCCTTAGTCTGCCAGGATAGGTGGCATGAACTCTCTCTAGCTCCTCAGGTGTGATGTTCCGGCAGATCTCAAAGATGCGCAGCTTCACATTTTCCACATCTGTTGGTTGACCTGGTTCGGTATGCTAGATCTTTCACCTTTCCCCACAGGTGAAAATCGGTTAGGTCCAGGGTGCGGGTAGACAAAAAAAAATGAACTTTCCGCGATAACCTCTGAAATGTGTTCACTTCCATGCGCGTGAGTCATGACACGAGTCCATGCCTGAAGTTTGTATGTACGATGTAGGTAACTCACCTCTACAAAATTAGAAAAAGAAGGACAACTGACGATAATATTATTAATTTTCGTTCTGCGGTTACTGTAAACCATGAAGTCAGCATCCGAGATAGGTATAGCGAGAGATTCGGCCATTCCTTACACGTGCGTTGAGCAAATTCTAAAGGAGAGTTTTTTCATTATTTTCTCTGCATTAACAGCTAATTGCCAAGGATCAAGTGAATAGGTTAAATTAGGCCTCATTTTTATCTGAGGGTGCGAGAACAACTTGATCGCTTGTTCCCTCAAAGATGGATCGGCAAAGGAGGACCAAACCCTTATCCCCCGGCACCCTTGACGTGACCGTCATGGGTTTTTACCTGTGGGGAAAGGTGAAAGATCTAGCATACCGAACCAGGCCAACAGATGTGGAAAATATGAAGCTGCGCATCATTGAGATCTGCCGCAACATCACACCTGAGGAGCTAGAGAGAATTCATGCCACCTATCCTGGCAGACTCAGGAAATGTATTGCAGCAGAGGGTGGTGTTTTTGAACATCTGTAGAGGTGAGTTATCTACATCGTACATACAAACTTCAGGCACGGACTCGTGTCATGACTCACGCGCACGGAAATGAACGCTTTTCAGAGGTTATTCGTCTGCCATTTTGAGGAAAAAAATCGCAGAGAGTTAATTTTTTTTTGCATTATATGCTACTTATTTTTTACTTTTATCTTAAAGAAAAAAAAATAGGGGGTCGAATTTAAATTTCTGGACTTTTGGTCTTTTGAACCTGAAAAAAGTTTATGACCAATTTAAGGACCTATGACTTACTTGAAGAATAAAAGTAAGTACATTTAATTAAAGAGGAGAACTTTACCTATTTTTTGACATTTTTAGTTTTTTTACAACGTTTACCGAGTGCCCGTAATGACTTCCGGAACCTGGGTCTATTTTGTTCTAAAAACTGTGTTTTTTCGGGACTCGAACCAAGGAATATTTTTTTTTTTTTTTTACTAGTGTTACTAACTTGCTTTGCATGTTTTGAATGTAAAATAAAAAAATATGCATTTCATTTAAAATTCGAGAGAAACGGACATGTGCCCCCCTGAAAACGCCCTTAGGGGCGGTGGGCGGAGGTTCAAAATATTTTCCCATGAAACTTCAGACTCCATATTGGGGACTAATTTTTTGTTTTAAGATCCTAACTCAAACCGTTCTCGAGAAAAAGATAGTGGCTGGGTGGTTTCGATCACCCTGTATATAAGGATTGCATGGAAAGTATTTATATTCCTACTCAGTAAGTGAAAATAAAACGTACGTACCCACCTACCTTAGGTATTAGAGTATATTGAGAGCTGGAAGATCAGCATTACCTCGCTAGAAATCGTACAGCTACAGCCATTCCAGGAGCTGAAGTATTGTGTCAGAAAAAATACTGCCCTGGCCGGGTTTCGAACCCGCATGACGCGCATCCTTCCGATCTAGTCACATTATGTAAGTGTTTACATCTAAACCACAGAGTTGGATTCCTCTGCCAACATCATAAAATCCGTATTACCTAGCTTTCTACAGCTTGTACCATTACATAATCTACATAACACCCGTACATACATGAATTCACTACCATCATACATAACACCCGTACATACATGAATTCACTACCATCGTACATAACACCCGTACATACAAAAATTCCCTACCATCATACATAACACCCGTACATACATGAATTCACTACCATCATACATAACACCCGTACATACATGAATTCACTACCATCATACATAACACCCGTACATACATGAATTCACTACCATCATACATAACACCCGTACATACATAACAACCGTACATACATACATGAATTCACTACCATCATATATAACACCAGCACATACATGAATTCACTACCATCACACATAACACCCGTACATACATACATGAATTCACTACCATCATACATAACACCAGCACATACATGAATTCACTACCATCATACATAACACCCATACATACATGAATTCACTACCATCATACATAACTCCGCGTAGGTGAGTTTCCTGCTTGGTTAATAAATCCACGTTGGATTGCCAGGCAAGACTACATTGGAGTTCTGATTTACGATATTTGTTTTTCTAATCCTTACTTGCCACTTCTTCGGCAGAATAATTTAAAATGAAATTTAGAATTTCAAGACTGATTTTTAAAAGATCGCATCCGGAGTTGAATTCTTTGTTGTGTCTACTACCTCCACCTTCTCGCGATGCTTTAGTGTTAATTTATTGACCTCAAATCTTTCACTAAACCGAGTCTGGACTGTTTTTAGAATCACACCCAACAGTTTTTTTTTCTTCTGAATTTTATTATTCATAATAAATATTATTAGCAGCAACATCATCATCATCATTTTTACTGCAACAGGTATATCCAGATTATCCAGATAAGGGATTACTGTCAAAGGAGAGAAGGAAACAGACATAACGGCTGAAAAAATCATCAGGAAAATGTTGAGTAGTCTGGACAGCTGGTATTATTATTTTTTTTATCTCAACGTCTCTTTAACATCTAGGTCATTTTAGACGGGGGTTTTACCCTCCATTCGCTGGAAACTCAGGAACCAATTACCTACATTTATATTTCACTCAACTTGGGTGACAGATATAGCGAGCATGAGTCACGAGGGTTTAAATTCTTCCATCCAAGTCCTAACATCGCTGGACGTTGCTAAACATCAGTGACAGAATGAGAAATAGTGTATTCAACGAGCTATCAACGCTGGCGCTAGTTAACCTATGTATATTTCTAATTAATTTTGAGTATGGAAGTTAAACTCAGAAGTTAACAACTGTACATAGAGTGGGTGGATTGGATCGGAAACGATATATTTAAACATGATGTTTATCTGTTTCTTCTGAATCACTATCGTGTTAGTGTGGGTCCAATGCATACATATTTAATTTACCATACATACATACTTACATAGTATTCTAATCATTACCATTACCATGTCGATTGGTATGGGCGCTAGTCTAGTAACGGGAACTTCACGATTCGGTCCAAATTACCTGAGTAGACCTTTTCCATAGCATGATTCGGCCCAAAAAAAAACACAAAAAAACACAACCTGATTCGGCCATAACGCGATTCGTCCCAAAACATACTATCAAGTTTTGATCCCACACCAAAATCCCACTTTTATTCCAACAAAAAGTCCCACTTTCATTCCGCCAAAAAATCCCTATAAAATAGTATGGAAACATTGTTTTGAACCAGTAACAGTCACCTCTGTTATCAGTGTTTATTTGAGTGTTTGACAGTAGGGTTAGGTAAAATACATAGAAGGCCATGCCTCAAGAATATAGTAGTGTTAGGTAAAATACATAGAAGGCCATGCCTCAAGAATATAGTAGGGTTAGGTAAAATACATAGAAGGCCATGCCTCAAGAATATAGTAGGGTTAGGTAAAATACATAGAAGGCCATGCCTCAAGAATATAGTAGGGTTAGGTAAAATACATAGAAGGCCATGCCTCAAGAAAATAGTAGGGTTAGGTAAAATACATAGAAGGCCATACCTCAAGAATATAGTATTGTTAGGGATAATACATATAGAAGGCCAAGAAGGTAATTTAATGTTGAATGATAAAAAATCCCTCAATATGTACGGTACTTAGAATGTTGCACTGGGCCGAATCGTGTTGTTTATTTTTTGGTCAAGATAACGTTTTGGGACGAATCGTTCGGTGACTTTTTTTACCTGAAATCAAAAACCTTTTTCATAAACCTTTTTGGGCCGAATCGTAATGCGCCCCTAGGCTTCGAAGGGATCCGTTGGTTCAAATCCCACCCACTGCGTGAAAATTTCTTGACATATTTTTGAGACTTTGGCCAAATAATAGAGGCACCACAACAACTGCCGGAATTAAGGGACTCTGTAGTTCTTCTCGGGCAGTGAAAATAAGTGTCAATTATCTATTATTACAATGATTTTTTTAATCACTTTTTTTCTCTCATATTATTTTCTCTTTTTCCTTAAACTTCTTTTAATTTGAACTCTCTAACTGTGATGTACCTATATTGTTGTTTTTTAATGATAGTTTTGCAATTTTCTACATTTTGTTTTGTTTCTGATTTTTTTTTTTTTTTTTTTTTTGAGATAGGCATTTGTTACTATAACGTATTTAAAAAAAAAAACTTTTTCTCTAGTTAGTGCCCCAATATCTGCTTATTTATTTCTTTTATTTGTCCTCTACTACTTATTTTCCTTCTTCTCCTCCCAATCCTCTTCTTCCTAGAGTCGACTAATAATAAAAGCCATTCCCCTGCCGACCTTGGCTACCGCACCCCCCTCATAACCCATTCAATCTCCTGCCGCCCTTAGCTATGGTACCCCCCTCATAACCCATTCAGTCCCATCACCCCCATCTGCTACCCTACCCTCCTCCTCTGTATTCCATCCCGTCTCCGGTATACAAATGTCTCCCCATTCAAATTAATGTTATGGCACTGAAATTCCAGGAAGTCCACAAAATTTTCGTCGCGTCTCCTTGAACGTGCTCAGAAAAGAATATTAGAAAATGGAAAAATCAGAAGTGGAAATTTCACGAAAATTGAATTTTGATCTTTCGAAAGATGCGCTCACACACTCGCGTGAGTGAAATAGTGTACCTCATACATAGGTATTTAAGTAACTACTTATGTATTTAGTCACCGTGCGGCCGATTGGACTAGGGTACTCAGGGCCGTATTATGAAACAGGATTAATAAGTCCAAGTCGACCCAAGATTAAACCCTAATCCAAGCCGACCCAAGACCCAAGATTTAAAACAAGATTTTCAGCCACACAGGCTGGCTACAGCTCCGTTACGCCACACAAGTATTGTTCAGCTGCAAAAGCAGGGCTTAGACATGACCTCTAATACACTACACTCTACACTACTCTACAGTACAGTTGTTGTCAAGGATCAAATAAAGGGCATAGTGTCCACTAAGATTAACTAATCTCTCTCCATAATTTGGCCCCAAGGCTTGCAGACAGGGTGACCTAGGTTCTGGGTTCGAATCTCGACCGTCCCAAAAAATTACAAAATTTCGAGTCCCAGTCAGATTACATGTCCACATTTACCTACGTACAAATCAAGACTCTATTCCATTGACGTGTCACAAAATGTCTAGTTTTTTCAAGATGAGTGTTTCACAGACTTCTTTCCATTTCGTAGCCATGAAACAGGAGCTAGCCAGCGTCGATGGCATGTTGAATGCACCGGTTCCCTTCAGAACACCGAAGTTAAGCGACATCCAGCGAGGTTAAGACTTGGATGGGTGACCATTCAAATTCTAACTCTCGTGACGCTGGCTTTTCCCGGCCCCACTCAGGCTGGGTGAGGTCAATGTGAGTAGCAGGTTTGTGAGTTTCCTGCGAATGGAGGGTAAAACCCCCGTCGTGATATGACCATGGCAGTTGAAAGCGACGTTAAACCCCACTTTAAAAAAAAAAAAAAAAAAAAAAAAAAACAGGAGCTACTGTAGAGGTTTATGGTCTGTGTTGTAGCCTACCCACTACCCATCCCGTAGCATACTAGTCATAACTACCCCCGTATTTTTAATTTAAAGATGAGTGTTTCACAGCCTTTTTTTTATTTCCTAGCCATGAAACAGGAGCTACTGTAGACGGTTTATGGTCTGTGTTGTAGCCTACCCATCCCGTAGTATGCCTCCCCTCCGATGGGCGAGAAGTGACACAATACTTCCCATTTAGGTGCTGGGTCAATTAAGAGGTGCTCTATGTCTGTTACACTGAGTAAGGACAAAAAATGGATGGGTAACACAAAAAATATTCACGTTTTTCCACCTGTATGACATTTTTTTTTTCTTCGAAATTTGTCGTGACGACCTGTCAACTCAAAGCAAGTTTTAGGCAAGGGTTGGAGCTTTCATTTGACATCGGGGGGGGGGGGGGGGGGGGGGGGTTGTGTGGTTGTGTGTGTGTGTATCGGTGGTGTGTATGTGTGTTTGTGTGTGTGGGTGTGTGTGATGTGTTTGTGTGCGCGTGTTTATCTATGTGTGTGTGTGTGTGAGAGAGAGAGAGTGTGTGTGTGTGTGTTTATTAATAAATATAAATTAATAGTAAGAGAGTTTCATCAAAGAACATAGCACAGCGGGGGGCACATGCACTTTTCAATATCCCACGTGTGAAGTGAAAAGTGACATAAGTTGCAAACAAGCGTCAAAAGCACGATAGAGAATACACTTCTTGTATGACCGCTGAAGTTAAGCAACATCCAGAAACATGAAAACCTGGTGGATATCGAGGTTCGAACCTTCGCGATAAAGACTATAGCCCGCCCAATTTTGTTTGGGTGAGGGTATAATTAGTAGGATAAATGTATAAACCCTGTACAAGTCTACAATCCACCAGACATATACCTAGTGGGCTAGTGACACCTCTACAATGAACAAGCTATAGGAGCAGACGTTTATGCATGGGGCATGCAGAAAGGGAAATGAAAGTCAACCAAAAAAAGCGATAGAAGAACACTCGAAAGTTCAAGACCAAGAGAGGCCAAGACTGTCAGGAAACAATTGGATCAAGTAGAAAAAGATGTCAGGAAAATGCGAATCACAATAGAGGGAGAGCAGGATCGGAGAGCATGGAGGCATGTTGTAGACGAGACCAAAAACCAACTAGGTTACTAATGGCCATCATGAGAGTAAGTTAAGGAGGGTATTTTGGGTTTGCTTTTAATAAAACCAGTCGGAATCAAATGGACGAGATATCGTTAAGTAATAAAAAAAAACATGAATGACTTAAGATTAAATAGTGTGTCATGGACCAATAAAAAAATAAGCACAATAATAAATTGTAGGCAACATATTTGTATGTATAAATAAAAATCTCCGTCACCTTGCTCAAAAATAATAGACGCCCTATTAGGGATAACAATCACAAATTTTACATAAATTAGGTATATTAAGGCCAAATTAATTTGTTTCGTAGAACAGCTGTCAACAATGCCACCTATTTAGCATACCCACGAGTATTTACATGCCTTTTAGGGAAGTTTATTTTCGAAGTAAAGTTCAAGGTGATGTTGTGTTTACGTCACTCATACAGAGACAGGAGTTATATATCTACTTACTAATAACAAAATGTGACACTGACATACTATTCGCACCGTTAGACAGCTAGACACCTTTTGAGGCAAGATAACGATACAACCCAGGCTGGGTGAGTTTTATGTGCGTGGCTGGTTGGTATGTAAATGGAGGGTGAAACCCCCGTCTTGATAAGACCTTAGTTGAAAGGAATGGTAAACCCCAACACAAAACATAGCTCTAAATTCTATCATGATTTCGCAACCATAATTTTATGTTTCTCATCCCGTTGCATATAAACAACTTCGTCTCAAATATCTCTAATCCGATCAAATCATCATCTCTAAAATAATGTAAAAACATTTCAAGTACCACACATTACAATTGCGTGTTTGCATATTTTATACCTGGATGCAGTTGTGCAAGCTACTCTAGCCTTTAAATGTTAACATCTACATTAACGTTTCTAATTAGCTATTAAATTTGCTGTCATGAAGCAATGCCATTTTTTAACAAGTTGATAAAAAATAGTGAATAAATAAAAGTAAGTAGAAAAAGTAGAAGAATAAAAATTCCAAGTTGCAATTTTTTATTTCTTATCATCAGACTTGCAGAAGAATCGCACTTTAATGATGCAATAAAGATCGCTTAATGATCTGTTTTACATATTAACGACAAGCAGATATCACCGGGTCCATTCATTTCACACCAACTCACCCATAACTTTCAATCAAGTAGCTATTTATTTAATCAAACCACGTGACCAGTGGGTGAGGGGATGTAGGAAGAGGCAGTTGTCAACTGGTTCTTGTCAATGTCAGGGTAAATCAGTGAGTAAGTACACTTGAGGAAGAGACACGCCCGTTTTTACGTCATGTTGCTTCGAGTATAAAATAATATACCCTGCGTTGGTTGTCAAGTGGTTAATGCGTGTGTCCTGTAATTCAGAGATTTTTCCTCATTTATTTGAATTCATGACCACATAATAATGTCAATAAAAAAAGGACTGGAGTAAAAGGACTAAGGGACAAATAAAATTATAAAAATAAAATAGTATTAAAACACATAAAAGTCAAACCGTATGAGGTATGTTATAAGTAGTGACATAAATACCTACCTATTTGGAGTCATATCGAATTTCAATTTTAAATTCTAAAGGAAGTGACTAATCTTATGGAAACCTTACCAAAAATCCCACTTCGTAAGGAACTGAAGTTGTTAATAAATACAGTCAATGAGAGATACCCACTGCACTAAAATAGACTCTAGAGAATTTGCCAATATTGCTTAAAACTTTATCATTTTAATCAATCGCAACCATGTGACCTTTTCTTTGTATGCGGCAGCGATGATTGTCCGCAGGCACTCATTATCGCAGTGCCACACATTCCAGGTTCTGCCACATCAGACAACAGCTATCATGAAATTAGCACTTGAAATAAATTTGCAGATTTTGTTTCTCATGATTCCTTTTTTTATGAATATTTATTTAGACTTTAAGTAATGAAAATATTTCGGTTCCAAGTGCAGTATGCTATCAGGAAAGGTGGGTTTTAGTGGGTGGAAATCCCACACCCCAGGCTAAGTCCTGGGTGTCTTTAAAAGATTTTTCCCCGCCCTTCCTTAAAAAAAAGAGGGAACTGTAACACTCACAGCAAGGACTCTACAATATCTTTTTATGAGGCTGAGATTGAAATCTCGGTCATTTGCACTTTCGACAATACTTCGACATCGTCTTAGGATATCATGCAAATTAATAGTCTTTATTATTTAAAGACATTGTGTACAGAGTCTTTATTACGTAATATATACATAGAGTCTGTATAACTATCAGGCCCTATGTATAAAGGGGTATGTATTACCTAAAGATGTGGTATAGAGACTCGATGTTATTTGCTATTTGAAGACTCGATGTACTGATTCTTTATCTATATCTATAAAAGAAAGCTGTCTGTATGTGTGTGTGTATGTATGTATGTATGTTCTTTATACAAATCCACACCGTTTGACCGAGAAACCTGAAATTTTGCACATAGGTCCGCTTGGATCAGGAAATTCTTCTAGGCTAGATTATATCTCCCTGAGGTTAAGCTACAATGAGTAAGGATAAAAATGGATGGGTGACGCAAAAAAAATGCACGTTTTTTGACATAAATGACATTTTTTCTCGAAATTTGTCGCGACGACCTATCAACTCAAAGCGAGAAAGTTTTAGGCAAGGGCTTGAGCTTTCAATTGACATATCGATCGCGAATTTCTGATGAGCCGTTCTTGAGCTACGCCGGGTAAGGTAAAAAAATGGATGGGTAACATGTAAAATATTCACGTTTTTTGACCTAAATGACATTTTTTCTCGAAATTTGAAGTGACGACCTATCAACTCAGAGCGAGAAAGTTTTAGGCAAGGGTTTAGGCTTTCATTTGACATATTGATCGCGAAATTCTGATGAGCCATTCTTGAGCTACGCCGGGGAAGGCCAGAAAATAGATGGGCGACAAAAAATATTCAGGTTTTTTTTCAAACCTAAATGACATTTTGTGTGTGTGTGTGGTGTGTGTGTGGTGTGTGTGTATGGTGTGTATGGTGTGTGTGGTGTGTGTGTGTGGTGTGTGTGTGTAGTGTGTGTGTGTGTGGTGTGTGTGTGGTGTGTGTGTGTGTGTGTGTGTGTGTGTGGTGTGTGTTTGTGTGTGTGTGGTGTGTGTGTGTGTGTGTGTGTGTGTGTGTGGTGTGTGTGTGTGTGTGGTGTGTGTGTGTGTGTGTGTGTGTGTGTGTGTGTGGTGTGTGTGTGGTGGTGTGTGTGTGTGTGTGTGGTGTGGTATGTGTGTGTGTGTGGTGTGTGGGTGTGTGCGTGTGTGTGCGTGTGTGTGTGGTGTGTGTGTGTGGATGTGTGTGTGTGGATGTGTGTGTGTGGGTGTGTGTGGATGTGTGTGTGTGGATGTGTGTGTGTGGGTGGGTGTGTGTGTGCGTTGTGTGTGTTTGATGGGCTGGCGAAGCGGCGGGTGTAACCCGCTAGTAATTTTATAAATAAATACTGATTATCCATCAAAGAAAAAAAAAAAAAAAAAAAAATCAATAATAAGAAGAAAAATATGTAATCTTGGATTATTGATGGTTATACTGTGTCTTTTGGCAACTCTCTATTATGAAAGCAGTCTCTTAAAATATATTTATTTTATTGTCTCTCTCTAAAGACCTCATGTGACTTGTTCAATCGTTTAGTATAAACATTTAAATCACATATGTACTTCAATGTCACATTATGTACTTCAAAGTTTTGCTGTATACATTATGTATACAGAATATTATTTTATTATATACCTCCAAGGACGGCCGGTGCTAAGGAGCTGCGGAACTCCAGCACCCCCAGACGAAAAGGAAAAATAAGTTTTTTTTTTTTCGTGGTTCTTTAGCTTGTAGTAGGTAAATGAAAATCATTAGGCATATCTCGAACAATCAATTCATAAAAGTATCATTATAATAAAAAAAAATCGTACTAAATAAAAACTAGGTACCTAATTAGATAAATCTTTACTCAAGCTTAATTGTAGAGAACATAAATCTAATACGCTCTTCTTACTTTTTAGCTTCTCCGTGCGGAGCGCTGCCGCGCTCCGTAGAGCATTTCCCTTTTCTCTGCTCATGCCTTATTGAAAGAGAAAGCATGGAACAACCAAACCAACCCGCACAGCGGGGCAAAGAGAGGGACAAAGAAACGAAAAGAAATTGTCTCCAGGGAGATAGATAGTGTCCGCTGAAAAAATTCTGATTAACTTCAGAGCTCTAGAGCTATGCGGGAGAAAAATGCAAGTTATTTTTAGATTTCCGTTCATGAGGAGAGGGGAAGTCGGAAGGAAGAAGGAATTAGACAACAACTGTCAACTAGTTCAGGGGCTCGTTCGCGCCGCGAATGACCTGGTTTTGTTTTGTGCCCTTTCGTTCCGTTCCGCGTAATTTATGTTAATAATTTCACGTGTTTTTGTTTTGAAAATTAATTAATAATCGGTTACAATTTATTTAATGATTTAAAGTACAGTGTAACAAATAACAATTTTATTAATCATTGAATTTACCTAACAGTTTATTTTACCCAAAGTTTTGTAAATATAATATCGGTCTATAATTATAACATTTATTTTATCCTTAATTTTGAATTCATTTTAAGATTAAATTTGTGCAATCAATTTAAGTTGGGTTTGAAACTTCTTATAAAGGATATTAAAATTAAATTAGCATTATCAATTCATTCTCTTTAGAGTTAAAAATGTATATTTTTACTTTTAATGAAAAAAGTATAGAATGTATTGTTTTTTTTTATCACATAGGAATTAAGTAATTACATTTCAAAGCAGCTATGGAAAAACAAAATCTATTCAGTTGACATCTTATTAAGAATAAGTTTTCTTTGTTTTCACTTGACAAAAAAATGATTTCAAACATACATATTTGATTCTGACTTCAATGAAAAAGCCATTCACAAGTTTTGTTCGAAATCCAGCGAATGGATTCTTCTCCAAATAATCAGTAGAGTAAAGAGTAAATCCTTTATAAATTCTTATTTTCTTTCTTTTGAACATTTTTTTTCTTATGTATGTTGAAAAAAAATCTACAATGGTCGTGAAAAATAAACGTTATTCCATAATTATCATCATATTTGCGTCAGCTAATCATTTTTATAAATTAAAACAAATTAATTTATTATGATACCTAACCACTCTAACAGAATTCTCGATAATCACCACACGTGAGACTTGAACTATTGACCCCCTAGCCCCTAGTTAGAATTCCCTTTCCCTGACATAACCACTTCACCACTAGGCCTTGCAGACATGTATTAAATGTTGCATAGTTTTTCTTTTCGTAAAATTTTGACAGCACCCCCAAACCTAATTCCCACCGGCCGCGCCTTTATACCTCATCAACACAGTTTAAAGTTATAACACTCATTATGCAAAAAGTGTTACCACATGTACCTATGTACAGAGCTTTTATTAGTTAAGTCCATCAATTATTTAAAGATCTCGATTACAGAATTTTCATTAGGAAAAAAATCATTTACAGATTCTTTATCACTTGAAAACCTCTAAAGAAAAATAATAGACCATACTGTAAAAACTTTGACATTTTTCAAGATAATACTGTACAAATTTTAAAATACCACATAGGTACATGTTCAATGTTCATTGTCTTCATTAAAAGACCTAAGTAGAGACTTTAACACAATACTATAATTTATTATGTACATATACTATAATTATGTATGTACAAATTCTTTATTTACTCTAATACCTCATCAACCCAATGAACTAAAATGTATAATTACCAAAGCATTATGTATCATTTAGTAATTTAAATACATGACGTATACTTGGTTCGCTTGTATGGCCATTAAATTAATGTTCACTGATGTATGCAATTTATTTTAAAATGCCAAACAGTGTGCAATTTGATTTCTTAATCCGATTTATCGTTTTTTTCCAAGTAGTCGAAGACCATATTCGGACTTTTTGACATCTGTAGGACAGGGTCAGAAATGGGAATTTATACATTTTAAATGAATAAATGAATAAAAAATAACTGCAACATTCATACTTTGAAAGCCAGCAACATCGATGGCAGATCTCATTAGATTGCTGAACTAAAGTAACGCTGAGCGCGGTTTGGATTAGGTAGGTGACCTCCAGGTTCGAAATTTATCTTTACTCTCTAACTTTGAAAAATATCTATCTTTGAAACATAAAATCCAATTTTAAGAAGAGTATACAGTACAGATGTTACCTGTTTGCATTGCCACGGGCAAGGTGGGAGTGTCAGAAATATAACTACTATGTACTTAATGTCTAACCTAAGTGTAGGTATGTAAATAGCATAATATTCCATATGGTAAATAGTATAAGTAAACGGAATAGTACATAGTACAAAAAGCATATTTCTGCATGTTACGTTACCATTTTCAACATGCATAAAAAATATTGATGCAAAAAAACCAGCTAGAAGTTCAAGCATTTAAATTGCTAATGTACGCTGCATTATGTAGACCATTAAACATGACAGAAAAACGGGTCTTTTGGATTAGAATATCTAGGATTAGTATACAGGGTGTATCTACAGGGTCTTTTGTGTATAAATTACTTTCTTTCTTTGAGTCCTAAAAATTGCACAATACATAGAATCTCAACAATATTTCTCATATTATTTTCTGAAAATATAATAATAATAATTTATTATTGAGTGATATGACCATGTAGTTGAAAGCAGAGTTGGAAGTAATTAAATTTCGCCGATTTTTAAGGGAAAACTTTGATTTTGAAGAACGTCCATCACGACCGAAACCGCTACTGGTAAACCGCTCACAATCAATCCACTAGAAAATAATTATGATCTATAGTTTATTTAAAAGTAAATAAAACAATAATAAAATTAAAGATTGTAGACTTCTACAAACTCAGCTGAGGGAAGAGCCGAAAGCATACTTGCTGCATTCCCCCTCTGCATTTTTTTTTGTACTTAAAAAAGCTCGAGGTCTTTTTCAGACTCATACATAAGATTATATTTTATCATTATTATGAAAACAAACTGATCCAACTCTTCTTGAGCCACCCGATATCTCTATATCTATGTATAACTGTACACCTTCAACATATTATACATTTATAATCAAAGCCCTGCAGTTGAGTGCACTGTCTTGATATCTTGCATTCGATTCGTCTGAGTATCAGTATTATTACTAAATTTCATTGTGTTGTGTTAGGTGTGAGGAGATCAGTAAGGAGGATTAAGAGATAGAAGTTGATCTCTTTGAAACCTGTGGCGGGGATTAAACGAAACTGTGAGGTGTACGGAGTTTATATATTTATGTGTCATTGTCAGGCACATACATAGGTATTTACCTACTTCTCTCCAATCATGTGGAGGTGAGGAGTTATGACTAGTATGCTACGGGATGGGCAAGCTAAAAGATAGACCACAAGCGTCTAATCTAAAGTATTTGCTGCTCCATGACTGAGAAATAAAGAATGATGTGAGACACTCATATTGAAAAGAAAAGAAAATGTCATGCTTCTCCACGGATGATGTCTTGCAATGAATTGATCGATAAGACAGTGGACTCGTAACCTGAAGGTCTTTGGTTCGAGTCTCAAGCAGCATCAGGAATATCCATTCAAAACTCTAAGTTAAAATTAGAGTATTTGTGAATGACTTGTATGACTAGTAGTGGTCACACAAAATAATTATCATGAACACCTTTCACATTTTTAGTTTTTAATCTAGCTGGAAAAGATGCGTAAGAAAATAATTTTATCATTAACAAGGAAAGACTTAGATGGAATCGTAGCAATTGTGAGTCCCTACAGTAAACCACATAATTCATAGGTAATTGGGTATTTTTGAAACTATGACACTTTTATACCCTGTGAAATTTGTCACATTAATTTGTTGAAAGTTTATCATTTTAATACTGTTACGCCTGGTTCATGGTACGCCCGAGTTGTGTGCCTATAAGTTATTACGAAAATGCATTTCTTATTTATCTATTTGTCACAATTTTGTTGAAAGTTTATCATTTTAATAGTTGTGTATAACTATTATACCGACCGCAAGTAGGTTTGGGAAAAGGCAAAGTGAAAGAAGAAAAAGAATAATGAAGCAGATTTTAGCAGATAATAACGTCCAGGTTGTAGATACCATGCATCTACTACAATCAATGTGGAAAACCATGGGTGCTTGGAGCGTCGAATCTAAGAAATGGCTAGACCATTTGGAAAAGAAATTGAATGGAATTACGGGTGATTCCCGTTCCAATCATTTTCTTTACCAAAAAATTGGTCTAGCCATTCAAAGAGGAAATGCTTCTTGCATTCTCGACTTCCTTCCGCAAGGACGGTCCCTGGGACAAGTTTTTTTATATTTAATAATAAAAAAAATAAAACATGAATTATATTTTTTTTTTAAATCTTCATAATCAGGGATTCATTAAAACTGACTGTAACTTTCTAGTAGCTGACTTGAACTATTTTTAAGAAATGCAAACTTAATTCAGCATATTCAGCACTACATTTATCCGCGCAAGTTTTCAGTCAGGTGAGAGAGAGTGTGACGTGAATGTGAAATTTCCAGTGCTGCATTAACAAAGGGGCGTACTCAGGTGTTTAGAACTGTGCCCTATTTTGAGAGAAAAAGAAATATGCATCCGGTCGTGGTACTTAAGGCGCTAGTCTGCTGATCCAAGTAGCATGGGAGTCATGTACATGTGCACTGGTGGTCAAGTGGTTAACGCGCTAGTCTGGTAATCCAGGTAGCGTAAGGATCCGTTGGTTCGAATCCCACCCAGTGCACGAATTTTTCCTCATTAATTTGAGTTTGTGACCACAAAATAATAAGACTTTGAGCGTTAGGTGGTAGAAAATGATTTGAGCATTAACCTCGCCTGGTGGTTACCTTCCACTAAAGAGTATTATTATTATTGGTATTATTAGCTGAACAGGGAACATTGTTTTAAGATTTACACCACATAATAATTTCAACGAAGCAACTGCTTGGATATGTCCTGATCAAGAAGTATACTTTTCGATCACGAAGTATGTATGATTTTATTTGTGGTGAAGCACAAGGCCACTTCACAATTTTTGTGGGTAGCGCAGCAGTACTAAGAGCATTCTTAACTTTTCGAAGTCTATTACATTAATTTTTTTTTTTTTTATTCTGGTAATGCCGCCACTGGTCGTTACTCATACAAGTAAGTACTCATTTTTCCTCACCAGATATAGGTGAACCTCGAACATCTAAGTACAGAGCAAAAAAATTCCTGCCCCGCTAAGGATCGAACCCAGGTCAACATGCGTGCAATGCCCAGCGCACTAACTCACTCGTTAACGGTGACTACTCGATGACGAAGAATTAAAAGACCCTCGTAGATAGAGTCTACTAATATAACAACCATCATCATTGTATTGTATCGTCTTATTTATCTTACCCAATTAGGACTAATGGGTACGAATTATTCCAATTATTAGTATCCCGGCTGGGTTTCGAACCCGCGACCTCTCGATTACCAGACAGACCCTTTGATCACTGAGCTACATAGTTAATATACATTGTTTGGTATATTGTGCTTGTAACTATATAATCTTGTATCATCATTTTGTAGCCTCGTCGATTTCGACGGTTGCCAAATTCAATAGTGCAGTTGAATTTTTTACTAGAGGACTGATAATTTAGAAAGGCCTCCAGAACCAATCAGAGTTGGTCTTTCATCCTTTACAAGAACATTTTAAAGTTTTTATGCAGGATAAAAAGAAAGAACCATGTGCTTGAAGTTAATTTTACACCATTAGCTCAACAATAGTTTTACCTATTACCACAAATTTCATAATAATTTCATAATCCTGATCTTTTCACATTACCCTCACCCAGCCTTACCCTGTCCAGGTCCAGCCAGCGTAGGAAGGGGACCGGAAAGACATCCACTGAACGGAAAAACAAAAGGGTTGGGTGGAAGAGATTGCCACAGGCAATAACCCCGGTAGGACATTAACTTCATTCTCTTTTTTGGCCTTGCATCTTTGCTCAATCTTTTTGTTTTTTCTTTATAATTTCATTGTATTTTAATGTGTATATTTTTGTTCTACTTAATAAAACTTACTATAATAATAATAATAAAATATATACCTATGATAATAATAACTCTTCCGAATAGCTGTCATTGCTGTCCATAAAGGTTAAGTGGCAGAGAATGCCTAAAACAATTGTAATTAAAAAATAATATTCATCTTTATTTTTTTTTGTACATACTTCTAAGTTTTTTTTTTTAATTTATTGTTATTAAAATTTGTTCACATGGTTACTCAATTTTGTCAATTCCGAAACCCCACACTTGAGGCGGCAGATATTGACGTAATTTAAAGAATATTGTTCATCGTATTTTACTTACCTGTAAGGGTGGGTTTTCAGTAAATTAAACTGCCGGTTACCGACCGACCTCTGTAGCTTGTACGATAAGGCGGCGGACTTGTAACGTTGAGGTCGGTGGTTCAAGTCCCGGTTTCAGCGTAGATTTAGTAAAGCGAGTTTGAGTAATTGTGATATCACGCAAGTGATTAACACAAATATGATAACTTATTAAAATTTGTTGATGATTGTTTTGTAAAAAAAATAAAGTGTAAATAGATAAATAAATAAAATAAAGTGAAACTTGCAATACTGGTCGTCAACGTACTACTACAAGAGCAAGTCTTCTGTCTCCACAACCCATGCCCGGCCCTGTGTCTGCTGTCTCCCACTGTAATATTCACATTTCACAAGCTTCATGAAATAGACGGCAAAAAAGAAGAAGGAGCAGCTGAGGAATAGCAAGGTGGTGGGAAATGTTTAATGATGAGTAAAAAATAAAGTTTTCAATTTTTTGTCTCCCACAGTAAATTCAAGTTTTAAAACCTGCCCACATTTTAATAATTTCCACGAAAAACTGCAAGCAAGCTTCAATATTATTATTTAGGTCAGCACTAGAACTGATGGAAGTTGTTCTATTATAGAGTTTATTTAGATATATTTTAGAAGTCTGTTGGGTTATTCAACTAAAAAGCGCCCCAAAATAGATAGCTTATCTAGAGATAGAATTCATGCGTAAAGAAGTAAAGAGCTTTGAACTCTCTGAATATGAGGCTTTTCATTACGTCTGTCCATCAAATTTGAAAATTAGTTCGGAGGGAGGAGGCGTACAAAAGATTGGGCCTTTCATTTTGAGCTGCCCACGAATCCCACAATCTTAATTTAGGTCAGAAGTTCACTATACGGTAAGTCATAATTAGAAATGATTTTCAATAGGTATTATATCTCTAGCTTTTTTGTTCTCCTCAGAAGAGTGAGAGAGAGAGAGAGATAAAGACAGATAAAGAGAGAGAGAGAGAGATAGAGAGAGAGAGAGAGAGAGAAAGGAAGAGAAAGAGAAAGAGAAAGAGAAAGAGAAAGAGAAAGAGAAAGAGAAAGAGAAAGAGAAAGAGAAAGAGAAAGAGAAAGAGAAAGAGAAAGAGAAAGAGAAAGAGAAAGAGAAAGAGAAAGAGAAAGAGAAAGAGAAAGAGAAAAGAGAAAGAAACAGAGAAAGAGAGAAGAGACAGGGGATAAAGAGCGGAGCGCAGCGAGAGGCGAGATCCATTAAAAATGATGAGTCTCTAGGCGCTGAAACCGGGACTTGAACCACCGACCGGCGACCTCTAGGTTACAAGTCCGCTGCCTTATCGATGAAGCTACTGAGGTCGGTTTCGAATAAAAATTATTTTAATAACACAAGTTATGACTCCTGTATGACTCCTAGTTTTCATTTTCTGTATAAAAGGGTAATTTTGGGTGGAAGAGATTGCGATAGGCAATAACCCCGCCCTTTAGTTAGGACTTATGTTTTATATTTTTCTTTTTCATTTTTATTGTATATATTGTTTCCATTTTTTCCATTGTCAAAATAATGATTTGTATGTACATAATGTCCATTAATACCTAATAAAGCGTTGTATAATAATAATAAAATTAGACTGTGTGTTCAGTTAACACGTAAATTTTTACAGTACTTAGTACTCGTCTTTATGGTGGAAACATTGACAGAAACTTTGGTTTCCTCATGGAAGTACAGGAAAAATGTGCTAGGCTCCTTCAAATGCACTTGGTGTTTCACTTCCGATAATTATTACGAATAATAAAAACAGATGTTTGTATTTTTTTGTAGATTTGTGGGACGGAAAATTTAGCTCTTAATTTTATTAGGTATTATATAAATATCGGAAATAGGTTATTGGAAAAATTGACTCCTTACGGTTCAATTAAAAGCAGCGAGCCCAAGTTTGAGAAACACCTAGCTAAACAGTATTGTACGTAAATATTATTTGTAAATTATATAACGTTATAATGAGCACTGTAGTTTCTCGGAGACATTCTCCGCGAAACGACCATATCGCTTGATAAATCCGGAATCCCATTGACACGAAATCACTGAAAACAGTTAAATCCTATGAACGCCTGGTTTTTATTTGATTATGCAATGTGCATTGTAACAATTATTTATTTTTAAAATGAACATTGAGAAATTTCAAAATATTGACTGATTATCGATAATAACGACAAGTAATGACATTTAGTTCTGACTACCTACATGATAATAATGTTTTCCGATGGATGTACGATGTACCTACATACCCAGTTCTAGTGTTTAATAAATTAGGATATCATGTTGGCACAGTTTTAAATTATTTTTAATCTAATCTGGACTTGTAGATAATTACTAAAAACAAAAAATAAGTCGGGTACCTACTTGGTAAATACCAGGTATTATTTGGTATTTTCGGAAATGTTTAAAATATTATTTTTTCTATAATTTTATCATACCTATTATAATAATTTTAAATAATACAATTAATATTTAATATCAACTCATTTACATTTTCTTAAATGAATATTTTTATATTCATTTACGTACATTAGGTACAATTTTTCTTCATTTAGCTATTAATTAAATTAATTATGTATTGTACTAGAAGTATTTCAATGTAATTCGGTAACAACTTGGACAAAACTTTTTATTTAAAATAATACATTTTTTTTTCATTAAATTAATAAAATAATACAATTTTCTCACAGATAGGTACAATGATACAAAATAATACAAATATAATTACCCTGACATGGAAGAATAGATTAATAATTAGTGTAAGACAAGAAAATATTATATAGTGACCTAGAAAAATTAATATGGAAAACTCTTCACAAAAATAAATACACTAATTAATACATTGAAAATATTGATATAGGTCCTTTATAACTTAGCCAAGTACCTAATGTACCAATTTTCAACTAAACAAATTTCTTCCAAAGAACACCACTCACCTGTGACATTCTTTGACAGCCCAGAAGTGGTTAAGGCGCTAGTTACCACAAAGAAAAGTCTAAAATGAAAAATATTCAATACCTTATTAGAAAATAATAAGGTGAATAATACTAAGCTTAAAAATATAATTTCATTTTAATACATGGACGAAAAATATTTTATCAAAAATGAATAAATTGGTGTTAACATCGAACAAATCTCTATAACTTGGATTGATAGAAAAACAAGATAATTGTTGATACTTGAAAGTTATTAAAATAAAAGCAACTAACTATGTAGTTCAATGCGCTAGAAACTAGCGGGCTAGCCGGAAAATTCCAAAAAATATGTCTCTCCAAATTTGATTAATTTACCAAAAAATTATCCCACCGATTACCTACTAAGGAAGTAACACAGCTATTCAAAATAACTTCATTCAACCTGAGTAGGGCCGGGAATAGCCAGCAGAATATGGGTTGAAATAATGAATTCAAAAAAAAAAAAAAAATCACCAATTAAAACCAGTGGTCGGATGAGAACGGGTTATTCAACGTGACATCTCTGCTGGCTGACATTTTGAAAGCGAGATATATTTTATAGCCAGTCTAACGTCTAACATATTGAATATTTGGTGGGTGACCCCTGGGTCCAAACATTCATGAAAATGCGCTCGCTATTCCTGGCTCAACCCAGGCTGGGCGACGTTCACGTGGGCAGCAAGTTTGTAAGTTTCCTTCAAATGAAGGGGACTCCCCCATTTCGAATCTCCTCGATGTGAAAGTTTGAAAAATACTGTACATTTCTCATATCAAAAAGCACCAACTTCTTTCCACTTTTATTCGAATGATAGAGAGCTTCTTTTTATACATAAAAAATCTGGTGTAAACATCACACGACTTTCCTTATCCCACAAAAATAAGTCGAATTCCGCCACTGGTGACTCAACGGTAACAGATAGTTAAAAAATCGTAATCAGCACCTCAAATAAATTGGATTTGATATGTCACAACCCCAATCTAATATGAAAAAAAAAGTTAGTCAAAGCAGTCCCCCCCAAAATACCGGTAAATTGGGTCCGAGGTCCAAGAAGTTCAAGATATCAAAAAAATGAGTAGAATAGACCGCTATTATTTTTTTAATCTAAGAAAATGTTGTTCTTTAACTTTTGTATCTTTAACCAATTCAAAGAAGCGGCGCTTGCGGCCGCATTCTGCGGCCGATTTCAACCAAAAATTTCGTGGTTCGGTTGGTGTATAAAATAATTTTCCATACCAAATTTCAAGTCTCTTACCGTTCTTGAGATATCGTGTTCACACAGACAGAAACACAGAATACAATACTTTCCTTATTATAGGATAAGGAAAGTAAAAAAGAAATAATAAGGAAGAAAGAAAGATAGTTGTGATTTTTTTTCTTCTACTCCAACAACGCTCAGACTTATTACAAAGTTTCATGGGTACCTAGCTAGTTTATTTCTAAAAGTTCTCAAGTTATAACAAAAACAGGTATCTATGACCAAGAAAATACAAATCAGGGCCACTCTCACAACGTAGTGAACAAAATGTTGTTCTATCGGGCACTTTTAAAATAAAGGCTATTTGAGCGTCCATCGTCATCAACAAAACTTTTTATTCTATATTAACATTATTTATTATTAAATCTATCCTTATATTTTGTACCTCCATTTCTTTTTATCAATTTTCTTACCATTTTATAAAAAATACAGTACTTTCCTTATTATAGGATAAGGAAAGTAAAAATCTAAAAAAAACTAGCTTAGGGATTTCTTTTGTCACAATGATAGGTTGGGAAAAAAACACATCTCTATTCTATACCAAGGCCACATGCTCAGCCTCGATAATCTGGAAGAACTCGGGGATGGGATCGAAAGGGATGTCATTGTCCCCGCCCACATCACAGCCTTGCTTTCCCAGCAGCCAATAGGTGTTCATCTTGCCCTTGCCCTGCAATCAGAAGAGGAGGGTACAGACATGTGTGATATATTATTTGCATCATGTATATATTTTTAAATTAACACACAAAAAACTGAAATATTACCACTGGTTCCATTTGGACTGCTTGAAGACTATGTTCCAAAATTCAATACCAAGGCATATTTCACTAACAACACCGACGTTCCGCTAATATCGCATCTCTATAAGAATAACAGAGAAATGACACTCACATAAATGAGCCTCATGTACCAGTTAGTACCATGGTGTCATCCACATAAAGCTCAAACTCAAGACATACTTGTTTGTAAGGGATACCTTCCGGTGCGCTCGTGTTGACCCAGCACCTAAATGAGAAGTAGTGTGTCACTTCTCGACCATCAGAGCGGAGGTATACTAAAAGATGCAGAATTGCAGACCACAGCACGTGGAAAAGAACGAAAACATAGGTACTTAATATTTTGTAATGACTAATGACAAAGCAAGATATAAAAAAGAAATCAAGAAGATTCGAAAGAAAATTTGTGAGAAACAAGGAGAATACGCGATAACCAGGAAATCAATGACATACTAAATAATGAAAATATTGTTCGAATTATTAAAGCCCAGAGAATCAGATGACCACATCTAACCAATAGAAGAGGAAAGTGTGCTAATTGAAATCGGAACAAAAAACTATTTTTTTTTTTACAAATACGAACATAATATTTCCGATTTCAGATAATTATTAGAAATTTATCTGTGAAGTAATATAAAATAATGACAAGATATATCTACAACCCAAGAAGATCACGCCTTGGATGAATGGACTCAGTTCAATTCAAAGCGACGTACAACCTGCATACGAAAAAGTGAAAGGATGGGATCCTCTAGTGACGGACAGACCTGCCTGGAGACGTATTTTTGAGGAGGCCAAGGCGCACTTAGGGCCGTAGTGCCACTTTGTATGTAAGTAATGTTAACGTATGGAAAAGTACAGTAAAAAGTATGGCAACAAGCATGACTCAACTATCATATTAAGGTCGTTGACAGTTGACAGGTCGTTCGAGCCGATTTTTCTGGTGTGTTAGACAAGACTTACAAGAGTAAACAGTTGTTTTCAGGTAATTAACTTTGAAGACGGGTATACCTTTCTATTATTTTTTATTATAATAATTTATCTTTGTCAAATAAATGGAAATGTTGTTAAAAAAAAAAAAAAAAAAAAATTAGAAGGGAATCAGCGCTCTCGACGGAGTCTGACAGAGCTAGAGGCACAGGTAGAGAGGATCTTATTTTTGCATGGATAAGACTGTTAATTATGTGATTTACAGTAAAAATTTCACCACAACGGCAATAATGTTGCGTTTCAGCTCATTAGTGATATTCATAGTATTACTCAAATTCATGAACATTTTACATTTATCAATTGAAAACGACAGTTAGCATAACTATACTTACCTACTAGTTATATACTGTCAGAATGCCCCTTCAGTAATACTGACAGAAAAAACTGATATTTTGGTTTGAAATTAAAGATTTTAGTGAAAAAAAAAAACAAAATTAAAAAACTATTATGTTATCACTGTGACGCCATGATACTTGTTTGAACGGATGCTTTAAATTTTATGGAAACTCGGTAGTTATGTTTATAGAGTTTTTGAAATTAATTGTGTCTTTTTTGGCTGTATAGTGTATTGTATACCTACACCTACTAGTCCTATACCTATACTGACCCATCTAATGTAACCCTAACGAAGATAATCTTTTTATTTTAAACCCATCCACTAAGGATTACTAGGATTATATGAGTGACAGTCAAGATGTTGGATATGACATTTTGAATCTAATTTATCAATCCGAACTCTGCGTCGATAGCACCACGAATACACCAATTTTTGTTCTGACATTGAAGTTAAGCAACGTCCAGATAGTTTGTCTCAATGTGACACAAAAGGTGTTTTTTTTTTTAAACATCCTGTATGTATTGTACCTATAATGAAATTTATCACTAATGATTGGGTATGATTGGAAAGAGAGGGTTTGAAGGGCTGACTAATGATCAGTTAATTGCTTTTCAACATGATAATTGTTCAGTGGATCTACATGAATATGACTTTACATAAAGAGTCAATAGACAGCGTTAGTACTGAAGGTTCCCTAAGGTGTTTTCATAATAAAGCAGACAAAACTTATTAAGGTTTGATCATATTTTTTATGCTGAACAAATCTTATATTTGGTTGAATTTGACCATTGACTGACAATGGTCTAAACTGAAGGAACGGATTTCAATGATATTTAGTACAAACTTTGTCTAAACTTGTCTACATTGACCCTTTGTTGGTCAGGCCACGAACTTTTGGAACCAACCTCGTATGTTGTAGATCGTCCTGTTTTAAATTTTGTACGTCGAACGAGCGCAGCGGTTCTCGGACCACTAATTCTGTCAGTATTATGCTTATATCTCGTGAACACTATACTCGAATTAAAAAAAAAAAAAAAGTACGTGAAGTAGAACATAGTGAAAATTAAATTAAAAAAAAGTAGAAATGTGTCACATTTTGAAACGTGTCACTTGAAAAATATTTGTAATTTATTTGCATGAATAATTGTACATAATAGGTAACATATATATAATTGAACTACGCCACGCTAGGGGGATACAGTCCCCTTATTTTGTGGGGTACCATATCCTTAGTGGGGAACCAGATCCTTAGTGGGGTACCAGATCCTTAGTGAGGAACCAGATCCTTAGTGGGGAACCAGATCCTTAGTGGGGAACCAGATCCTTAGTGGGAACCAGATCCTTAGTGGGGAACCAGATCCTTAGTGGGGAACCAGATCCTTAGTGGGAACCAGATCCTTAGTGGGGAACCAGATCCTTAGTGGGGAACCAGATCCTTAGTGGGGAACCAGATCCTTAGTGGGGAACCAGATCCTTAGTGGGAACCAGATCCTTAGTGGGAACCAGATCCTTAGTGGGGAACCAGATCCTTAGTGGGAACCACATCCTTAGTGGGGAACCAGATCCTTAGTGGGAACCAGATCCTTAGTGGGGAACCAGATCCTTAGTGGGGTACCAGATCCTTAGTGGGGAACCAGATCCTTAGTGGGGAACCAGATCCTTAGTGGGGAACCAGATCCTTAGTGGGGAACCAGATCCTTAGTGGGAACCAGATCCTTAGTGGGGAACCAGATCCTTAGTGGGAACCACATCCTTAGTGGGAACCAGATCCTTAGTGGGGAACCAGATCCTTAGTGGGGAACCAGGATCCTTAGTGGGGAACCAGATCCTTAGTGGGAACCAGATCCTTAGTGGGAACCAGATCCTTAGTGGGAACCACATCCTTAGTGGGGAACCAGATCCTTAGTGGGAACCAGATCCTTAGTGGGAACCACATCCTTAGTGGGGAACCAGATCCTTAGTGGGAACCAGATCCTTAGTGGGGTACCAGATCCTTAGTGGGAACCAGATCCTTAGTGGGAACCACATCCTTAGTGGGGAACCAGATCCTTAGTGGGAACCAGATCCTTAGTGGGAACCACATCCTTAGTGGGGAACCAGATCCTTAGTGGGAACCAGATCCTTAGTGGGAACCACATCCTTAGTGGGGAACCAGATCCTTAGTGGGAACCAGATCCTTAGTGGGGTACCAGATCCTTAGTGGGAACCAGATCCTTAGTGGGAACCACATCCTTAGTGGGGAACCAGATCCTTAGTGGGCGGAACCCCGTTCACTAAGGACATTTTGCTATATCAGGAATATCAGGATTATTGGATTTTCTCTGATTTTATGTATCTCAAAAAAAAAAAAAAAAAACTACAAAGTATACGTAATGACATTTGACATAATACGTCAGTAAAAAAATTTTTTGGAGCTCAAACACCTATTAGATGCATGTATGCATAGTATAGTATAGTAGTTCTTTATTTAGACTGTCGGTTCGAGACAAGAAGTCCCATTACGCTAACAGTTTAGCGTAAGTGTGTGTGGCAGAAAACTTCTGAAATAGACAGTAAAAAAAATCGAGGACACAATTTTTTTTAATCTGTATAATCAAAATCTTCTTTTCCGTCGTTGATTTAGTCACCAGCTCAGTAAAAGAAGCCAGGAAAAAATCATGGTGAAACTCAACCTTATCCACTTGATTTGTCTGGGAGTGATCTATCAGCAGGTTTCACGTACGTATACTTTATTCTTTTTTATGTCTATTTCATTCGGTAAGTCCAACCGACCTCATTAGCTCAATTGATAAGGCGGCGGAGGTCGCAGGTTCTAATCCAAAGTACGGCACAAATTTATAAGGAAAGGAAGTATACACAAATAGGAATGATAATTTAAAATCAAGAATCCAGGGTGATCTTCTTAAGTGATAAAGGTGCTGACCGATGAATAGCCAAAAAAGAAACACTGGATTTTTACTTTATAATGTATTATTTTATTACAATGCCTATGCCAAGAAAATGGAAAAGAATGTTAATTAATTTTTAATAACCAATAATATAATGCAGTGGAAACAATGGGACCTTCCTGTAAGGAAATGAAAGACTTCATGGACACTATTGATAACCGGTTAGTTGAGAAAACTGGAGATTGAAAATCCAAATCATTTCTATTCTAAAGAAACTCAATGGTGAAGTTCAAAACTCAACATTTTGAAGGGTCTTTCGCGCACCCAATAAATTTTAATGAAATAACTGTTTTGTGATGTGTGAAGTTCTAAAAAAATACATCAACAAAATAATACGAGCACTGTTTCCTATGCCTTATATTCTCTCGTTGTCACAAATTTTCAGACTGCAGTGCGATAATTCATCTATCTTCATTGAAAAAGAAATGCCAACGATATATTCGATCCCAATCCATCAAGTACAAAAACCGTCAGCTAATATGCATCCAGCAGCAATCGGATACATCTTCTCCTTCAAGTGAGTTCTTCAATAGTGTAAAGGCTAGTACTCGCTTCGCCAAGTCATAGCCATAGCCTCATCCAGATAAGAAAGATTAGCGAGACTGTCTCTTAAGGCGGAGTTTCAACCAATCACAGTGCAACATAGTCCGACTTGAAGAACGGTGGTTTGTCTTATCTTTGTTATTGTTATGCTATTTCAATGTAAATAACACGACCAATTATGGACACAGAACTTCCTCGTGATTGTTTCATATTGTATACACATGGCAATTTTGAGATTTTGTACTAAATCACTTGTATCTCCAAAACCGCTAAACCGATTTACTTCAAATTTAGTTTAAAAAGTAAAATACTATATTTTTCCTACATTCTAAATCCAACAAAAAAAATTGTATTGGCAAGTCGAAGAACTCATTTTTTTCACTTTCTTGTCAATTTTTTTGGATTTAGTTAGATAAATAAAAATAAAATAAAATAGCTTTTTTTGAAAAAATAATTTGCAAAAAAATCGAAACAGTATTACAATATACTAATAGAAAAATTGCTCTCAACCATGAAATTGTTTTTTTAGTTAAATATCAGAGCTAAATCATAATTGATTAAAAATAAGTGGCATATGTAAAACAATAGTATGCACTATGCATATACAAACAAAGTTTCATCAAAAGTTCACTAGATATAAGCGTTTAAGTAAAAAGTTAGTGGTCAGGCGCATGGTCTCTTTCACCCAGAACCGCTAGTGCGAAGTTGATGAATTATATGGAATCATTTACAGAACGTCTTCTATATGTTTACAAAATTTCATCGAAATCTGTTCAGTGGTTTCCGGGATTTGCGTGTTAAAGGAATATTTTTAACAGACCAACAGACAGACAGACCGACACAGAACCAAATTTGCTCAGGAGCTTCATTGAACACTGGCAGTAGTCACCGTGGCCAAATGGAGTAGCACACTAGGCGTGCACGCACGGTGACCTGGGTTCGAATTCCAGAGAAGTTGGAAATTTTCAATTCTGTACTTTGGAATTTGGATATTAAGGGGTCCTTTCATATCTTGTGATAAAAGAACGAGTAGCTGCTTTGATGTAAGCAGTGTCAAGTTGTGAAGAAAAATGAGATATTTGGATGTTAAAAGTACGAGACGGCGCGAACGACCTGTGTGTCGACAATGTAAAATTGCTTAAAAAGAAAAAAAAAAGGTACGAGAAATTTTCTTTTTGCGCTACCCAATAGTTTGTGATAAAGAAATATAATATATTAATTAATTTCTTATTGTAAGCAGTGGATGTTTGGCATTCAGCAAGCGAACCCGCGCCAGTACTAGACAACACCCCCACTGAACAAAAAATCCTGAGTGAGCTAGAATCTACGGCCGTATTCCAAAGGATCAAGGATTTAATGTCCGAAGACCCGTCTGTGATTAAAAAATCGGATAATGTGTTTGTATTTCAAATTCTGAAGGAAGGAGAAACAGTAGCTACGTGGAGTAAGTATGAACCAAGATTTTCACCTTCCTTATCCTATAACAAGGAAGTATTGTATTCGTCGAAAATTTGACCTACCCAGTTTTTCACATTTCTGGACGAATCAAAGCCTCAAAAAAGGTGTTTTCGGCCATGTTTGATAGGTTAAAAATACAACACCAACAAAACTTTTAGAATAAAAATAATTGAGGTTTACTCTGATCATTTTTTGGTATCTTGAAAATTTTGAAACCCGGCGCCAATTTATTTTGGGGGTCCCGTATGGTCTAACTTTTTATTATTCATCTTAGATGGGAGTTGTGACTTATCAAATTCATTGATTTTGAGGTAGTTGTTTCCGAATTTGACATTTATTTTTAGCGAACTGTTTGAGTGATAAGGAAATAAACACCAGTTTATTAACCGAACACATTTGAACCGAACATTTCTGAACAAATAAAGCAGTGAAGCTTTGTTGATTAAATAAAAGTGACTTTTATCAAACCGACGGACGGTTCTTATGTATGCAATAGGCATGATATGTATGGGTTTGTTTAGCCAAGCGCTATAATCGAATATTGATTTTTAAGATAAAAAAAAATTGCTGAAAAATAAAATGGTTTTTATTTCCAGCGATCGATCTCAAACAATGGAAAATCTACGATTCCGCTCCAAAAAAATATGACATGCTTGTCTCTGCAGAAGATGAAGACGTTGCAAAACTGGTAAGTTACATTAAAAAACACACTGCCAATTTCTTATGGACAACCAATACTTCCTCTTTAATGGCGATCATAGTTTTCGACTTTGTACTATCGCTAGACTTTGAGATTTTACTTCCGAAAAAAAATTTAGAAAAAAAAAGTTGTTTGTAAAGGATAGACTAATTTGGGAAACACATATTGATCGAGGATGTTAATCTTTTGATCACCACGGAACAAAGGTGATGTAATCAAGTGTCGGAAGTCTTTCTCAATGTCTGTGAAAAAATCTTTTTTATCAAATAGAATGCTTGCTTTAAGTTTTTCTTTAGCCGTTAAGAGACAGCCATTAACAATGGAAGCATTGATATGGGTTCCAGATAGGGAATCCAATTCCGGGATTGAAATCCCGGGATCCCGGGACTGAACTTTCATTTCGGGATCGGGATTTGGATTTTCAAATCCCGGGATTTTCGGGATTGACAATTTGCTTACAATTTTAATGATTAAAGAATTATTTCGCTATTAGGATATATATTTTTATATTAGAAACTGTTTCAAGGAATCTAAGGGTCTAATCTAGCACTGTGTGGGAGGGATACGTGACGTGAGTCTCCTGAGCATTGACTTTTGACTATGTTGCGGCTTATAATGAGAACAGGATTGATCAGTATGACTCAAGAGTGGCTAACTATCTGCAGAATCCCGAACTCAACACGAATGAAAGTGAGATGATCTTTGAACCACCCACAACAAATGCAGTAAGAAATGAAATTATAAACCTTCTTCAAAGAATTTCAAAAAGAAGTGCCTAGTTCAGGAGAATCAGATGTAGAAGAAGAGCAAGATGTGGACAATCCTCAAAGCTCTAGCACACCAAGTACACTTCAATCGATTTTGGAAAAAGAAATCGCAAAATCCAAACAGTCAAAACCAATGAGGTTGGCAAAATATGACCTAAACACCACATTATAGAGGGTGATGGCGCTGTATGAAACTGGAGGTGATAGAGGTTTACACCTTACACTAGCTAAGAACTATTTTCACAGCATTCCACCAACTAGTGTTGAATCGGAAAGGGCCTTTTCTGCTACTGGATTCATTCAGAATAAGCTGAGAAGTAGGTTAGGCGATGAAACCATCGATAGCCTCATTTTTCTAAGAGCCTACTTTCTTAAGAAGTAGCCCTTACAATTGCTTATGTTTATTAGTTGTTACAGATTCATGTTGGTAGTATTATTTCTTTTCTTTTTTTCATTTTTTAGTATTTTATCTCAGTTAATAACACCCTGTTAGGTTTATAGCTAATTAAATTACTTGTTTCAGAAGTTTATATTGTTTTTGTATTAATATAAATAAAACGTTGCTTATTTCAAATTTTATTTTAAACAAATTGTTTTCTATTGGATTCCTGAGTATACTATAATTTTAGTCTATAGTAATACATCTTATACAACGCCTTTTATCAATTAATATTAGCGTAAAATGGGGCTCTAAGGGTACTAAAACGTAAAAAATTGAAAATTTTACTAATCCCGGGATTGGTCCCGGGATCCCGGGATTGATCATTTCTAATCCCGGGATCCCGAAACCGAATTCCAGTCCCGGGATTGGATTCCCTAGTTCCAGACATCATTTCTTCGTATCACTAACCAATTCAAAGAAACGGCCCTTGCGGCCGATTTTTGCGGCCCTGCGTCCGCAGAATGCGGTCGTGGTTCGTCTCGTGTATTAAATTAATTTCTATACCAAATTTAAAGTCACTAGCTCTCACCGTTCTCGAGATATCATGTTCACACACAGACACTCAGACAGACAGACAGAGACACACACGGTCGCACGGACTAATGGCCGAATTTTTTTCTTTTTCAATATCCTGATTCTATGATTCGTCCAGAAATGTGAAAAACTGGGTAGGCCAAATTTTTGACGAATACAAAAAACAATACTTTTTTTACACTTTTTTTTTAAGTACACTGTCAATTCTGGACAAGATAACAAGTGGCGATTTACTTGTAGATATCTCCAAAACCGCTTAACTGATTTTCTTATCACTTGTATCTCCAAAATCACTTAACTGATTTTCTTCAAATTGATTTTAAATGGTAAAATACCGTTTTTTCTACATTCTACAAAAAAATCTGTATCGCGACAAGTACTAGTAGACTTCATTTTTGAACTTTTTTTGTCCAAAGTTTTGATTTTTTTTAAATATCAGAATTTAAAAAGAATTATTAATGGCCTATTTAAAAGGCTAATACGCATATACATACAAAATTGCATCAAAATCGGGTGTAAGGGTTCACAAGATATAGGTAAGCGTTTAAGTAAAAAGTTAGTGGTCAGGAGCATGGTCTGTATCACCAAGAAGCGCTAGTGTGAAGCTGATGAATTTTAAATGGGACCATCTACAGAACGTCTCTTATATGTGTACAAAATTTCGTCAAAATCCGTTAAGCCGTTCCTGAGATTTGCGCGTTACAAGGAATTACAGGTATTTAACAGACAGGCAGAACCTAGTTTGTAATTAATGCAATAAATTATTTTCTTCCAGTATAACAAGACTCTGAAAATTTCAACTGCTCTAAGTGAAGGAAGGGTGTCAATTTCAAAAGCAAGTGTTGTAAAAAAAATTACTTTTAGATCTCTGCTGACAACCGTAATGAATAATAAAGACAAAGTCATTTGAAATGACGGAAACTTACGGAGATTGGAAGCGAAAAATTAGCCCAACTGTAAATTTTCACGAACTTCAAGATTTTTTATTTAAATTTTGTCAAATCTAACTTTCCATCACATGGTGCAAATTATAATCCATTCTGATTATGTTTTATTAGCCTATTTAACAACACATTGAAAATATCAGTTGCTTGTTCTTGGTAGATTTTCTGTAGAGTCTCTACTGTGTAAGTTAATGCCTCGATCATATAATAGAGTTAGGAAAAATACATGCAGTCCTTAGTAGGTATAGGTATCAAGGAAGATTTTTCTTTTTGAATATCAATTTTTTGGTAAAAATTATCACTTTCAATATGTTATGTTTTTAGGTGTAGTTATTTTGTTTTACGTATTAAATATTACGTGAACGCGCGTTAATATAAACCTTAGGGCGGAAACCACGTGAGGTGATGACGAGTTTAGTTCATGAGATTCTACGGGGTGGTTTGGGCAGTATGACTGGACATGAGATGGTATCATTTAGTAGCAAACCTGAGTCAATGTTTCTTAGTAACCAGCTGTTAAACCCGTGCTTAGCAACGGTTAGTATTATTATTTTTTAATGTTTAATTTTACGGGATGATGTGAAGTTCAGTTCAATTAATTTTAAGTTTTCTCAAACACAATACATACAAAAAAGTAATACATGACGCATTTGAGTTGTTATCTTTATTACCTAAGATAAGCCAGGTTTCTTTTTTCTGTCCTGTATCCTATTAGATATACTTATTAATGCCAGATAATATATGATAGGTGACTTGTATGCATGTATTTTTTTTTATTTTTTTAATGTATCAATACATACCTTATCCTTTCATTTGGAATTCTAATGCCTCTTTAACACGAAAATAGATAGTACGAAAACATATCATATAAACCAAAGTTATTTTCTCTCCTCACTTTTTGGTGTACATGTTTTTGTTAGGACGTAGGATACTTATGAAAGAAGAAGTCCCTTGAGTAATCACCAATTGTGGGGACCTGAGAAAAAGTTCTGACATATTTCGACAACTCCCGGTTACACCCTATATAAGTTTCCGCTCTCATGTACCAGCTCAAATTGCATCAATACAGAAATGACGTAACTCTGAAAAGCACGTTAAAGAAAGAAATTTTAATTGAAATTTGACTAAAAAGGAGTGCCCTGAAGTCAACGAGCCACATAATAATTCTATTGTATACGTAATATTTTATTTCATTAATAAAAATATTCTCGTTTTACTGAGTTTGAGGGCACAGTAGAAAAAAACAAGTCAAAGAAAATATCAGTTCCTAAAGCAAAATATTTTATAAGAATTATTATTTTGAGGTTATTTAGGAGCTGAGTAAAGTTAGGAATTATCGAAGAATTTCGTTAGGTACGTGCTTTTGAAGAATAACGGTATATTGCTTTCAAAAAGGTAGGTAGTCATAATTATTAGTCATTTTAGATTTCTGTTTAATCTAAACAGAAATCAAACCACCAACTTCCAGGTCTCCAGTGCGCTTTATAAATTACTTGCCTTAATATTCATGACACTCTTTCAGTCTGTCTGGTAATTAAAAAAAAATCTGGTGTGACACCATACCACACGACTTTCCTTATCACCCGAAAAGAAGTCGAATTCCGCCACTGGTGACCTAACGGTAATAGGTAGCTCAAAGTTAATGTCAAATTTATAATCAGCACCTTTAAATCATTGGATTTGATATGTCACAACCCCCATCCAAGATTAATAATAAAAAAGTTAGTCCAAAAGCGACCCTTCAGAATACTGATACATTGGGGCCGGGTTCCAAAAAGTTCAACATATCAAAAAAAAAAAAAAAAAAAAAAAAATCATCAGAATAGACCCCTATTATATTTTTATGTTTTAAGATAATGTTGTTCTCTAACTTTTTTGTATCTTTAACCAATTCAAAGGAACGGCCCTTGTGGCCTTTTTTTGCGGCCCTGAGGCCGATTTCAACAAAAAATTTCGTAGTTCGTCTGGTATGTAAAATTAATTACCATGCCATAGCTAAGGTCTATAGCTCTTACCGTTCTCGAGATATCGTGTTCACACCAATGGCCGAAAATAACTTTTTTGGTATTCGTCCAGAAATGTAAAAAACTTGGTACGTCAATTTTTTGACGAATACAATACTATAGGATAAGGAAAGTAAAAAAATACGAGTAAGTACTTGAGACTTGGAAGTAGTCACTGTGGCAGAGCGAGTTAGCGCGCTAGGCATTGCACACATGGTGACCTGGGTTCGATTCCCAGCGGGGGAGGATTTTTTCTACTCTGTACTTGGATGTTCGGGGTCCACTCATACCTCGTGAGGAAAAATGAGTAGCTGCTTTAATGTGAAGCAGCGACCAGTGGCAGAATCTTAGGCAAAAAAAATAATACAAGATATTGTAAATTAAAGTGGTAAAGTCCTATGATTCTGCTCTACCCACTAAAATTGTGACATAATAACACAAAGAAAAAGCATTATTATTATTATTACTTGAGACTTGAACCACCGACCTTCTTACGAGTTTGCTGTCTCAAGTAACTTATCTAACTTACCTTAATCTCCACTACTCGCCTTCAGTCTGTTTATCCTAAAATAAAATAAAATACGACTTGAGAATCAAACCACCGACCTTCTGGTTACGAGTCCGTTATCTCACGTTACTTACCTTGATCTCCATAACTCCCCTCAGTTCAGTCTGGTAAGTCTCCTCTAGTTTATCCAGGGCTTGTTTGGTGGCTTCGGTGATGTGGATCTTCATGGCTGAAACATGAAATAGAATAGAATAACAATATGACTTCTTCTTCTTTCACTTTGCCTTTTCCCAAGTCTCCTTGGGGTCTGCATTGTTCAACTTCATGGTTGAGGTTGGTTGGTTGTGGCACATCTTTATGGCTGGATGCCCTTCCTAACGACAACGATTCTATTTGATTTAACGTCCTGATTAGCACGACGGTTTTACCCTCCATTCGCAGGGAATCGTACCACCTACTTTGATTAACCTCACCCAGCCTAAGTAGGGCCGGAATGGCCAGCCTCACGTGTACGGAGGGAACAGAATTTTCTGTGTGAAAAGTCTGCTCCGACCGAGAATCGAACTCGGTATCTCTGAAATACGGGAGTAGTCATACATATACGTACATATATGTCCTGAGAACAAGAAATGATATAAAGAGAGAGGGAGAAAAAGGGTTGGCAAAAGCAGAGAGAGATAGAAGTAGGTAGAGATAGAGAGAAAGTTAGAGAGAGAGAGAGACAGAGAGAGAGAGAGAGAGAGAGAAAGAGAGAGAGAGAAAGAGATAGAGATAAAGTAGAAAGAGATAAAGCAGAGATAGAGAGAAAAGGAAGAGAGAAAGAGAGTGGGAGAGGGAGAAAAAATTCATTACTTTAGGGAAGTACGTTGAAGTAACGTACTCTTACTTGTGCTACTTTATAGATGAAAAGATTTTTTAGTGTTTCATGCAGCAGAAGGAGGGAGGAGAGAGGGAGGAGGAGGGAGGAATACGGGAGATATTGAGAGGGTGTTAATTATTTAACGCAGCTATTGCAGACTAGGCAAAAAAGTCCATAGTACCTAACCACCTCTGTTTCTCTCCCCACTCCCTTTCTCCCTTCTCTCTCTCTCTCTCTCTTCTCTCTCTCTCTCTCTCTCTCCTTTCTCTCTCTCTTTCTCTCTCTCTCTCTCTCCTCTTCCTCTCTCTCTCTCTTTCTCTCTCTCTCTCTCTCTTTCTCTCTCTCTCTCTCTCTCTCTTTCTCTCTCTCTTTCTCTCTCTCTCTCTCTCTCTCTCACTCTATCTCTCTCTCTTGCTTTGTATTTTTTTTCTCTCTCTCGCTTTTGTAAGGGAACAAAAAAGCTAGGGGTAATACTCAAGAACTTTTTCTAATAATGACCTCTAGGATAACAAACTTCTTACACATACATTGAGAACGTGCCACCAACCTCAGTAATAATGATAATAATAACTAAACCTCAGTAGCTTGATCGATAAGGCGGCGGACTTGTAACCTGGAGGTCGGTGGTTCAAGTCCCGGTTTCAGCGTTGGTTTAGTAAAGCGAGTTTGAGTAGTTGTACTTTCACAAAAGTGATCAACACAATGCTGATAAATATTACATTAAGAACGTGTCAGCTCTCAAGTAAATGTACAACAACCTTGACAAGTTGTCATAATTATAACAATGTCATAATTAACTTTTATTTTATAACTGCAAGTTGTTTTCGAGTACATACTTCGGTATCGGTAGTAAAGAGATAAATTGAGGGTGAGAGAAAAAAAAAAAAAAAAAAAAAAAAAAAAAAAAAAAAAAAAAAAAAAAACGAAAGAAATCTTGAGGAAAAAAATGTGAAAAAAGCTATTATTATTTTTAATTTTTAATTTCCAGAATCAATTTTAAGGAACATTTTAAGACTAAAAAATCTCTGACAATTTTTCGAAAAATGCTGTCGAACAGAGACACAAACAAAATAATATCTCAGTTTTGAATACAAATAGGTACAAAATGTTACGTTTCAGATATTTACTCGGGAAATTTACTTTACAAAATGTTACGTTTCAGGTAATTACTCGGGAAATTTTACTTTACAAAATGTTAGGTTTCAGGTATTTACTCGGGAAATTTACTTTACAAAATGTTTAAGTTTCACATAATTACTCGGGAAATTTACTTAATAATAAAACTATCGTACCCAAACACCATGAGAACCATTATCACTTCTTTTCAATAAGTAAAAGTTTATTTTTCAGGTTAAAAAATTTTCAAGTGATTTTTTTTCTTCATTTTTCAAAATTGCCTTTCATTATATTCAGTCTTAGCATGTCTCATGAAGTTGATTCTGAAGTTTTCAAAAAAAAAAAAAAAAAAAAAACCGAGACACCCTGTATCCTGTAGGTATATTGTCTATCTATCTATATTCTATTATATTAAAATGGTGTTTAAACTGTATATTGTGTATTATTATTATGTGTGTTGAATGTGGATGAAGCCCAGCAAAAAATGATAAATTTTTGAACGTTTTGAAGATGGAAAGTTGAAATTTTCAATGAAGACCTGTGCTAATATTCTACACTTTTGAAATAATTTAAAACTTCAGAGGTGGAGACCGACATTGGAAGATAAAGCCAAATTCAACAGGCCATTTTAAAAAGTGATAAAAGTTCGAGTTTTTTTATGAAATATTTTTAAAACGAACATACAATCAAAACAATAAAAAAGAGGTAATGTCAGTTTCATGATTTTAAAATTGACCCCCTTGGAGCTTCCCCAGCGTCCAGACTAGTTCAAAGTTCACATAGGATGACATAATTGTATGAAATCGTCACACGTGATAAAAGAAACGGTTTTTTTTTTCGCGTGCATCAATTACTCTTCCGAGGAAAGCAGGACGAAAGAAGAAAAACAGGAAAGAGAAAATTTGTAGAAAGAAAGTGAAAAATAATACAGCAGGTAGGATAAAAGAAATTGAGAAAAGAGAATCAGAGATGAGCAGGAGAGGTATTGTAATGGGAAAATTTCGTGTTCTAATGGGAAAATTTCGTTAGGAAAAACATCTGAAGATAGCTGTTGTGAAACATGATATCGTTAGAGCGGACAAATTGTTTTATGGATGAGAAAATGTACGGAATATAGTGCGAGAAGTTGAGTGAATGAAGTGAGAGAGAGAGGTACAGAAACAGAGAGAGAGAAATAAGGAGGGAAAATTATGAAGATAATACACAAGCCAAAACAAAATAGGGCCCACCCATAGGTCCGTGAAGATAGCACCCGACATTGAAGCTAGAATTTTGTACCACCTACCATAATAATGTACTAATTATGTACTGTTAGGAACCACAAACCCCGAATTTTGTACTCCAACCGTAACCCCAGGAGAGAGGTTGAAACATGTCGGGTGCTAACTTCACGCTAGCACCCGACATTGAAGCTAGAATTTTGTACCCACCTACCATAATAATGTACTAATTATGTACTGTTAGGAACAACAAACCCCGAATTTTGTACTCCAACCGTAACCCCAGGAGAGAGTTGGAACATGTCGGGTGCTAACTTCACGATTTTTAACCGATGGAGCTAGAATATTGTACCGCATACCAAAATAATCTCTGAATTATGTACTCCCAGGAACAACAAACCCCGAATTTTGTACTCCAACCGTAACGCCAGGAGAGAGGTTTTAACATCGAAAAACCCACCCCCCGCCTCGCCTATTGAAACGCAAATCAGATGCAGAACTGTATGGAACCCCGTGCCTCTCTCATTGCAACGAAGCGATGGGAGCAGAGGTGCGGGGGGACTCCACGTTGTTCTCATGAATTAAACCATAGGTTCTCAAACGGTGGTACTCGGGGCAATTTCAGATGGTACGGGAAGCCATTTTCAGTTGTACACAAAATATGATAAAATTTTGACCGTACACAAAGACCGTGAAAGATAATATATGTTTAACACTAGTAGTTAAGTTGATTTTTTGATGAAAATCAATATCAAGTCTCCACAAAAAAATAATAAAAGCCCTACTACCCTTTGTTACCACATAATTATATGTGCGAATCTGGCTTTTCATGTTGTATTTGTAAAACACAAATATAGGAGTAAGTTAGAAGTGTCCTCTGACATTCGCGTTAAAATGAGTAACATTCAACCTGATTAGACCGACCTCAGTAGTTTAATCGATAGGGCGGCGGACTTGTTACCTGGAGGTCGGTGGTTCAAGTCCCGGTTTCAGCGTAGATTTAGTAAAGCGAGTTTGAGTAGTTATGACATCACGAAAGTGATTAACACAAGTATGATAGCTAATAAAGTAACATTCAGCCTGATATTGATGCAATTGTTTCTGAGAAGAGTAGGTATATATGTAATATGTAATCTCACAGAATTTAGATAGGTAGACCTTTCCATTTTTTTTTCGTCGCAGATAATTCAGATGCAGGCGTTGCTGACGAAGATAAACGCAATCGTTTATTGATGTGACGTTTATATTACGCTCACATTACTTTGGTAGGTATGTACCTACCTTATTTTTTACCTTCAGCTTCTTTGTGGAACTGTGTTAGGTACGATATTATGTAATAAGTTATCATATTTGTGCTATTCACTTTCGTGATGTCACAACTACTCAAACTCGCTTTACTCAATCTATGCTGAAACCGGGGACTTGAACCACCGACCTCCAGGTTACAAGTCCGCCGTCTTATCGGTAATAACATAATGTCATACTCTGTATACTTATTACTGTTTACTTTTATAATAAATCATAAATCGCTTCTGAAATTTTCAATTTTATATTTTCCTTTTTCCTAACAAACGGAACATTGTGAACACAGATTTTCCAAACGTCGTGGGTTCGAATCCAAGTGAGGACATGACAAATACCTTCTGTTCGGAATTCTTATCACATGATCTTGGCTTGCTGCTGGGAAAATGAGACTTTAATAGTTCTAATTCGGCAGTATAAACAAGCCGATATTATTATTATTATTTATATAATTACATGCTATGATTAAGTAGTAGTCAAGGTGGCAGAGTGAGTTAGCGCGCTAGGCCAATACGCACGGTGACCTGGGTTCGATCCCCAGCGAGGTAGGATTTTTTCTGCTCTGTACTTAGAAGTTCGGGGTCCACTCATATATACCTCGTGAGGAAAAATGAGTAGCTCTTTTGATGTGAAACAGCGACCAGTGGCGGAATTATAGGCAAAAAAATCGTACAAGATATTGTATATTAAAGTGGTAAAGTCCTCTGTAGCAAATAATAATAATTGCAACTTTACGGTTGCTAGATAAGGTTTATCTAGCTTTATTTGGGGGAGCGGTTCCTGTTTTTGACTTATCCGCCTCCCTGTTTTTGACTTTTTTTTGTTATCATCCTGTGTGTTTTCTGTGATCATGTTGTTATCTTCCTGCTAATTTAACCACAGGAAGATACATTTAATTTGTATTCGTGTCTTTGTTTGTTGGGCTGTTTGAGTTAAGTCATTGTCTAGTCAGTGTTGTATATTGTATGTTGAGTCATGTTTCTGTAATAGTCGTGTTACCTGTGGAGAAAGTAGAAGCATTTTTACTAGGCATTCCTAGTTACATAGTTTATGATAGAAGAAGAATATAAGCATTAGGAAGTTTTTTGTACCTTTCCTTTCGATGGTATTTCTGTGAAAATATTCACACCAGCTTATCAAGATACAAATTCATGATTTCCAAACCACCCTTAGTGACAATTTCCATAGTCTGCAGTGGCGCCAGACTATTTCTTGAACATGCAGAATCTGAATGAATCTGCCTATCTCTCTCTCTCTCTTCCTCTTTTCTCTCTCTTCTCTCTTCTCCTCCTTTCTATCTCTATTTCTCTTTCTCTCTCTCTCTCTCTTTCTCTCTTTCTTTCTCTCTCTCTCTTCTATCTCTCTTTCTCTCTATCCCTCTCTTCTCTCTTTCTATCTCATTTCTCTTTCTCTCTCTCTTTCTTTCTATCTCTCTTTCTCTCTCTCTTCTCTCTTCTATCTCTCTTTCTCTCTCTTCTCTCTTTCTATCTCTATTTCTCTTTCTCTCTTTCCCTCTCTCTCTCTTCTCTTTTCTATCTCTCTATCTCTCTCTTCTCTCTTTCTATCTCTATTTCTCTTTCTCTCTCTATTTCTTTTCTCTTTCTCTCTTCTCTCTCTCTCTTTCTCTCTTTCTCTCTTTCCCTCTCTCTCTCTTCTCTTTTCTATCTCTCTTCTATCTCCTCTTCTCTCTTTCTCTCTCTTCTCTCTTTCCATTTCTCTTTTTTTCTCTCTCTTCTCTCTTTCTTCCTCTCTCTCTTTCTTCTTTCTTTCTCTTCTATCTCTCTTTCTTCTTCTTCTCTTTCCTTTCTACTCTCTATTTCTCTTTCTTCTCTTCTCTCTCTCTCTTCTTCTTCTTCTCTTTCTATCTCTTTTCTCTCTCTCTCTTCTCTCTTTCTATCCTCTCTTTTCTCTCTTTCTTCTCTCTCTTCTCTCTTTCTATCTCTATTTCTCTTTCTCTCCCTCTCTCTTCTCTTTTTCTATCTCTCTATCTCTCTCTTCTCTCTTTCTATCTCTATTTCTCTTTCTCTCTCTATTTCTCTTTCTCTCTCTCTTCTCTCTTTCTCTCTCTCTCTCTTCTCTCTTTCTATCTCTCTTTCTATCTCTCTTTCTATCTCTCTTTCTCTCTCTCTCTCTCTCTCTCTCTCTTTCATATATCTCTTTCTCTCTCTCACTCTTTTTTCTCTTTCTATCTCTATTTCTCCTTCTCTCTCTCTCTCTCTCTCTTCTCTCTTTCTATCTCTAAAAGACATAAGAATGAAAAATAGTTATTTACTAATTACCTGGATGGTAGAATTCAGATAACAAAGATTGGACAAACAATGAGTGAAGAAATTTCTATCGAAGACGGCTTGGTGACCGGTGGGATAAATAGCCCAGGATGGTATAATATTTACACTCATGATGTAAATGATTCATGCATCATATCGATCCACAAAAGTCTCGAGATTGCAGTAAAGACGGCACAACATGATTTCATAAAATTACAAAAATATTTTTACAATAATGATATATTCATTAATCAAAGTAAAACGGAGACCATGGCGATGGGAACAGCAAAAGGCATATCAGAATTAAATAACTATAAAATAAAATGTCATACTAGATCATGTTTATTTACAGAGATGTACAATGTACATAACCAATAAAATAACTGTCAGTGCCCATATATTGAGTACACTGATAGTTGTAAATATCTCGGGGTTAATATTGACAACTGCTTCAAGATGAAAACTCATGTAAACATGCTCTGTAAAAAAATGAGGATCGTCAATTACCAGCTACGCAAAGGAAATGTCCAGTCACTCTTATGTAAAATAAAATCATTGATTTATTATTCACTTGTTGAATCTATCCTGAGATATGGAGTGACGATCTATACCTATGCACCAGCTTACATTTTGGAACCGTTAAACAGTATACAGAGGAAAATAATAAAATACCTTTTTCATAATAATCGCAACGTGCAAAAGTTCTTAACGCCCGAGCAATTATCAAAACTGGTATTACTGACACAAAATTTCAATAACCCGCGATTCAGAAGAAAAATCGAAATAACGTATAAGCTCCGAAAACAAGACTTTATTATGAGTCAAGCGTTTACGAAATATGGGGAACGAGTTTTATCTTATACCATACCAAAATTGCTAAATCAATATTGCGAAAATTTTATAGACGAGGAAAACTTAAATATAGTAAAAGAGAAACTAAAAGCTGTACTTTTGGAATAATAGATAATTATCTATTTTTTTCCATTAATACATTTTATTTTATCATTACTTCATGTACATAATATATTAAGCCACTGTGGCAGAGCGAGTTAGCGCGCTAGGCATTGCACACATGGTGACCTGGGTTCGATTCCCAGCGGGGGAGGATTTTTTCTGCTCTGTACTTGGATGTTCGGGGTCCACTCATACCTCGTGAGGAAAAATGAGTAGCTGCTTTAATGTGAAGCAGCGACTAGTGGCAGAATCTTAGGCAAAAAAAATAATACAAGATATTGTAAATTAAAGTGGTAAAGTCCTATGATTCTGCGCTACCCACTAAAATTGTGACATAATAACACAAAGAAAAAGCATTATTATTATTATTATTATTATTATATTAAGCCACCTACCTTCGAATTCAAATTTTTATTCATCAATACAATTTCTTTAATTTATTTAATAATTTTTTCATGTATTTAAGCCATTTTTGAATATTCTTACTTTTTATTATAATTTAATTTTGTTTTATACTTATTTAGATTAACCTGAAGAAGAGAACCGTCACCGCAGAAGTTACTTGTTAGCTTAGGTGATGTATCCATGTATGTACCAATTATGTAAAATAAAGTAAACCCATTCAAATTCAAAATTCTATTTCTCTTTCTCTCTCTCTTTTATCTTCTTTCTCTCTCTCTCTCACCTCTCTCTGTCACCTCTCTCTCTCACTCTTCTCTCTACTCTCTCTCTTCTCTCTCTCTTCTATCCTCTTTCTCTCTCCTCTCTCTCTCTTTCTCTTCCTTCTCTTCTTCTCTTTCTCTTTCTCTTTCTCTTTCTCTTTCTCTCTTCTCTTTCTCTTTCTCTTTCTCTCTCTCTCTCTCTCTCTCTCTCTCTCTGTGTCTCTCTATCACTCTCTATCGGGTGCCAACTTCACGCCGGACCAACATGTACAAAGTTCCAAGTATTTTTTGAACTTGCCCTACAACTGCATTGCATGGTCATATCACGACGGGGGTGTTACCCTCCATTTGTAGGAAACTCACAAACCTGATACCCACATTAACCTCACCCAGCCTGGGTTGGGTGAAATTAATGTGTTAAGCAACATTAAACAACGTTTACCTCGCTAAACGTTGATTAACCTCGGTGATCCTGAGAGAACTTTTGCATTCAACGCGCCAGCGACGCCACGCTGGCAATTTGGAGTTTAATGTTCCTGAAATATATTATGTCACAACTTGATGGGTAGCGCTGAATTATAGGACTATACCACCTTAATATACAATATCTTGTACAATTTTTGCCTATAATTCCGCCACTGGTCGCTGTTTCACATCAAAAGAGCTACTCATTTTTCCTCACGAGGTATATATGAGTGGACCCCGAACATCTAAGTACAGAGCAGAAAAATCCTACCTCGCTGGGGATCGAACCCAGGTTACCGTGCGTGCAATGCCTAGCGCGCCAACTCACTCTGCCACCTTGACTACTACTTAATCATAGCATGTAATTATATAAATAATATAATAATAATAATATCGGCTTGTTTATTCTGCCGAATTAGGACTATTAAAGTCTCATTTTCCCAGCAGCAATAAGTCAAGATCATGTGATAAGAATTCCAAACAGAAGAAATCTTGTCATGTCCTCACTTGGATTTGAACCCACGACGGACGTTTGGAAAATCTGTGTTCACAGTGTTCCGTTTGTTAGGAAAAAGGAAAATATAAAATTGAAAATTTCAGAAGCGATTTATGATTTATTATAAAAGTAAACAGTAATAAGTATACAGAGTATGACATTATGTTATTACCGATAAGGCGGCGGACTTGTAACCTGGAGGTCGGTGGTTCAAGTCCCGGTTTCAGCATAGATTGAGTAAAGCGAGTTTGAGTAGTTGTGATAATACGAAAATGATTAACACATATAGGTATGATAACTTTTTTTTATTAACATCAATAAGTTTTTCAATAGTTTTTCAATCCGTTGGTTCGAATCCCACCCAGTGCATGAATTTTATTCACTAATTTGACTTGTAACCTGGAGGTCGGTGGTTCAAGTCCCGGTTTCAGCATAGATTGAGTAAAGCGAGTTTGAGTAGTTGTGATAATACGAAAATGATTAACACATATAGGTATGATAACTTTTTTTTATTAACATCAATAAGTTTTTCAATAGTTTTTCAATCCGTTGGTTCGAATCCGTTGGTGACATCACGAAAGTGAATAGCACAAATATGATAACTTATTACTTATTACATAATATCATACTTAACACAATTCCACAAAGAAGCTGACGTTAAAAAATAAGGTAGGTACATAACATACCTACCAAAGCAATGTGAGCTTATAAACGTCACATCAATAAACGATTGTTTATCTTCGTCAGTAACGCCTGCATCTGAGTTGTCTGCGACGAAAAAAAATGGAAAGGTCTACCCTATCTACATTCTGTGAGATTCCCTACTCTTCTCCGAAACAATTGCATCAATATCAGGCTAAATGTTACTTATTTTAACGCGAATGTCAGAGGACACAGTCATCTAACTTACTCCTATACTTGTTTTTCAAATACATCATTTGAGAAAAGCCAAATTCGCACATGTACCTAAATGGTAACAAAGGGTAGTAGGTACAATTTTGTGCACCTGAAATTGTCCCGAGTACCACTGTTTGAGAACCTATGGTTTAATACGTGCACCGACAACGTGAAGTCCCCCCACACTTCTGCTCCCATCGCTGCGTTGCAATGGAAGAGGTGAGGCGCGGGGTTCCATGTAGTTCTGTATGTATTGTGATTTGCGTTTCAATAGGCGAGGCGGGGGGTGGGTTTTTCGATGTTAAAACCTCTCTCCTGGCGTTACGGTTGGAGTACAAAATTCGGGGTTTGTTGTTCCTGGGAGTACATAATTCAGAGATTATTTTGGTATGCGGTACAATATTCTAGCTCCATCGGTTAAAATCGTGAAGTTAGCACCCGACATGTTCCAACCTCTCTCCTGGGGTTACGGTTGGAGTACAAAATTCGGGGTTTGTTGTTCCTAACAGTACATAATTAGTACATTATTATGGTAGGTGGTACAAAATTCTAGCTTCAATGTCGGGTGCTAGCGTGAAGTTAGCACCCGACATGTTTCTACCTCTCTCCTGGGGTTACGGTTGGAGTACAAAATTCGGGGTTTGTTGTTCCTAACAGTACATAATTAGTACATTATTATGGTAGGTGGTACAAAATTCTAGCTTCAATGTCGGGTGCTATCTTCACGCACCTCCCACCCATAATTGTCTAAATAACAAAACATAAGAATTTTTTTATACAGAAAATCAAGGAATGTATTTATTTAGAGCATACTCTTTTTATTTAAGTAAAGGTGACAGTATTTTAAGGAAAAAGAAGTGAGAGAGAGAGAGAGAGAGAGAGAGAGAGAGAGTATAAGTAGTGCTTTATTTAGACTGTCAGTGCAAGACAGGTAGTCCCATTATACCAACAGTTTAACAAAGCACCTCTTTATTTATTTGAGTATAATAACAAAAAAACAATTGGAGAGTAAAGATAATAGAAAACAAGAGAGGTTCAGAAAGACAGAGAGAAAAAAGAGGGAAAATTATGAAGATAATATATATTTATGTATAGTAGGAAGGTAGTAAAGTTTTAAAAAGGGAATTGAGTAAGACAGAAAGAGAGAGAGAGACAGTGATAAATAATGAGGGTGAGTGAATAAATTTAACTGAGAAAGAGGAATGAAGAGAAGGGAGTAAGAGAATAGGAGAAGAGAGAATTTTAGTGAATGAGTTTCAGTAAATAATACGGAAGAGGAAAGAAAATCGAAGGAGATAGAGTTACAAAAAGAGAGAGAAAGAGAGAGACAGAGGGAGAGGGGAATGGTAGAGGGAGGAAAACAAGAAATAAGCAGGGAGAAAGTGGGAGAGGGGAACAGCAAGAGAGATAGATAATGAGACTAGAGTGAGGAATTTTACTTGAATGAGAGTGACTTAAAAAACAGAGTAAGAATAATAGAACGTGAAAAGAAAGAAACAAAGCTTCAGAAAGAAACAGGAGATATGAGAGATAGAGAATAGAAGTAGAATGAAGAAAGAAAATATCATGCACACACACGGACTAAAGGCTGACATTGGATTTAGGCTGTGGGACCGTTAAACTTGTTTTGGCACTGAAAACTGAGTATCGAGAAGTTTGAGCGGTTCCATTACTATCCTTTCTATGAGCTAAGTAATGTAAAATGAGGAAATTAATGTTGAATTGTTGCAAAGAGAATAAATGAAAATACATATCCTAACTGAAGGGCGGGGTTATTACCATTGGCAATATGTCCAACGAAAACCTTTGGTATAAAGAGAAAAAAATAATGAGGTACGAGCATTAAAAGTGGAAACGGTATGAGAAGAAAACAAAGATGGAAAAGAAAAAGAAACGAAGAAAGACAACTAAATAAAAATCTGGTGTAAACATCACACGACTTTCCTTATCCCCCAAAAAGAAGTCAAATTTCGCCACTGGTGACTCAACGGTAACAGATAGCTAAAAATCAATGTCAAATTCGTGATCAGCACCTCAAAATCATTGGATTTGATATGTCGCAACCCCCATCTAGGGTGAATAATAAAAAAGTTAGTCCAAGCGGGTCCCCTCCAAAATACCGGTAAATTGGGGCCGGGTTCCAAAAAGTTCATGATATCAAAAAAATGATCAGAGCAAACCCCTATTAATCCGAGAAAATGTTGTGCTCTAACTTTTATTGTATCTTTAACCAATTCAAACAAGCGGTGCTCACGGCCAATATTTGCGGCCCTGCGGCCGCAGAATGCGGCCGATTTCAACCAAAAGTTTCGTGGTTTGTCTGGTGTATAAAATTAATTTACATACAAAATTTCAAGTCTTTAGCTCTTACCGTTCTCGAGATATCCTGTTTACACACACACACACAGACAGACGCACGGACCAATGGCTGAAAACAACTTTTTTGGTATCCTGAGGCTATGATTCGTCCAGAAATGTGAAAAACTGGGTAGGTCAAATTTTCGACGAATACAATACTTTCCTTATTATAAGATAAGAAAAGTAAAAAATGATGTGAGGAATTGCATAAGGCGGATAATAAATATGCCCAAAACAAGAAAACAACACCAAAGAGAATAATAATATAATGATGTAAAAAAACAGGAAAACATTGTAGATGTAATGATGAAAAATGTATCAAAACGGTGAAAGGCAATGTTTCATAATATATTATTAACAAGAAAAAGTCTGAAAAGATTCTGTAACCTTAGTAAATTTTGAACTTCCATGTTGAAAGTCTTACCGGGAGGTATTGTAAGTTTCATAGTGTACGAGTATCCATTTAAAAAAAAAAAAAAAAATAGGTAGTCCTCAGTAGCTCAGAAGGTAAAAATAAATAGAAGACCTCATAGCTGCATCGAAAAGGCAATAGAATTGCAATCTGGAGGTCGGTGATTCGAGTCTCAAGTTAAGCAATAATTTAATCAAGAAAGTTTGAGTATTACGATCGCGACAAATATGAAAACTAGCCGACACAGTACAAACTCTTAGGGCGGAATTAATAGACGTTTTTGCAATACCTCTGTGGCACTAGGGGCGGAATTAATAGACGTTTTTGTAATAACTCTGTGGCGCGGATTGCGTACTGTGTAAAATCGACACTTACCAACAACTGAAGTTATTGATGTTGTCTATTAATTACGCCCTAAGTCACGGATTGCGTTCTGTGTAAGATAGGGAAAACCCACGCTTAGGAATGACTTGTGATATAGAATTTGTCTATTAATTAATTTGTTTTTCGAGCAAAATTAATAAGACAAATCGGTCCATAGAGTTGTAACAAAAACGTCTATTAGTTTCGCCCTAATGTACTGAGCGGGCAAGTATGACCCTGTTTCATAAGTTAATAAAATGTTTCGCAATAAAGAGAACAATGATGACGAGTTCTCGTAGAATCAACGAAGTTAAGCTACGTCCAGCGATGTGAAGACTTCGTGATGCTGGCATTCCGTCCCAACCCAGACTGGGTGAGGTTATTATGGGTATCAGGTTTATGTGTTTCCTGCGTATGGAGGGTAACACCCCCGTCGTGATATTATGACCTTAACCCAAATTAAAAAAAGAATGGAAACCTCGACCAGGGGATATTACTTCCGAACATAAATAATGTATCTTTAGATATCGGAAGTTTGGCATTTCTTTTTTTTATGGTTACCTACACCTACCCTTGTTTGGATGAGTGATGATGATGCAACAGGATATTTCAGGTGACCATTCTAATGAAACTTTATCCAGGATGATTAATGGAAAGCAGCTTTTACTACTTTCCAACATTGCCACCAAACCCTCCTCCATGCACTCTAAAATATAGCAGTTCTCTTACAAAAAAAACTCACTACAAACAAAACAAAGCCCCCAATGATTAATTAATATTCTAACTGCATTAGGTACTATATTTTTTATGATTTTTTTTTTTTTTTTTTTTTTAAGTGGGGTTTAACGTCGCTTTCAACTGCCATGGTCATATCACGACGGGGGTTTTACCCTCCATTCGCAGGAAACTCACTTTATTTTTATTTTTAAGTGGAGCTAATACTGGGTAGAGCCTAATGTACAACATTGTACAGTGAGTTTATAATGGCATGAGTGGAACATCATGAGGCATTAGGTACGATGTAACACAATGTATTACTTATACAATTTGAACATTTTTAGTTTACTATATAACAATAGAAAATGTTATCCTAATGCACTTGACATAAAAATCTTTTGTAACGAAGAACAAAGAAATGTCATTTAAAATAGGGAACTAATTGAAAATTCATGCGTTTATTTTTAATGTTTTCAAATTGCAAATTCGTAAATAAAATGGAGCATATTAGTTTTATTATAGAAATTAATGTTTTCTACATTATTTTTCTTGCATAGGTCAGTAAAATTGGAAAGGGAATTATTTGTTCAGACAATATGGGTCAAAGAGGAGCTCACGTTGGCAAACGTAACTGAATTATTTTTCTCACGTAACAAAGTTTCAATTTCCGTTATCATGTGAAAATTACTCACGTAATACAGATTGAAAAAGAATCTGTTCTATTTTTGAGCATATCTCAAGAAACCGGAAGTATTTTAGGTAAAAATAAAAAAATCGTATATAAAATGTTATCATAATTATATAATACTAGCGGGCTGTCGCCCGCTTTGCGGGCCGAGGCATGGCCGTGAAAGCAAAAAATCCTTTTTCGCCAATGGCAGGTGTTGTGGGAATTTCGGAAAATCCCGTCTTATTGCACATCTAGACTATAAGACAAAGCTACCTACCAAATTTCAGCTTCCTAGGACTTACGGTTTGGGCTGTAGAGCGATGATCAGTCAGTCAGTGACTTTGACATTTATATATTAAGATTGATAACACTCTTTAGTGGAAGGTAACCAACAGGCGAGGTTAATGCTCGATGCATTTTCTACCACCTAACTCTCAAAGTCTTAATTTACTATGTGGTCACAAACTCAATTTAATGAAGAAAAATTCATGCACTGGGTGGGATTCGAACCAACGGATCCCTACGCTACCTGGATTACGAGACTAACAATCAGTGCACGGATTATATTATATTACTTTCTATTACCTATAAGGTATAGAAAGTATTGTGTTCGGACGGTTTTTTTTTTTGTATATATCACAAGACTGACAATATCACAAGACTCAAATCTGCCTTACTGAAATGCCCCTGTTAGGAACATGAATACTTGATTGATCGAGCTATCAAGGTAAATAAATGCTTTGGGGAAACAACCAAGAGGAAGGACCAGAGCAGTGGCGTAGCTAGACCTACATTTGGGGGGGGGGGGGGTTGAGGGGGGTTCAAAAATCTCGCCTAACGTATATTCCATCTTTGCTAGGGTTTCTTAGAAATTCCAGAATAACAATGGGGTTAAGTGGTAAAGAATGCCTAAAGGTAGGATCACACTATGTGGCACAGATGCCATATAATATATGGCACTCACACGATGCCATATAATGTGGAAAAAAACTCTATGGCATAGTATGTCTTCCCCTTTGCCATAGACAAGCCTGCCAGTCGTCACCATATCATAATATTGTAGACCATGTGTGTGTGATGAAGCACTCACACGAATGCCATAGATCCTGTCGTACGTCAATGGCACCAGTAGTAGGGAAATCTGGTACTCGGAACTCTTGCCGCGTTTCCTTTTTACAAGTTAGTGACAGCGCGGTTTCGGTAAGACGATGGAAAATTTACGGTAAGAAATTTTTACATTAAATGTTAGGTTTTTTAAAGAAAAATCTCGCTGTTATTCTTAGATACTATTTTCTGTTATACTTAACGTAATTTTAAACACTTATGCTGATCGTTTAGAGTTCCATTCATAATATTCTTTTGAACAGAGCTTTTATATCAGAGTTTGAATTTTTCAAACTCTTTTCTGAGTAGATCTCATTTTCAATGATTTTTTTATCACCTTGGTTTGTTTTCTCTCTGTATTATATATTATAACAACCAACAATTTTCTTTGTCTATAACAACCAATAATGTTGTTATTGATATAATATAGATGTTTATAACTATAACCTATTTCTATACCAGTAAGCTGAAAGTGTAGACAGTAAAAATAACAACATTTTGATATAAATATATTCTCTAAAAACAAATGATTATTTTATTTATTATTTTAAACATAAGATATTACAGTGGACAGTATAAATAAAAATATAACTAATGATATTGTGTTGTATGAACAATTTAATTATTTACTAACATTTCTAGATAAAATAAACACATTTCAATGTAAAATTGATTAGAGTCAAAAACATTCTCTAAATATTCTTTTTCTGACGTACAAACATAGTAATAATTTTCTTCAATTTTCTTTTTAAGCTCATCATTTTCAAGATTTTTATCTGTTATTTTATGTAAAGATTCCAATGTACGCTGAAAGAAAGAGTTGATTTTCTGCTCCTGTCTTAATTTTTTATTTATTATATTATCAAAAAGAACAGTTTCAAGCAAAAGCCATTTTTTCATTGTTTTCTCATCTAAACTGATGCTTTCATTTGCAAAATCATTCGTATTATAAATGATGAAATTTTTTTCATTCATGAAACTTTTTATCCAGATTGAAAATTTAGTTCCATTAACTTTGTGAGAGATGTCATATTTATTTTCATGAACTTTATCATCGTCATCATTTTTCGAAGTTATTTTTTTTTAAAATCGCCACAAAGGTAAGAACTCATCATATGTAAAATTTAATGTATTTGTTTTATGAAATTCATTTTTACACTTTAATTGAATACTGAGTCGGAAACGTTTTAAAGGATCAAATCCGACAGTACAATTTTTATTCTCTGACACAGGAAAAAAATCAACTAGGATAAGTTTATTCACAGGTTTTTTAACTCCGGTTACAAGCTCCATGACTGCTATTTTTAAACTAGTCGTTAATCATTTCAAACGTTTCCTTTATATATGGAAATTCCCCCACCCCACAACGTCTTGACCTTCATCGGTATCGTCTGCACTATCATCAGTGATTTTATGTTTATGTTTCTCTTTAAACATTTTTGTTAAGCTTTTATATTTAAAAATCGCGTTCCAATCAACTTTATGCGCATGTTTTTCTATGAACTCTTCAGACATAGTTTGAAATTTCGATAGAAGGTACCAATTTAAGAGGTTAGCAAATTCATCCATTGTCTCTTCTGTAAGTATTTGATATTTTGATACGATATCTTTATATCTATAAACTTTTGATAAATTATTCCGAATGAAGTCTAGTGAGAGTCTTTGAAATTTCATGATATCAAGCCATGATAAGTGCTCTTGAAATCTGATTATAAAAGGTTCACTTAAATATTGATGACGAGATAGTAAAACCCAATCAATTTGTTTAAGAATATTATTTAAATCATTTGGATCAAGTTTAATTAAAGTTTCAACTTTTTCAAATTTTTCCGCGTAAAAACACAAACAAACTAGATCTTTAATGGAAACATTTTCGTACGACTCCATTTTGTAAACTGAACTGATAAATGAAAAACTTCTCCTTATATACTCTCACTAATAATTAATATTATTCTTATCAATAGAACTTCTCCTTATATAGCCTCATTCTTATCTTATATCATTCTTATCGATCCAACTATTGTATTTATCATCAAACCATTTTACAAGATATTTGTTTTTTTTTCTTTCGAATGATTTTTTCAATTAAATAGATATCTTTCAAATTAGTTTTTTTCAATTCTTCTCTATAAAATCCACCCATAATTTTTTCTGAATTCAAATCTTCCAGGAGGTATGTGGTAGGGTTGTTTTATTTACTTTTATTATTTTAAACACCTCTGTACTCCAGTTAGGCAAGTAACCTTTTTCGAATAGAGCTTTATTTTTACTGATTCTTACAAAATCATTTTCTTTTAAATCGGATTTGATTAATAATGGTTTATTTCTAATTATTTTATGAAATCTCGATAACAGTAATTTTTCGTTAGTTTCGTTTACATCAATAGGTCTCAATTACGTTGTATGATGTACAGTTTTATTGTAAATATTAATTATATTTTGTAAATAGTCTATCCAGTTATGATTACCTGACAAATTAAACTGTTTCCATATTTTTTCTTTTATCGTTTTGTTCCAGCGTTCAACTATGCTCGCTTTCAATTTACTATATGTGGTATTGTGTTTGATTTTATACCGATTCATTAGATTTTGAAAAAGTTTATTTAAGAATTCTTTACCCATATCAGTTTGAATTAATTTCGGAGGGGTAGAGATGAGTAAAATAGATTTCATAGCTTCTAGAACATCTTTTGACGATTTTGTTTTTAGAGGTCGAGCCCATCCAAATTTAGAAAAAGCATTTATACACATTAGTATATATTTATATCCCTTATTCGATTTGCTATATGGAATCATTTCAACAATATCAATTTGCCATAAATCATTTAGACCTTTAATTTCGACATATCTTCTTGGGAATTTTTTTCTAGCCGACCCGTGGATTTCATCAATTATTTTTTTTTTTAAGGTTCATTTTTAAGTAGGTTTAATACCTAGTTGGATTTTTAATATGTCTATTTTCTGTTGTAATATAGAATCGTTACTATCTAATTGTGATATTCCTTTATTAATTATTTCTATATTATAATTAATTCTTTCGACAAATTCATCGAAATATTTTTTTGTGATTACGTCCGATTCTATCGAAGGGTAAGGTAGATTAATTAAATGTCTGTTCTGAATGTCTATAGGTTCTCCTTCTCTTACTTGTAAACATTTATTCAATATGCTCTTTTCCAAATTCTTTTTTTCTTCAATAAAAATACTTTGTGTTAAAACATCAGGGTCTTTCTTTGAAATATTTTTGTGTAGATATCTTTTGTTTACAGCGTCAGTTTCATCAATAGGATCTTCTAATTTAACTAACCGTTTATTGTAAAGGTTTATGAAGTTTTCTTTAGGTATAGATAGAAATTTTCCATTTTTCAAAAATTCTAATGTAACAGCATCACAATCTTCAGTCGGGCTTTTAACATTGGTTAATTTTTTTGTTCAATATCGAAATTTCCAAAATTATCTAGTTTAAATCCAACACCTGGTGGACCGGATTGAGTTCCTCGCCCAGAAAGATGATGACCGAATTTATCTACTGATGTAAACATGTTTAGCTTTCAGGTTCTAAATAAGACTGACGATTTTTGTTGTGAAACTAATCATTTTATTACAAAAAGATTGATTTGTTATCAATATCAGAAACTAATCTGTCTGATATTAGAGAAAAAGATTGGAGGGGCAAAATACTAGTTCTGTGTGTATTAGGATATTAGCTTTCTTTCTTTTAATTCTGATTCTATACTGGTAATCTCGTTTTGTAATCCTGAATTTCCCGCTAAATCAGATGATTTTAACAATAATAATCTTTCTACTAGTTCATTTGGATCGTCATAATATATATATAATCTACTTTTTTGTCTACTAAGATTAATTAATTTTCCTCCCGATTTTTCATCGTTACTTAGAAGTTTTAGATCGATTTTTCTTTTTTTAGATTTCATTATCCCTTCTGAGTAACCCTCATTCAATGTTGACTTAGGTTTTTTTCTGTTTTCGCAACTGTATTGTTTTCTTTACATTTATAGGTTGAATTTTTTTCAGATTATTTGCTAACTGCCTGTAAGCTTTTTTAACATTTTTTTTTTACAATATCATTTTTATTCAGTCGTTTAATTTTTTTTATTGATCTTACATTTTCATTTGAATCAGTCTCAGATTCATAATTATCTAGCTCAGTATTTGATACATAAGCTGGTTTTTTTGATAAGGGTTGAGTTGTATTAATAAAATCTTCATCAGCTGATTCAATTTTCCGTTTGTTCTTCATCTGCTTTCTGTTTTTCTTTTGAATTTTACGTGCATGATTGTTTCTTTTTTTTTTGTTTATTTCTATTAGAATTGTTAGAGAATTTCTTCTCTGGAATATTAAAATGCGGCTTATCTAAATTATTCTCTGGAGTTAATATATTTTGGTCAATATCTAACTCATTGGAAGAGGAAAAATATATTTCAGGCCTATTAACGGTTGGAAATTCTAATTTAGACTTATTCGATATATTATTATCTCTCAGTCTTACAGGGTTTAATTTATTCTTTTTAGTAGACATAGTTTTTTTGTCTTTTTTTTTTTTTGATTTTTTCAATTAAAATTTTCTTTTTGACATTTTCATGTCTTTGCTCTGGCACATAACCAAAATTATGTGACGAAATTATGTAACGAAATTATGTAACGATATTATGTAACGAAATATTGAATTGTAAAGGGAGAGAAGAGGGAAAGTGTGTGTCATGCGCACAATGGCGAAGTATTGAATTGTAGAGGGAGAGAAGAGAGAAGGTATGTGTCATGCGCACAATACGAAATTTGGTCAGTTGGGTTTTGGACCTTGAATAGTAAAGATGAAAATGTCCCAATGGTTGCAGACTCGTATGCAAGCGTTTTTTTTTATTAACGTTTTTTTTAACAATTAATTTTATTTATTTTTTTTATCGCCTTCTTCTTCTGAAAAATCTATACTGTTTCTTCTCTTTTTCACTTTAATGATATTTTTTTCTTCTTTTTTATCATCTTTATCTGAGAAAGAATAATCACTAGAATCGTTGGATTCTGTTAAAATTTCTTTCTTTGGTTTTATTTCATATTTCGTTTTGTTAAAGTTTTTTGAATAATCTGAATTATCACTACTTGAATCAATATATTCGCTCATTAAAATATCACTTTTATCATTCTTTCTAATATTTCTACATCATCGTCTCCTACAATATTATTTTCTAGCTGCGGAACATGAAGTTTATCTGAAAAGCTCATGTAAGATGTTGAAGGTTGACCGTGTTCCGAAAATTGTTGAGAACTTCTTCGAGTAGAAGTAGCAGGGAAAGATATTCTAGGTGAAAAGTATGGGTTATAATTATAATCCGATGAAGAATTATTTTTCTTTAAATTTTGAATTTCATCTAATATAGGTTTATATTTCTTTTTCGTAATTGTCTCTGCATCTTTTTCACCAATTTTCAAAGCTAGCGATTTTTTTCTGATACTATTTGTGGCACTTTTTATTTTTTTAATTAATTTTTCCTTTTTCTCTAATCATTGCATCTTGAAACTTCTAACAATAATGGATATAAAATATCAATATCTGATATTTTATATTATTTGAATGAGGTAATAAAAATATCGAATCCTTTTCTATAACGTCCTTTCGTTAGTTCAAAATCTTTACAAATGAGAAGAAAATCATGTTTTTTTACCCAGCATAGTTGGCAAATATTTTTAAATTCTATAAGGGTCATGTCTGTATTAACATGATCATCATAAATATGTTTTATATTTGTATCATCTTGTTTGAAAACTATTAAGAGATTTACATTGTCTCTAATTAATTGTTTGGGAATTTTGCTATAAGTTTGACCTAGATAAAAAGTATCACGATGCCTCCCCATAGTGAAATATGATTTCATAATATCTTGTTTATCACATATTACATCATCAAAAATAAAAATTGAGTTCTTTTTTGCTTGAAGAGGTGAAATAATGGCATTACTTACATCGAAAAAATTATATTTAATATGTTTAAGTGGATGTAAGATAAGTTGAAGTAATTTATTTTTAGATTGAAAGAGAGAATTACAATAAATATAAATATGTTTAAATTTCAATCCGTTCTCGTTAATGATTAAATTAATCATAACATTAGTTTTTCCACAACCTGATGGACCGCATATTATTCCTCTGCAATGATCTGGAAGAAGGTTACTATGTCTTTTACGTTCATGCTTGTCATCACCTTTAAATTCATCAAAATTTGTGATTATAAATTGCTCTTTACATTTTTTGGTTTTCATTGTATAAATTGAGAAGACAAAGATGACCACATATAAATGAGTTATATGTCTGTTCTTGATTAAAATTATACTTAATATCACAATTCTTAAAGTAAGCAATAATTTCTAATGGAGGTGAAATATTTCCAAAACTGTTGTAATAAAATACGTTTTTATTTCTTTTTGTATAACAGACCCAATGGCTTCCAGGTCCTCTTACAGAATCAAGATTAACAATTCCGCATTCTCTTTTATATGGTTTCAAGGGAAGTGTATCTTTCATAAATACTCCTCTAATTTTTTTTAATTTTAATTTCTTTGCTAGATAATCTAGATCTACATATATTTGATAGCGGTTTATATAGATTTTTTTTTTTTTAAATAAATACCTAATCCTGATTTGTAAGGTGTAAGGTATAGACCTCTCCCATTTCTGATAGCAACTGCTTCCATATGTTTATTATGTCGTTGAAGCTCTGCTAACTGTTCTTTAGCACCTTTAGCTTCATTTAAAGCTTTCATTATTCCAGATGCACCTCCAGCTAATGATCCTAGAGCTGAGAGACCGGCAAATATAGGTATTAATGGTAATACACCACCTGTTTTAGGTAAGGGTATAATCCTAGGAATTTGAACACTTTTATTTTTTTTTAATAACTTTTTCGCAGCAAAAAGAGCGGTTTTTATATGATTTTGAATAGGAACATTAATCCCTTTCCCCCCTCTTTTCTTTTTACATGATATACATCCAGCAGTTTGACGAATAATTCTTTTCAATGTTTCAATTTTTTTTCTCGCGTTTTTTTTAATTTTCATTTTTCTTAATCTATCCTACTACCTTCCTTCACTGAAGTATAAAATAGACTGATTCAAATGTAATAAATATTAGTGTTATATACGAATTTCTATCATTCCATATTGAACACTGGATAAAGAAACATGTCTCTTACGTTTACATTATTTGGTAGAGATTCTGTTCTTAAAACTCGAATATTTCCGCCAATAATTGTAGGTGATTCAGCAACTATGGCTTTACATTGAAATGTGTTTATTTTATCTAGAAATGTTAGTAAATAATTATATTGTTCATACAACACAATATCATTAGTTATATTTTTAACTATACTGTCCACTGTAATATCTTATGTTTAAAATAATAAATAAAATAATCATTTGTTTTTAGAGAATATACTTATATCAAAATGTTGTTATTTTTACTGTCTACACTTTCAGCTTACTGGTATAGAAATAGGTTATAGTTATAAACATCTATATATTCAATAACAACATTATTGGTTGTGATAGACAAAGAAAATTGTTGGTTGTTATAATATATAATACAGAGAGAAAACAAACCAAGGTGATAAAAAAATCATTGAAAATGAGATCTACTCAGAAAAGAGTTTGAAAAATTCAAACTCTGATATAAAAGCTCTGTTCAAAAGAATATTATGAATGGAACTCTAAACGATCAGCATAAGTGTTTAAAATTACGTTAAGTATAACAGAAAATAGTATCTAAGAATAACAGCGAGATTTTTCTTTAAAAAACCTAACATTTAATGTAAAAATTTCTTACCGTAAATTTTCCATCGTCTTACCGAAACCGCGCTGTCACTAACTTGTAAAAAGGAAACGCGGCAAGAGTTCCGAGTACCAGATTTCCCTACTACTGGCACCATAGAAAAAACTTGTCGCCATAGACCCAAATAGTTCTATGGTCATGTAAACAAAGACCGATCACACGCTATGGCAAGGGAGATTGCCATATTATATGTCGCTCTGCCATATCGTGTGATCCTACCTTAAGACATTAACTTCGCCCCAGATTACAAGACAATTTTATTGTAGGTAATTATAAAATTATTAAAATAATTGTTCAAATTTTTGGGTGTAAATTTTTTTTTTTCCTTGTTAATTAATTTATTGTTGATTTTTTTGTATAAAAAAGTATAAATAAATAATGAATAAACTGATCATTGCAATTACTTTACATTAATTGGGAAAATCGTAATTATGGCCTAAGGCAATCTCAACCGTCAAACCCATATTATTATTGCACCATCCAACTTTAAAAAAAATATATATTATGTACATAATTAAGTGGTAATAAATGTGGATAATAAATCAATTAACAACTCACGTTCCCCCGCCGACTCCATGCGGCTGGCAGTGTTGATGGTGTCTCCGAAGAGGCAGTACCTAGGCATGGTCGTACCAACCACCCCTGCCACACACGGGCCCGTGTTGATGCCGACCCTGATCTCCAGCTTGTCATTGGGCCGGTGCGGGATCTTGAAATGCTCGATGCCCAACAAGAGGTCCAGGGACATGGTGGCTATCTCACCTGCGTGCAGAGTTCCTGGAATTGAAGGATCGAAAGCATAGTTAATATCCATAGAAGAGCGTTCGTCAATAGCGCAGTAAATCTCCTTTTTTTTAGTTTTTTTACCGAGTGTTTGGCAGTTTTTTAAATTATTTTGTAGCCATGAAAAACAGTTATTTTAGACGCTCTAGTGGTCTGTGTTGTAGCTTGCTCATCCTGTAGAAAAAGAAATAAGGAAAAATTAAATAAAAAATAGAATACCCACCGTTTCTCTGCGGCAGTCCAGACACCACCATGTAGGCGTCGCCTATGGTCTCCACCTTGTACACGTCGTACTTCCGAATCCGGGAGTCGAACAGTTTATACAGGGTGTTCAACATATTCACCACCTCCATGGGGGAGCTGTCCGCGGAGATGTTGGTGAAGCCCACGATGTCACTGAAGTAGATGGTGACCGAATCGAAGTTCTCGGCGGGAACCTGGAAGAGAGACGTATAGTTTTGGTGGAAGAGATTTACATACCTTATTTTTTTAAGTGACAACTCTTGAAATGTGTCATCAAAGCTTTCTTGAAACATTTTTAAATGTTCAACTTCTAGGTCATTCGAGACGGGCAACTATGATAAGATTAACATAAAAGTTAATCTTATCATAGTTGCCTTAGGGCGGAATTAATAGACGTTTTTATAAAAGCTCTGTTGCGCTAAGTCACAGATTGCGTACTGTGTAAGAGAGGGAAAATCGACGCTTAGCAATGACTTGAGTTATGGAATTTGTGTATTAATTTCGCCCTTAATCTCAAGGGCAATGACACAAACTAATTAATGCCATACAGATTATTATTCTCAATCCTCAAGTTGCGATTGAGTTCAATTAAACCACTGACTTTTGTGAGATTGCCACATTGTCCACAGAGAGCAAAAAACCACAAATATTTCTTTTTTTATATTCGAGAGAAAAAAAAATGTTTAAAAAATTAGTTTCAACTTTCAAAATCTCATTTTCTCTTTTTCTTCTATCTTCTCCTTCTACCTTCCTCTCTCTGCCTCTCCCTCTTTCTCTCTAGATATGGACAAAGTAGAATTACAGACGAAAGAAACATCTTGTAGAAATTCCCCGAATAATAATTCCCATTTTTCAGAATTTATTCTTTAAGGTGAAATTGAAACTTTTCGCGGTGAAAACATTCGCGTCAAAACTTTTTACGATAACTCTTTCTTGTGAATTTGATACCGTTTTCACTTTTTTACCTTCTATTATTATTATTTTTTTTATCAACCCTTTCTCGATGGATAGGACTGAGGATATTTACCTTCCCTGTAAGTTATTATTATTATTATATAATTCTTTATTAGATACAAAAGGACATTATGTACATATAAATAATAATTTTAACAGTGAAAAAACACTGCCAATAATGGACACAATACTTCCTCGTGATTGCTTCACATTGTAAACACGTGCCAATTTTGAGATTTTATAGAAAATTACTTGTATCTCCAAAACGGCTCAATCGATTTTCTTCAAATTTGTTTTATATGGTAGAATATCGTTTTTTCTACATTCTAAATTCCACAAAAAATTCTGTATCTGAGGATATTTACCTTCCCTGTAAGTTATTATTATTATTATTATATAATTCTTTATTAGATACAAAAGGACATTATGTACATATAAATAATAATTTTAACAGTGAAAAAACACTGCCAATAATGGACACAATACTTCCTCGTGATTGCTTCACATTGTAAACACGTGCCAATTTTGAGATTTTATAGAAAATTACTTGTATCTCCAAAACGGCTCAATCGATTTTCTTCAAATTTGTTTTCTATGGTAGAATATCGTTTTTTCTACATTCTAAATTCCACAAAAAATTCTGTATCGGCAAGTCGTGGTCCTTATTTTTTTAGTTTTTTGTCCAAAATTTCGGATTTTCTTAAATATCAGAGTCAAAATATAATTAATTTAAAAATAAATAATAACAACCTATGTAAAACAATAATATGCATATTCTTACAAAATTTCATCGAAATCGGGTGTACCGTTCACGAGATATAAGCGTTTAAGTAAAAAGTTAGGGGTCAGGCGCATGGTCTCTTTCACCCAGAACCTCTGGTATGAATTCAATGAATTTAAAATGGGACCATCTACAAAATGTTTCCTAGATGTGTGCAAAATTTTATCAAAATCGGTAGAGTAGTTTCCGAGATTTGCGCGTTACAAGGAATCGTTTTAACAGACCGACGGATCGACGGACCGACAGACGGACACAAAACCAAATTTACTCAGTAGGTTATGAAACGTCCAGAAATATGAAAAAAAATTGAAATCGGAGCAAAAAAATATTTTTTCTTACAAAAACGAACACAATACTTCCGATTTCTAATATTAGAAATTTCTCGGAAGTAAAATGAAAAAAACAATATATACCTACAATAAAAATGAAAAAGAATAGAAAATATTTAAAAACATATTATGTCCTAACTAAAGTAAGTGGTTCGGGTATTATTAAACATGGTAAATATCTGTGTAATTGTACAAAAAATTGAATTTATTTTTCTTCCAATATTTCATGTAATTTAGTGCCCACTTCCAATTGCCCACTCTTAATAAATAATCAGAGGAACAGACCGTTTGATAAAAATCTCTTCTTTTAATGGGGGAAGTCTTGACCAGAAATGTTTCATCTCAATCTATAAAAAAAAAATTACCAATAGTTACAATACTTTCTCTATCAGAAGGTATAAAAAGTAATAAAAAAAGAACAATAAAAAAAAAAAACATGAAAGTCCTAAGATAAAAAAAAACCGACCTAGGATAATTGAGTGACATCTTTTCCAATCTTTTTTCCCTTTATTGAGTATTTCTCGTTCTCGTATTTATCTCTCTCTCTCTCTCTCTCCTCTCTTTCTATCTCTCTCCTCCCGGTCTCTTTCTCATATTCTTCCCCATTATCTCACTTTATCCTCAATAACATCCCCAAAACTCCCAAAAGGTAACTGTTGCATCACAACAGCAGGTGACAAGATAATCAACAATAATCTACTGCTCTTTTTCAATATTTTTTTTAGTATTATTCCTCTCTCCAATATTTTACTATTATTCTGAGCCTCATTAGGTATTATCCCAATTTTCATCCATCTTATAATCATCATTTTCATTCTAATATTAGAATACTCATTTCCATAGTTATCCTCATCATCATTTCAATTCTCATTATCATCTTCATTATTATACTAATTTACATTATTATCATAATTATAATCTTCATTGTAATCCTCTCTCATTCTCATCCTAATTTTTATCCTACTTATGATCCTCATAATCCTCATTTACATCCTAATCATTACCTGTCTCATTCCCAGCGAATGGAGGCTAAAACCCCCGTCCTGTCTACCTCAAGTCAGGACGTTAAAACCAAAGAGAATCAATTGAAAGGACATGAAAGGAAAGTTATCAAATATGTCTTAATCACTTTCGTGATATCACAACTACTCAAACTCGCTCTACTAAATCTACGCTGAAACCGGGACTTGAACCACCGACCTCCAGGTTGCAAGTCCGCCGCCTTATCGATCAAGCTACTGAGGTCGGTTGGACATGAAAGGAGCCTAGACATTGGATCTGACCGTTCATATACTCCTCTCACTACCGTGATTTAGGTATCATGCCTCACGAACACGAAATTATTATTATTCTATATATTAAATTATATAGTCTGTCCTCAGTGGTTTAGGCGGCACTCTGTGAATCCAAAGACTCCAGAGGTCGTGGGTTCGAAACCCAGCCGGGACATGATAAGTTATCCTCCCATTTGGGATTTTTACCACATAATAATATGTCTTGAGCTTACTGCTGGAATAATGGGACTTGAATAGTCCTAATCGGGCAGTATAAATAAGGCGATATTATTATTATATTATTATTATCATTACCTGTCTCCGCTGCCGCAGCTGCATCACGACAGCGGGCGGCAACATTTCGAACAGCAGCCGGTCGCTCTTCTTCTTCTCGTTCCTCAGCTCGATGGTTTTGTACACCAGGTTGCCCGCGAAGTTCTGGATGGTGAAGGTGGCGTTCCTCACTAGGAGGATGATGATGGGGGAGATGACGAGGACCAGCACCAGGATGAACACGGTGAACACCTTGGAGCGGTAGGACGTGTCTTCGTTGTTCAGGATCTCCCGGCTGGAACAACAAGATTCTAATTAAGTTATCATATTTGTGTTAATCACTAGCGTGATATTACAACTATTCAAACTCGCTTTACTAAATCTACGCTGAAACCGGGACTTGAACCACCGACCTCCAGGTTAGAAAACAAGATTCTAATTAATAATAATAATAATAATGTGTTTTATTGTACATTTCTTTTACATTACACAGTTACTTATAAAATATAAAACATAGGAAAAGAAATTATAAAATATAGAACATAGGAAAATCTCCTAGAAGCTCTTCAAAGCTTAGGAGAAGTACCTTTGTAAAAAAAAAAAAAAAAAAAAAATATTAAAGTGAAATTGTATGTCTTACACAGACTTGTCACACTAAGAGACCCAGAACAAAATTCTTTTGCTTTTAAATACGATACCTATCAAATAGCTACCTCACTCTCATTACGAAAAGCTTTTTTACTCTCATAATTCCCAAATCTCTCTTTCAACTGCCCTCTGATTGGGTTATTTGGGTAAGCAACACACTCTGATTGGGTTATTTAAACGGATTTCGACGGTATTAAGGGAGATTTGCGGATTTTGGGAGTAAGAATGCTTTCTGGAATGAAGTCCTGATACTATTTAAAAGCATATTTGTTGTTAAATAAGGACCTATTGAGAAGGGTGCATGAACAAAAAGAGTCGATGTATTCTATCAAAGAAAGAAAGATCCAAGATTCATGAAATAAGAGGAAGACCAAGGATATTAGGATTGTATTTTACAAGGATTATATTGTATCATACAAGACCAATGAACTTTTTAGAGCATCATGAAAATAAATAATCTGGCTATGATTATTTCCAACGTTAGAAAAGGAGAACACGAAGAAGAAAAAGACTGGGGCTAACAAAAAAAAAAAGAAAGTAGACAAGATTAAACCATTATACAAACAAACAGACATCTCATGTTAACTTACCATGTAAAAACAGATTACAACAAACATAAGGAAAGGCTGCTCCTCAAGTGGGACCCATCGTCTTGCACCACATATCGGATTAGGGACGTTATTCCCTTATCTTTGGTGTAATTTTATTTTATGATTTAGCCTTAAATACATGTTCCCTTTAACTTCACAAACACAATAAGGAGACTTCAATTAAATGAGAATAAACAGGGCTTTGTTGATATAACTATGGCTTTTGGGTTCCATGGGAGGAAGGGGTACCAAAGTTAGCAAGGAATCGCAAAATATTTTTTCTCTTAGATCAATTTTTCTTAGAGATTCTGTTTGCTATTATTGGAATTTTTCTTAAGAAGAAAGATTTGAACTATTCATGGTCTAATTATAAACTTTAATCTAGTTGAGAAAGTACAAAATTAGTCTACTCGAGAAAAACTATACTCAACTTGAGAAAGTTAAACGAAGTTATTCTCATTTGTCTACAAAAGTACCTAAGCTCATTATATTTTTCGGCTACAGCTTTTTCGTGTAATTTTATTCTTTAAGACTGAGAGATGAATGTGTATAATTTACTTTAATGCGTTAGTGAAATTTGTTGCAAGTAATGACTAAGAAAAATTGTTGTATTTTTCCCAGCATTAAGTTTATTTCAAAAGCATACTATGCTTCTGCTATTTCATAAGGAGGCAGTTTTTAATTAATGTTTTTACATTTTGCTGTTTTCTTCGTCTCTACTCTGTCTTGTCTCGGTTACTCAGGGTCGACATTGCGTGTCGGTCTTCTGCATTCTATTTGGTCTTGTACATCATTTTTTATTATTTATCATCTTCCACGCAGTTTCTCCATGTCTTTTTAGTTAGACATGGGAATGTACCTACTCTTACCATTACTTTTTAAAATCTGTTAGGTCGTAGATGAAAACACAACCAAAAAGATAGAAAGCTTTGAAATTCGGTTGTAGATAAGAATATTTAGGATATCATAGAAAGAAGTCTCAAAAACGAAGAAATATTAAGAACTCATAAAATATAGGTAATCAAAATCAGAATATTACAATAATATCATGAAAATTGAATCAAGTGCTTCTGTACTCCATGCTTTCAAGTTAAAAGAGATGGCAGAATAGGTCCAAGAAGGCAAAGAACATGATGGACCGAATCTGAGGAAATAGAAAGGAAAGTTATCCAACAAAACTTTTCAAATAGCTGTCAATAAAGTGAAACCTGCAATGCTGGTATCCAACATCTGAAACGGATAGGGCACTACAAAAATAAGAACCAAAATCTTCCTTGCCAGCGTCGATGGAGCGTTGAAAGAACCGGTTCACGTAGGATCACCGAAGTTAAGCAACGTTCAGCGAGGTGAAGACTTCGTGATGCTGACATTCCGGCCCAACACAGGCCGGGTGAGGTTAATGTGGGTAGCAGGTTTTTGAGTTTCCTGCGAATGGAGTGTAAAACCCCAATCGTGATAGGACCATGCAGTTGAAAGTGATGTTAAACCTAAATTAAAAAAAAAAAATCTTCCTTGACATTATCAAAGCTGCAACTACACAATATCAAAAACAGTAAGTCTTTAAGTACTTCTACTATTACAAATACACTATTTTCTATGCTGTAAATCCTAAAATAATATCAGCCGAAAATTCTTGAACCAACGTTGGTTGATTGGTTATTTTTCCACAAGTACATTTTCCATTACTTTCTTAGTCGTTCCAGAACTGTTGACGTTTTAATCATTTTTATTCGCTCTCAATTTTAAGATTACTTTGTCAAAAATAATCTGTCTTGAATTAGAGTTATTTTAATTTCGATACTGTTAAGTTCCATTTGTTTTATTTTTAGTTTTACATCAATCAATACTGTGTTCAGTTTATTTTGTTTGCCATCATCTTTCTTAACCTTCCATTTAGTTGATCTTTTAAATTCATATTTGAACATTATATTTTAGAATGCAAAATACATCAGAAAAATCGACACCAAATGAGGTGAGTCTAGAATTTATTACATAATAATATAAAGAAAAACTTTCATGCAACTCACAAAATGGAATTTAAACCAGCAGGATGCCAAGATTCATGCAATGTTTCTTATTGCAATAAGATGGTCTTTTGTGTCACTATCCAAGAGGCATTTCCGAGCCGATTCTAAATTAACTTTCACAAAATGGTTAGCATGATAATATAAGAAAATGATTTAACCCTTATAATTTAAATACTCTGTACAAATAAATTACTAAAATAAGGTAAAGAGAGGTTTCATGTTTTGTTAAGTTGTGAATAATAGCTGTGGTGTTCTTAGTTTAGGTTTGTCCAACGCTATGTACAAAAGTTAAAATAATAATGCGTTCTTTTCTCATTTTAGGACCAGGCTCAACCCACAGTAACGTTAAGTGGTGTCACATCCAAGGGTCAAATTGCTCCAACTATGCTGCCCAACATAGTTGGTAAGTTACTCATAAACATGCTATCTAATGTAACTGATAGTATCTAATAAGATATTTATTTTTTGATTATAATCAAAATGGTGGAACGATCTATAGCATCAGCAATCCTTCAACAACCGTGAGAGAGGTTCAGGTATCTATCTCCTACTCCAGCATAGGATTGCCTGCGTACTTAACTTGACTATAAAGTGAAGTTTAATTCGAAATGAGTCGAATAATTACTAGAATTGTGTAATCAGTGACTAGGAATGACACTTTACCCGATCTTGTGAATCTCATTTCATAGGTTAAGATCCCCCAAGTTCGCAAAAGTCTGATATATTTTTTAAACATACCTTCTCCAAAGAAATGGAAATAACTACTTATATTATTTTGTGTTAACACAAGAGAGATGTCAGAATTACTATACGTAATGCAGCCTTATTTAATATCTCAAGTCTTCGAACCACTAACTTCTAGGTCACAAGTCCGCTGTCCCCGTGATCGAGCTTCTGGGGCCGTTAACATTAGTAAATATTCAACTAAATTAGATCATTTTCTATTTCAGGTATGGGCGAGTCAATGGTGCCTCTGATACCTTTCGCTATGAACTACCACCCAAACATGCCCCTACCGTTCAACTATGCTACAGCTCGTCCAATACCCTGTCGGCTACCAGCTCAATACTCAACCTTCCAAATACCTATTGTGAGTACCAATCAGAAGAGGCCCGTTTTGGGTAGTTCTCAATACTCACAAAATTTCAGTTCACCCGCGATGAACGTACTTTTGAATCATGGAGTGCAAAATGGTTTGACCAAAGATAATTCAGCAAGGAGAAAGCCATCTCAAGAAACAACAATGAGTGAATCAGATTCTCTGAAAAATGTAGATGCGGAAAGTTCAGAACCATCTTACAAAACACAATGTCTGATGTCTGAAACGAAGAACTGTTGGAGCTCACGAGCAGAGCCGTCAATGCCAAAGCCTTTCACACTTCTGCAACCACAGCCTTTGATGACACCAAATTATTTGATACCTCTTCCCATCATGTGTCCAAACCCAGTCAAACTAGCGTCTTCTCAATATCACATAATTCAGAACTCTCTTAGAAACTCCGAAGATACACTCATCCCTGACAGACGGGACGACTCAGCTGTGAACCCAAGACCTGGAAACTCCATGAAAGAACCTGATGCTTACAAAGAAGCATCTGCACTGAAAACCCAAATTATTAAAAACGTAGAGGAACTATTTGATATGGCGACTAAAAACGCTTCGCCCAAAAGTGACCAAGTGCAGAGCTCTGAGATCGACGAAAGGAACCTCCATGACACATGTAGACCTTTTGATGAAACTTTGGATGGCGATGCTTCACTCATGGAAACAGTTCTGAAGTGTTGCATCGAGGTAGAGGCTTATTGGACAGAGGCAGCCAGGGACAGCAACACACGAGCTCTGATTCTCGGTTGCTGCAAAAGTATCAGGCGTCTCATTTCCAGCGATTTCAGACAGTCAGAGGCAAATATGATCTCAAGCTTGCAAGAGCTTACCTTGAGTTTGATATTGCTGTTCCTCATCTCGTCACTGTCTTAATACGTTTTTCTATGAATATTTATTTTTTTCTTATATTTTAGATTATTTCAGAAGTAGATACTATCAAACGTTCAATTTATTTTAAAAAAATCTAAAGTTAGTTGAAGATAATAAGTCTTTACACTATATATGGTTAAATAATAATACCTTAACTTTATGTTAAATTTAAATAATTTTTACAAAAAAATATCCAATACATTTAAGCTACTAGTTAAAAATTATGTTAACCTTTTATACAAAATAACGACGAGAGGCTTTATTGTTTGTTTTTATATTGCTTTTGCATGCATTATTTCAAAATCATACTTGGGTACTTGCTTACTTACCCTATACTATCGTTGAGCTTCCTCTGGTACTGCTGCAACTCTATGAAGAAATCGGACATGGTTTGGAAGTATACATCCACTGGATCAGGGGCGTGCTGATTCAGATAGCATAGAGTACCACTTAAACTGGAACTGTTCAGAAAAATACATAACATATTATTGAAAATAATAAATGTCTAATTTATTTCTGCCCATTTTCAATTCCGATCTTCTCTACAAATAACTCAAGTTTTGTTTTTTGTAAAATATTGCTTTTCATTTTTTACTATGGCAAAAATATATCTATGGAAAATGTCATTTCAGTAATATGTCTCTCAAGTGATCAAGACAGTACACAATACTTATCTATTAATAAAAACACCTCACAATACCGTAACTTCAAAATCTACAAAAAATAATTTACAATGTGCTAGAAAAAAAAAAAAAAAACCATCATCATAAATTTGGAACCAATTTTGGAATATTCGCCAAATTTAAATCTAAGTATTTTGCATTGTTATCAAAAAACATACTAATGAGATATGAGTGATAGATAACACAAGGTGAATTCACAACGTTTATAAATTTTACCATGAATCAAGCGAAAATGATTTTTGATTAACGCTTAATTTTAGTCAATGATTAACTACCCATGGTATTCGTATTGCTATTGCTTTTAATCATATCATTGATAAATTATTCACCAACAGCACTAAACAGCCGATTACTGCTAGTCAGATTTATCACCCTATTAATGTGATTGATAAAGGCACCCTAAAATAGCTACTAAATGCACGGCATAGATAATGACAAATGAAACCTTATGTACAGTCTGTACAACGCTGCAATACTCATTTCATCAGATATAAGGTGACTATAATGGTGTTTACAGCCATATCGCGTGCTGAATTATCGATAGATGTACACTTCAACTCCTACAATGAAAAATTTATGGAGTGAATTTTTTCCCCCAGGCAAAATTTCCATTCAGTTTTTCCTTGTTCATTCTGCACAAAAGAATTTTATGTGGGGAAAAAAGAGATACAATTTCATTTTTAAATTAAAACTCCCTACATTTTTAAAAAGGTAAATAAAAGATAGGTAGCTGTTCCTAGATTCCTAGGTGTTTTGTTATTACTGATGTAAGCTACAGAGATTAGGCTATAGATTTTTTGATCTAGCTGGGTTATAAGGAAAAAGATTTTGTGTTTTTAAATCCCTTTTGTCATTTTAGAGTTTTGAATTATTTTTATTACAAAATATATATTATAATATTCCCTTCCCTGGCCCACAGAATTTCACTGTTTGTTAGGTATGTGAAGAAAGCCATTTAGAAATAAATGGCTTTTACTTAAAATATACGAGTACTTCTAAATGCATGGTATCTCCCACCTGCTTAGCATAATATATGCTTATAAATTTAAGCGATTTTCTCGTATGCTCAGAGTGTACTTCTAAATAAATAGGTCTCAAGAGCTGCTCAGAATAAGATACAAAGATATTTTTTTTCTCATTTATTTATTTATTTATTTTCACTTTATTAATAGGACATATTATTATATAAAACACAAATAATTACAAATTAAAATACAATATAATTCAAGAAAAAAATAAAGAAAAAATAAATAAATATATGCATAATAATATAATGTCCTAACTAAAGGGCGGGGTTATTGCCTTTGGCAATCTCTTCCACCCATACGCTCAGAATTCTCAGAATATACTCTGAGAAGTTGGCTTACCTGCTTAGAATGTGCTTCTGGATCTTGGCAGTGACGTCACTCACGATGTACCTGAAGTGGTTCTCCAGGAAGAAAGAGAACTGTTTGGAGACGAACAGGTTCTCCAGAGCCAGCGTCTCGTGTTTGATGAACTCCCCGTAGTGCTTTCTGTCCAAGTTGCCTTGGATGATGCAGTAGACGCCGTAGAACATGGATATGCTGAGATTCTCTATGGCGCGCAGGAGATTGTGGTTGGCACGGGTTAATCTGGAATTTTTCGGATTAAAATTTGGGTATAATTGAACAATATTAAAAAGGGCTGAATTCATATCTCTATATATAAAACAGAAAAAAGGACTACCTACCTACCTACCTATGTTTGTTTGTTTGTTTGTCCGGAGTTGTTTAGCCAAAACGGTAAGAGATAGCGAAAAATGTCTCAGAATTGACCCCCCCAAAACCATTATCGCTTTGTCCAGAAAAATTATAAAAAGTTCAAAAAGGCATTGCTGTCCAGCAGTACGACCATGCCTTAGTAAATTTGAAATTTAGTCCCGTTGCAAAGCACGGGCAAACGACTAGTATTATCTAAAAGATGAAGTACATTCCGAAGAACACGAACGCTTCATGGATCAAAAGAAGACTGTAGTAGAAAGAAAAAAATAAATAAAAAGGCAAAATAGTTTGCGAAATAATTATATAATAATAATAATAATAATAATTGAACAAAATGACGACATTGAGATGTTTATTTCAATCCAAGTGTCCTAGAATATTGAAGTAAAATATAGAATATGGATATACTGAGATTTCCTACAGCGCGCAGAAGATCGTTATCGGCGCAAACTAGTATGGATTTCTTGGGATAAAAATAAGGCCTTAAACAAAATATCAGAATTAAGTTGATTGTAATTAAATTAAGTGGACATAATTAAACAAGATAACAATTTAAATTATAGAATAGTTATCCAAATTGCCAATGTATGATGCTGTAGATTCCGTAGAACATTAAATTTATAAGCAAAAGTTTTCTATATGTTGGTAATAAAAATGTGAATTTAAGTAAACAAGATGACAGAATTAAGTTGTTTAAAACCAAGATTTACAAGTTATAAGATGACTGTGATTGGCACAGCTAAATCTGGAATTGTGTGATTAGAAATGTGGAGGAAGTAATTGAAAAACAAGGTGTGGATAAAGATATTTATAGCCAAGCTGTCTAGGATGTTCAATTTGACTCTTTAGAACATGAATAAATTATGCTGATATTCTTGGACAACACTGTGTCCCCACACTTTAGCAGTGAAAGTTCCTAACAAAAACGAAGAGGCTCCAGTCCCAGTGTTTTATATTAGCAAATTAAAAGGAATTTAGAAAAAAGACCATTTTGATAAACTTCCTAGCTCATCAACTCGAAGTTCAGAACAATTTTGTTTTCGAAATTTACTATTGAAAAAGTCCAGCTCCACCCAACTAGAGTTATTTATCTAGTTTTCTCAGAGAAAAAATTATAAAACCTCGAAAATTGACACAAAAAAAATATAAACTTTACTTGCTCCTTGCTACAGGTCACCAAAAGTACTAGGCAAAGTCAATTACTTTGAAATTTAACAGAAGGGGATAACTATGTAATTTTTAAAAAATGTTACATCCTCCCCGATTAAAAAAAAAAAAAAAAAAAACAAAAAAAAACAAAACAAAAAACTGACAACATTTATGAAATGGAAAATGCCAGTTATGTAACTCTGTATGCACTGTGTCTCGCCATATTTATCAACTGAAAACAATATTTTTTCTCTCATTATGGGAAATGGAAAAGACATGTTGGCGAGTTAACAGTATTAATTAAAATGCTGGTAGAGAAACTATTGCGATATGGGCGCTTTAAACATACTGCTTGGGATTATGTAATATGTTTTATGTATTAGGTATGTACGATAGCAGTCTCTAAGTATGTATAGCAAAAATCCATAAAGTACCAGTTTAAATTGAAAAAAAAGGCTGGAAAGAAAAAGGCTCAGCCACAACTAAGGGTGGCCTCATAATAAATATTGGAGTTATGAATTTTAAGAAATGGTTAAACTATTCACCAATAATGATAGCATACCTACCAGATATAATTTGGTATTGGTATAAGTAAGGCTGTCGGCTACAAAAGCTCTTTGTTACTGCTACTTCAAATAGATCCTTTGTGACATGCCCCTGTATCTCTAAAAGAGATCAAAGCTATTAATGTAGCTTAAGATTCTTTTAAGACTGATTCCGATAAATCTTTAGGTTTTAGAATCAGCCTTGAGAAGTGTTTCAGTCGAGCCAGAGAGTCTGTTCCACATTCACAGAGAATGTGTTTTACTGTCTCTGGGGCCCCTTTACAGAGACTACATTTTGGGTCTTGCGCGATGTCCATTTGTTTAGACGGTAGTTGAGGCTATAGTGGCCTGTTAAAAAGCCAGTAAGGATTCCATTTTGCTCAGACAGAGCATTTCTTTTGCTCTTTTGGCCGAATGAGTTATGAACATTTTCGCCTGCCTGTGGCCGGGACTCATTTGGGACGTTCTTCAGAATTACTCTCACTTTCTAAGACTTCAGGGCGTTTATAAAGCTTTGAGAAACAGTTGGGGTTTCGAATAGCACCTCTAAACATTGATGCTCTGAAGTAGTTTCTTCTGAACGAGGGTTCTTTTTGGTGCTTGTTTACTGGAAAGTGGCTCTACGGCTTTTGCCCGGCCTCTTGTAGATTAAGGCATTGTTTGAACGGCCATTTGAACCGATCTTTAACTCTCAACAGCTCCTGAGAGTTTTATAAAGATCTCTTTTTTTGAAGCTATTCAAAAGCTTCTGAGAGATGTTCCTGTTAGTCGCCTTTTACGACCCATCCACACGAAACTACTAGATATAATAGGATTCATAGATTTTTGATAGCATACCTACCATCAAATGATTTTAAACTAGATAAAAAAGTTAAGAAAAAGCTCAAGGGAATAGTATAGCATTCCTAGATTACAAATAACAAAATTAAAAAAATAACAAATAAGATAACCAAATTAAGAATAACATAAGGTAGGTATGACAACATTCCCAGTAGATAGAATAAAAATAATTTAAAAAGTGCATAGGTACCAACCTCCAATTGAAGACAAATGATTTCATAAAAAGCATAGCTACTCCAAATAAAAGCATTTCTTACAGAAATGATGGATTAAGAACATACCTACCTCCAAATAATGCCAGAGCTCTCAATGGTCTCCTGTCTCTGGAATAAATACTCCAGGATGATCTCATTGACCTCTGCATAGTAGCTGATCTGATGAAACGTCATGTCCTCATGGTCAAACTCTGCGTGGCTTGATGAAAATAACAAATAAACAAAGTAATATTGACACTATTTAATTTATTAACAAAAAATATGATTACAAAAACAAAAAATCATATTTTATGTACAAAAAGTAAATAGGTCCAGACAGTATAAACCTTGATTACAAAAACAAAAAATCATATTTTATGTACAAAAAGTAAATAGGCCTAGACAGTATAAACCTAGGTATTTGATTATTGTAAGTATCTGAGCAGTCAAAATAATATGTAGAGGTACATACATAAGATAAGTTTGTTTTAAATATAGTAAAGGAATGTTCTAATGGTGATTATAACTCTGCATGGCTTGAAGAAAAGAATACATTGATAATGGTTTTAATTAATAAAATATTGATATTACCAAATTTTGAGGTATAGCTCGGAAAATCAGATGCGTCTTTATTAGAGAGCATAATGTTATATAAAAAATGATTATACACATACATAGATAAAAAGAGAGAGAAAATATAGTAAATGAACAAAGTTCTAACAACAAATTATCAACAAAGTTTTTATATCAATTGAAACTGTAGCACTCGTATGAATACTTATTTATACAACCTAAATATACAAACGAGAAAGTTAAATAAATGTATAAATAAAGTTACTTGAAATTTCAACTCAAGATTAATAATATCTTATTCAGCACTAGTAGACTGAGATGATAGAGTCACTATAATTATATCTGAATCTCTTGTTTGTTGAAGATTCTCAGTTATACTAAGTTTAGTAACTTTTAGAACATGCCAAACACGTTCTTTATTTGATCTTTATTTTACATCAAAAACTATGCAATACTTTAAATTTCAAGGTAAAATCCATTATTTGAAAGAGCGCAGTATTTCAATTACCTTAGCCACATCAAGTATTTATCCACTGTTGGGTGCATGTCTTCTGGCACTCCCTGTATATCCCCTCCTATGCGTCCTCTTACGTAACTGATTGAACTTACCAAAATCACCTATCATCTGAACTGGTATCACCTATGACCTCAGTCTTGTCCGGTATTAATAAATAGTCAACATCGTCACCGAATCATCCATAAAAGTTCATACCTTTCTTATCGCGCGTTCATTACTTCTCGCATTAATTATTAGTTTTCGAGTGTCCCGTCATCCAAGATCGCCACCTGGGGACTACTCATCGCCAACCAGAGACTCCTTCATCATTATCATCACGGACTTCATAATCAGTAATTCATCACCAGCCTTTATTTATTCACTAACCACACTGACCAGGTAAGAGACGCCTCCGCGGCCTACCACCTCGCCTTAACATATTGTCCTTCGAACCGGATTTCGTGGCCTTTCGTTTTTCTCTTGCCAAAGTGAATATTTAAAGTGTATTTTAATTAATCAGTATTAAATATCATTATACCAAGTGTATTGTATTGTGTTGCAGTGTATTGAATTGCATTGTATTGTATTGTAACATCTAGTTTATAAACTTCTCACTTTATGTTTATACTGAGTAATCTCATGCATACTTTTCATACCTATCTGAGTGAACTTCATGATTCGATGTAAGTTGTGTCTCCTGCTTATTGCTAGTACTGCTTATTTCTTATGCTTATGTTTATTGTTCACCTGCCTACCTACCTATACTTATTATTGCTTACCTACCTATTGAGTATTTGAATTTTGTTAGCAACATATCTACCTATATTACCTAATTATTACGGTTCCAAAAGTTTTTAACTTGTTTCTCGAGACTTCGCTCGAGATATCATTTTAACCGATTATCGTTTATCGATTATCGATATTTACCGACTATCGATCGCCATCAAAATCGACTAAAATTATCGATTTTGAAACTAAAATTTAGCTGCGTCAAGCTGACCGCGCCGTATTTTTTACTTCAAAATTTCATTTTTTTTTTTTTTTTTACTTCCGAGTAATTTTTGCTTTGATTTAATTTTAACTTTTTTAAACTTCAAGTTTTTTTTAGTGAAACCTTATTATTTAATTTTGTGATTTTACTCTCTTATATTAATTTTTTAAATCCTAAAATTGAATATTATTTTTTTTAAAAGAAAAGTGAAACCTTTTATTTATTTCAGTGATTTTCTTTTATTTTTTTTTAAAGTACCTACCATGTTAATTTTTTTATAAAGTTTCTTTAACCTTACCACCATTTGTACCTACCATTTTATTTTAGTAATATACCTCCTGTGCCACAAGTGTTTTTTAATTTTTGCTAAATAACTTTGAACCATTTTTAATTAATATTTTAAGTCAATTATATTTGCTATTTTTTTTAGAACCTACCCGGGTTCTACTAGTGATAAATGTTTTTCTAAAGATTTTGTGGTTTTATTCAATACCTACCCAGTTAGTGAATAACAATTTTCCTATCAATCTCTCTTTAAGTATAATATTTTAAATCAGTTCACCCTTTTTTTGAAACTTTATTTATCAATACCTAGTGTAATTGAATGATTGATAATATTAAAAGCTAGTGTGTTATTTTACTTTAACCTAGGTACCTCTTTTTTGTGGTTTCCTACTTTAACCTACCAGTTTTTTCTTAAATTTTATTATTTTTTGGGAATTGCCCGAACAAGCCTAGTGTTTAATCATGCCAACCAAAGATCAAATTCTGCAAAACATATCAATATACAAAAACAAGAGGGAGAAATTGTGGCAGCGTCTTCAAGTGCACCATGACTTGATAAAAGATTTGGCCAATCCAACCAAACTAAACCAGTTCAAGGTACGTTGTGCTAATTTAGATGACACGTACTTGGATTTTGAACGTATTCAAGACAAAATATTAGAATTGAACAGTGCCTTGGAGGAAGAAGACCAGCTCAAAGATGTACTGTCTGTCCACAAAGCCTTTGATGAGCTGTACTTTACTATCAAAGCCCAGCCTGCTGCAGTTCCAGACACTGTCACGAGTGCCACGTCACACCAGCCTTCCGCTTCCACAAGTTCTGGCCCTCATAAGCCCAATCTGCCACAAATTCATATTCCAATATTTGACGGCAAACATGAAGCCTTTGCATCATTTAAATCTCTTTATGATACATTGGTTCATTCACAGACGGCATTAACGACCATTGAAAAATATAGCTATCTGCGTTCTTTAGTTACAGGTGCAGCCTTAGCCTCCATTCAAGGATATTCCTTCACCGAGGACAATTATCAACTCGCTTATCAAACTCTTGTACAGCAGTTCACCAACAAGCGGATAGTTGCAAACAGCATTTGTAATAAATTATGGGGTGTGAAACAACTTCAGAGTGACTCTCAGCTGAGATACTTCCTGGACACTTTCAATGTGTCTGTTGAAGCCTTCAAAGCGGTGGGACTTGCTAGTCCTGGGGATTTTCTTCTCCTCTTCATGGCTCTTAGAGTTCTTGATCCTGCAACCAGACAAGCCTTTGAGAACTCGTGGATTGGTAAAACCACCATTCCTCATTATAAGGACTTGTTGGAATTTGTTCAAGGACGAGTTTCGGTATCGGATCTGATCTCACCCAGTTCCAATGTTGCCAAACAACCAACTTACCACAGCACTCACCCATCTACCAAGTTGCCAGTCAAACGTTCTTTTGTCACCAATGTTGTCAAACCTACTTCAAAAGAACCTAAACCAACTCATGGTTGTCCATGCTGCTCTAAACCACACAGAATCAATGATTGTAAACAATTCCTTGCCTTACCTATACCAGAGAGGTACAATGTCCTGAAGGAAAAACAATTGTGTTTTGCATGTTTTGGTCCTCACTCACGTCAATTGTGTACATCTAAATATTCATGCCGCCAATGTGGTGCTAAAACACACCACACACTCTTGCACTCAGTGCCTTCCCAGGGAAATTCACCTTCCCATAATCCTGTTACTAAACCAAATTCTGCCCTTTTACCTTCTAGCTCCACCCAGGTGACACTTAATTCTAACCTATCTTTCAACCCAGTGGATATATCTCAACCCAAACAAGTGCTTTTGGGAACAGCCATTGTTGCCGTCCAGGACCATTTCGGTCAGTTCCACGACGTACGTGTTTTAATCGACGCTGGCAGCATGATTAATATCATCACTCAGCCTCTTGCTGCCAGGCTCTGTCTACCTTCCCAGCCATCAAGTATCCGTGTGTCAGGCATAGGTTCTGCTCATCCTATGCCTGCTAAAGGTGTTGTGTCCTGTACCCTTCACTCAAAGCTTTACTCGTTTTCCCTCAAAATAGATGCAGTAGTTCTACCCAGTATATCTGCCAACATTCCCGCCTTACCTGTCAGCCCAGACGTGATCCATCGTCTAAGTGGAGTGTCCCTGGCAGACCCACAGTTCTATAGTCCTGCTGCAGTTCAGATGTTGATCGGAGCTCAATACTATGCCGAGTTAATGCGTACTTCAGAGCCCATCCTTCCAGGCGAACCTTCATTAGTACCATCCAACTTTGGCATGCTTGTCATGGGCATGTGTTCTTCCCCGCCTTCGTCTCCTTCAACGCAGTCTACCTTCTTTATCTCCAATGAAGATGACCAAATATCCAATGAGTTGCGGCGATTCTGGGAAATAGAAGAAGTACATGTCCCTGTTCCTGCCAGCCCTGAAGACATCGCATGTGAACAACATTTTTGTGAGACCTTTCGTCGAGATCCTGATGGAATTTATGTCGTGCGGCTTCCGTTTCGAGATGGTCTACCACCAGACCTGGGAAACAACCGCACCACCGCCATCACTCGACTGCTGAAATTAGAAAAGCGGCTAGAAAACCAACCAAACTTGAAGAAATTGTACCATGAAAACATTCAAGATTATTTAAATGTTGGCCATATGGTTGTTGCCAAACAACCTTCTGACTATGTCTTGACGCACCATGGAGTGGTCAAGGATAGCTCTACCACCAAAGTGAGAGTTGTGTTCAATCCCACCGAGAAAGCATCAACTGAACATACCTCTCTTAATGAAGCCCTAATGATAGGACCTAAGCTTCAAGCCGATATTACTAATATCATCCTCAATTTTCGACTTCATCCCATTGTACTGACTGCTGACATCAAACAGATGTATAGAGGCATTCGACTCGACCTTCGTGATAGCCCATATCAGCAGATTCTTTGGCGAGCCAACCAAACCGAACCGATGCAACAGCTTGAAATCCAACGTGTATGTTTCGGTGTTGCCAGTTCCCCGTATCAAGCTTTGCGAGTTATGAAACAACTTATCAAAGATGAAGGTCATCGATTTCCATTGGCTGCAAATGCACTGGATAATGACAGCTACATCGATGATATTTGTACGGGAGCGTCCTCTATCGAAGAAGCTGTTCGCCTCAAAGATGAACTGATTGCTCTGCTGGCTACTGCTGGGTTCGAGCTCCGCAAGTGGTCCTGTTCCCACCCCAGTGTGTTGGAAGGTCTTCCCCTCGACTACCTCGAGAAGCCTCACCTTATGGGGGACTCAGAAACCATCAGGGTTTTAGGACTACAGTGGGATCCTCGCCAAGACTGCTTCACCTACTTTGTTGATGCCATCAGCCACTGTTCTACCAAGCGTCAAGTGCTTTCCCAGATTGCCAGAATATACGACCTATCAGGATTTGTAAGTCCTATCACCATATGGATGAAGGTGCTGATGCAACGTCTTTGGATCAAAGGGCTTGATTGGGATGAGCCCATGCCCCAAGATCTTCTCACGGAATGGAATGCCTTCATTGAAGATCTGCCTGTTCTGAAAGAACTTAAAATTCCTCGCTATATGTTGGATACCTACATATATCCTCCTGAATTGATTGGCTTTTGTGATGCATCCACCGTCGCCATGGGCGCCAACGCCTACATCCGTGTCGTATGTTCCGATCAAAGAATCTTGATCCATCTGATCCGAGCCAAGAGTCGGGTTGCCCCTCTTAAGACTCTTACCGTACCAAGACTAGAATTGTGTGCCGCCCATTTGCTGGCTCAAGTGATTGAATCTCTTGAACCTGTTCGCCAAAAATTGTGTATCACCACCATCCATCTGTTCACAGACTCCATGGTTGTATTAGCGTGGTTGAACACTCCAGTTCATCTTCTTAAGATATACGTTGCCAACCGTGTGAGTAAAATCTTAGAGAGTACCGCCTCCGAGCAATGGGCTCACATAGCAACAGATTCCAATCCAGCTGACTTAGCCAGTCGTGGGTGCTACCCCTCTAAACTAGTTCCAAATGATCTCTGGTGGTCAGGACCTGCGTTTCTGAAGCAACCACCGGCTACCTGGCCTAGTCATTCACCAACTGTTGTTCCTGACCTACCTGACTTAAAGGAACCTGCAGCAGCCTCCAGTCTTTTAGCTCAGGTTTCATCCAATGACGCTGGTATCCAAGTTATTGAGCGGTTCTCATCCTTCCTCAAAGCTCAACGAGTGGTCGCATGGATTTTTCGTTTCAAGCGAAACGCCCAAACCCCTATCCATCTCCGTGTTCAAGGACCTCTCAGTGTTGAAGAACTGAAGAACTCTGTTCGTTGCTTGATTCGAACATCTCAAGCGCACTACTTCCATAGCAAATTGACCACCATTCGTCAAGGGAAATTGCCAACCAATCTTCGCCAGCTTACTCCCTTTCTCGAAAATGATCTCCTCAGGGTGGGGGGTCGGCTTGGCCAAGCACCAATTCCATATGATGCCCGCCATCCTATTCTTCTTCCACCAAAGGGCCACTTGACTAAACTCATAGTTCGCCATTACCATGAAAATAGTCTTCATGGTGGACCTAAAATGACCCAGTGCCTTATCCAGCGTAAGTATTACGTCCAAGGACTGAGAAGTCTTGTGCGAAAGATCGTGTACAACTGTCAGCCGTGCTTTCGGTTTATAGCCAAACCTCAAGAAGCTGTTATGGCTGACTTGCCTCTATCACGCTTTGCACAAGGACGCCCGTTTATTCACACGGGCGTAGACCTTGCCGGCCCATTCTCTTTAAAAGATGGTCACCGCCGAAATAGCCCTTTGATTAAAGGTTATTTTGCCATATTCATATGCTTTGCTACAAAAGCTATTCATCTTGAAGCCTTGACTGCACTTAGCACTGAATGCTTTCTTGCTTCACTGGATAGGTTCATTGCTCGCAGAGGATTGCCTTCAAATATGTTTAGCGACCAAGGCACCAATTTTAAAGGTGCTGCTCGTATGCTAGAAGAAAGTTTAACCTTCCTGAAGAGAGAAACCCCTGCGATTGTGGACCATCTAAGTAAGCAAGGAATCCAATGGACCTTCAATGCTCCCAGTAACCCATCCTCCGGGGGTTATGGGAAGCCGGAGTAAAATCGGCAAAACACCATTTGAAGAGGATTCTTCATGACCGTGCTCTACACTACGAAGAATTCGTTACCCTCCTTACCCGCATTGAAGCCCTCCTAAACTCTCGTCCCATTGGAGTTCCAGCATCATGCCCAATCGATGATATTCAGTGTTTGACCCCAGGTCACTTCCTAATAGGGGCCCCCTTGATCACTCGCCCCGAACCTGACGTCACCGAAGTGCCCTCTAACCGACTTTCCCGTTGGGAACTTATTACCCAAGCCACCCAAAGCCTGTGGAAACGTTGGTCCCGCGAATACCTTCACACGCTGATTCAGCGTCAAAAGTGGTTTGACCAGACCAACAATGTCAAAGTGGGTGACATAGGAGTCTTAATGGTAGATAACCAGCCTCCCATGAACTGGCCTCTCGCCAGAGTTGTTGAAATCATTCAAGCTCAAGATGGCATTGTTCGAATTGTCTCCCTGAAAACGGCTTCCGGAATCCTAACTCGACCAGTAAGGAAGCTTCTCCTTCTTCCCACTTGTCCCTGAATGGCAGACTAACTGCTCATTTATAAATATTAACTTGTTTCCTTTTTTTTAAAAGTTTAATTGATTTATTTTGTTAATAAAGATTTTGCATTTTGCCTAATCTGGTGTTGGTATTATTTTTGCTATTTTATTTTCCATATTTACCATTTGTTCATTTTTTGTTTTGTTTGATTTGTTCATTTGCTTGCAAAGTTCAAATACTATTTCCTTGTACCTTTGCCATACAGTCCACTAATTTTACAAATTTACCAAATTTTATTCCCACCTAATAATTTTCTAATATTGTTTATGTGCCTATTGTATGCCTGATTTTGGTGTATATGACTTTATATTAGTATATATTATGACTAGTTTATTGCCACCTTCGAGTATCTCTATCCATTGTATTTGATTTTTTTGTTTGTGATATTGATGCTACTTCTGCCATGATGTTTTCAATTATTGATTATTTTGAAAATATTCATTTTGGTGGGGGGAAATGTTGGGTGCATGTCTTCTGGCACTCCCTGTATATCCCCTCCTATGCGTCTCTTACGTAACTGATTGAACTTACCAAAATCACCTATCATCTGAACTGGTATCACCTATGACCTCAGTCTTGTCCGGTATTAATAATAGTCAACATCGTCACCGAATCATCCATAAAAGTTCATACCTTTCTTATCGCGCGTTCATTACTTCTCGCATTAATTATTAGTTTTCGAGTGTCCCGTCATCCAAGATCGCCACCTGGGGACTACTCATCGCCAACCAGAGACTCCTTCATCATTATCATCACGGACTTCATAATCAGTAATTCATCACCAGCCTTTATTTATTCACTAACCACACTGACCAGGTAAGAGACGCCTCCGCGGCCTACCACCTCGCCTTAACATCCACTATTCAAAGAATAAAATCTCTTGTTCGTCCCTGATATTTAGTTATCCCTGAGTTATTTAGAGAGAATTTTGGGAGTGGAATTTCAGTTTTTCGAAACTTGTTGATTGACGGGTTTTTGATTGACTTTCTCTATTCCTTCCAAGGTATTCGTCTAGGGTTTCAGTGTATTTATCAAAGTTTCTTGTAAGACGTGGATGTCAATCAATAATTCATCACGTCAGTTTCCGTCCCAAGCCTTTGCCAACTCCCTACTCTACTACCTCATTTTCTGATTATTTTCCACCTACTTTATAATTTTACTCTCTGTCTCTATCTTGAACTTACTCCTTCTCTCAATATTTGTCCTCTTCTCTTACTAGCAGAAACAGAAAAGAAATTTCCATTCTCTTATCTCGTTCATTCTCATTCTTTGTTTTTCACTTTCTTTTTCTATTTTTATTTTATATCCTTCAATTAATCCTTGTCCATCTTTTACTACTCCTCTTTTTCCTATCATCTTTCTCAAGCAGTACAATTTCTTACTTTTCAATCAGTACCGATCTCTCTATCACTCATTTCACTTCTCACTAACATTTCTTCCTCCTATTGTTTCCTTCTACGTTTCACTTTTTTTATGAATTTTCTCTATTTATCAGTCCTATATTATTATTGTTTTTTTTTCTGTCTCTCTCTTTTTTATTTACTCATACCTTTCTGGTTTTTCTCCAACAAACTTTGTTTACTATCTTTCGCCCTCAAACACATCATCTCAACCTTTATACAGTTATACACCCTTCTTTTTCCATTTTTTATATTAAATATCTCTATCACCCTACTTCTCACATTTTCTCTCTTCTTTTTTAACCTACCTCTCTCGATCTCTTCTTTCTTCCTTACGACTTTGCTCTTCTCTTGAAATTTTCTCAACAGATTCTTATTCCTCATCTAATTCAAACTACTTGATTTCTCTCTTTCTCTTTCACTCTATCTATTCAACTATTTCTGCAGCCTGTTTTAACAATAAACTTAAAATCTTCTACTTTTCTCTACCATATCCCTAAATCCATCTATACGTACTAATTATTTCTTTATAAATATACCTATATCTTTCCACTTTATCCATTTCTGCCCTGAAGCTATCTACTGTGTTTTCGCCTGGGAATAAACAAGAGTGGTCGCGTAGCTCTGAAAAGAGATTCAAGATCAAAGCAATTTATTCTGCCCACACTCAAGAGCAAACTTGAAGATGCATTTCTGACCTTCACGATAATCCTCTGTAAGATGAGCAAGTTATTCAAAGAAAAATAAAGATAAAAAAGAAGATAAAAAGATTCCACATGACATACTGATGGAGAGGATGGATAACAATGAAGAAAAAAAATGCTAGGTACGCATTAAAAAGAGATAAAATAACAGAGATGTATGCATCTTCTTGATTATAACCTGCTGAAAGAAGAACTAGTCATACAAAGAAAAATAGAGTGTTAGAGCAAAAAGAAAGATATACAGGCGCAGTGCGCATGACCACATTTGAAATTGTTGCCATGCGTTTAATATTTGAGTTATGACATTGATATAAAAAGTATTTTGTAGAAAAAATGTGGAAGTTTATTTTACATGGGTCAATTTTTCACGTCCAACATCTCCGCGTCAATTTTTTCCCGGTCGTGTGATTTCCCGGAATGGGGACGTACTGTGGCCGCCACGCCACGCTCACCCGAACTCACTCCTTGTGATTTTTTTATGGGGATACCTAAAGGCCAAAGTTTATGTCGACAAACCTCGTACCCTTGCTGACCTGAAGGACTCTATCCGCCGTGAAATCGCTCGGATTCCTGAGGAGATGTTGGTGAACGTGATGCTCTAGCGAGCGTCTCGAAGAATGTGTAACTCGGCAAAGACGTCTTTTATCGGGCATCATCTTTCGTACGTGAAAAACTGACTCATGTAAATTAAACTTCCACATTTTTTCTACAAATTACTTTTTATTTCAATATCTTAACTCAATTATTAATCGCATGGTAACAATTTCAAATGTGGTCATGCGCACTGCGCCACCCTGTATAATATCCCACCGGCTTGTATGGTGTTGAGGAGGAACAATTAAAATAGTTACAAAGTATTGTCAGGAATATCAAAACAGGTCATTTGTGACCAAAACAGGTCACGTGTGTCTGAAACAGCTCAGCAGGTTTGACTATTATGAAATAGCACGGGTCAAATGAAAAATATTTGCCACCCCACCAACCACATTCTTTACACAAAATCATATTTCTAGCATGTGAATGGAATATTTCTCTTTCAAAGCTATTGTTCTTAGGTCTCTCATTTTCAGACCACAACCGATATATTTTATTCTGTCATGCTCATAATTGCACAATATTTGAGCTAAGTATCTTGAAAAAAAAAAAAAAAAAATATATAAAAAATACAAACACAATAAATAACTTGAAACTTTTAGGTACTTTAAAATTATTATTACAATGATAATATGTTTTCCTCTAATTTAAGAACATTTCAAAAAGTTGTGATGAGGTACTCTAAAACATTCCTTAGAAGAACTTACAAATTTTCCATGAGAAATTTCCTCTTCTCGCTGCATGAAAATAATTACAAAGACATTGATTGTTAGTTCTCTGAGATGTCTTCTCTTGAATTTTAGTTTGTATCTCAATTATCTCACGTTCTAAACTGCACCAAAAGCTTTCAATATATCTATAAAAATACTTATACCTACATACATACATACTTATACCTACATAAAACACTTGTGAATAGTTTCATGTAAATCTACATATTATTCTACATAACTTTTTTTAATGAGTGTTTCATAGCCGTTTTTATTTCGTAGCCATGAAACAGGAGATACTGTAGACGCTTATGGTCTGTGTTGTAGTCTGCCCATCCCGTAGTATGCCTCTCTCTGATGGGCGAGAAGTGACACAGTGCTTCCTCATTAGGTGTTGGGTCAACACGAGCGCACCCGAAGGTATCTCTTACAAGCAATTGTAACCAAATTAAAAATACAATTTTTTGTCGGCACGGGGGATCGAACCCGGACCTTCCGCATGACAAGCGAGTGCTTAACCATTGAGTTATTTATTATTTCATTTTTCATTATTTACCAACTTCAGTATTATTTGTATATTTTTGTGTCTTATACTTATTATTTATATGTTTTGTACATGTCTACACTATAAATATTGCTTTTGCTGTAGTGTGAAACATGGATTCGTGATCGAGTGGCAGCTAGTCTGGTAGTTCAGGTACCTTGGAAATGTCTAATCTAATATTTCGCTAAAACATAATTCTGAAGTCAGCTCAAACATAATTAACTAAAAATAATTCCGATTTCTGATATTACAAAATTTTCGGAAGTAATTCTACAACATAATTTACCAGTATAGTTGTTTTCCGAAAAATATTTACAAACTCGTAAATATCTTTACATACTCGTACGTACATAGATACTATGGCTATTTTCCCAAAAGTAAGTACTACCTATTTCCTATTACATACACATATGCTCCCGTAAAATAATCTACCGGAAAATTCCAAACCACAGTGTTTTGTGAAACATGAAATCAATTATGTAAATGAAAACTCAGGATAAGTAGGTAGATATTTATTATTATTTCTGATACTTTCATTCATGTATATCTTGTACTGTCACTTCTTGTACTGTCACTAAAACTCTGTAGTGTATCTTTCGTATTTATAAATATAATTAAAAGTATATTTAATGTATGTCATTGACAATTAATTTCGTACATTGTATTTCATTTTCAACTTGCAGTATGTTTATCTAGTTTTTTTGATAGTGTATCATTTTATTCTTCAACATTTTCTTCTCCAGTATTTTCTTCTAGTTTAAAGATTTGGACTTCTCTTATTTGCTTTTTTACTGGAATCTCTAGACTTTCAAAACATATCTAGATTGATCAGCACTCTTAAAGTAAACTTTTCTCACTCTTTATTTCTTCTATTATTTTTATACTGTAGAAGTGCTACCATCGTTCACGATGACACCACCTTATGATGATGATTATTTTTATAATCTTCGTTCTTGAAATATATAGGTAATATTTACAAAAAAATTAAAATTATCCGAAATAAAGTTAATTTTTTATTGTAAAATTGAATCAGAGGGTACATCTATTTCCCTTGTTCAAGTATTTTTTGTAGAAATTTATGTAAAAAATAATCATCATAGGGTGGCGTCATCGTAAACGATGGTAGCCAGACAGTGGAGGAATGATTCAGCATTTCTCCCACTGTCTTTACAAGGAGGCTAATAATTGACAAGAACCCCCAGAACCAAGCCAATACTGGTTAACTCCCTGTTTATAATCCCCCAGCCAGACTGCTGGTCTACTCCCTGTTTTTAGTCCCCCAGCTAGACTGCTGGTATACTCCCTGTTTATAGTCCCCCAGACGGAATTAAAAATAAATAAAAATAATATAATTTATTTATTTATGGAACCAAAATTGATGAATTTTTGCATTTTCCTACAGACCTAACGTACATCAACATATCAAACTTCTCTTCCGACAGTTCACCTCTATCAAAAAGTGTTTCAGCTCCGGTGGTAAAGAGAAAATGAGAACAACAAACTTCACAAGAGAGTCCTTTTTACTTTCCTTATCCTATAATAAGGAAAGTGATGGAATCACCCAAAATTTTCGATAGTCCGTTTTCAGTGCTAAAACACGTTTTAGGGTCTCTAGATCCTAAATCCAAAGTTTCAGGCATTGGTCCGTGTGTCTGTCTGTAAACAATATATCTCAAGAACGGCATTAGCTAGAAACTTGAAATTCGGACCGAGGTCATAAATATATAGAGGACCCAAAATGAAACTTTTGAAAAAAATTGGTGCCCCCAATGGCGCCCTTTCGATGGCCATTTGGCGGTGTTTGGCATTTTCTGACAAAACGATAGGAGATATGAAATTGTTATATGAACAAGATTTCTTGTAATAAAAAAATAATAGGAGTATATTCTAATATTTTTTTTTGTTGATATCTTGAATTTTTTGGAACCCGGCCCTAACTATTTTACTATTCATAATAAAGGAGGTTGTGACTTATCAAATTTAATGATTTTGAGATGCTGATTACGAATTTTACATTGATTTTTATGTAACTGTTACCGTTGAGTCACTAGTGGCGGATTTGGACTTATTTTCGAGTGATAAGGAAAGTCGTGTGGTGTCACACCAGATTTTTTTCATTCGAATACCTTTTCCACCTTTTTCAAAATGAAAATATTTTTTTAATGTTATGCAGACAGATTACTTCCTTCTCTCTCATATCTCGATTTCCTTTCATTTCCTGTCTCCCTTCAATGTCTCCTTTTTTCTCTCACAATCTTTCTATTCTCTCTCTCTCTTTCTCTCTCTCTCATATTATATTTTCTTTCCATTTTTTTTATCCATCTCATGTTGTCTCTCTCCACCTGATTCCCTATAGTTGCCTTAAAATTTCCGTTCTCCGTCTGAAATTCCATTTTAACAATAACAAACTTTTTTTACTTTCTTTATCCTATAGAAAGGAAAGCATTTATAATGTTTTTGATATCAATTTTACTTCCGATTAATATCTTATATTGGAAATCGGAAATATTGTGTTCGTTTTTGTAAAAGAATTTTTTTTTTTGCTCCGATTTCAATTTTTTTTTTATATTTCTGGACGTTTCATAACCTACTGTTGGTTTTGTGTCTGTCTGTCTGTCTATCGCTCTGTCTAAACTATTCCTTGTAACGCGCAAATCTCGGAAACTACTGAACGGCTTCTTTGAACTAGCGGTTCTGGGTGAAAGAGACCACTAACTTTTTACACACTTATATCTCGTGAACGGTACAACTGATGTTGATGAAATTTTGTATGCATATGCGTATTAGCCTTTTACATAGTTACTTTAATTTTACTTTTTAATACTTACATTTTGATTTAGCTCTGATATTTAAGAAATTACAAAATTTTGGACAAAAAAGTCAGAAAATAAGATCTACGACTTGCCGATACAGAATTTTTTGAAGAATCTAGAATGTAGAAAAAACGGTCTTATACCATATAAAACGAATTTGAGGAAATCGGTTAAGCATATTTTTACAAGTGAGATACAAGTGATTTAGTATAAAATCTCAAAATTGGCACGTGTATACAATGTAAAACAATCACGAGGAAGTATTGTGTCCATAATTGGCAGTGTTTTTTGTTTTTCTCCAGTTTCTACTATTTTTTTTACACCAAATCCCCTTGTCTTTTGTTATCAAACATTCATCAGTATCTCTTTTATGCATATTTTGTTCAATGGATAAAATTTGAAAATATTTTTTTATTATCATTTCTCATTTTAACTTTATTGTATATTTTGCAAAATTATACATTCCTGCTATTTTATAATTCCCCTACTACTGAATCCAGATATTCCAATTCTACAGGGTGGGGCAAAAGTCTGGAAACCCCTGAATAACTTTCGAATGGCTTCTTAGGTAAAATTAAAATTTTGTAAGGTAAACCGGGCTAATAAGACCTTCTTGTAGAGTGGGGTCGATTTTTGTTACCGGTCCCCAGGTTGTGGCCAGGGGAGCCAACTTCATTTTTTAAAATACGAACCCCCGCCTTGTGATACATTTTTGAAAAGGTCTTTAAATAAGAAATACATTGGTGCAAATTTTATTTTTTTAATATTAACTGTTTGCGAATGGCGTCCAACTTTGTGTATGCAGTAAAGTCTGGAAACCCCTCAATATCTTTTGAAAGGGCTTTCTCAGTAAATTTAGAACTGTGCACGTTAAATCGGGGTAATTAGACCTTTCCAAAAATGTATCGCAAGGTGGGGTTTCGTATTTAAAACACGTTCGTTACCGAACGGCCATATGTGGATGTTTTTGTGTTTTTCTTTGGGACCGAAAACACACATGTGGTTGCTATCAAAATTTTAACGAGTTACCGGACATCCATATATGGCCTTTTGGAGGTAGGTTGTTAGTATTAGAACAGATATAGGATCGATTCTTGTACAAATACGATGCCAAATATGCAAAAAAAAAACCTGGGGACCAAAATTTGGTCCCCAGGATGCACCAGCAACTTTACCGCCTGGTCCCTACGTAAAACTTGAAAAAATTGGCTTGGTAACGAACGTGTTAAAAAAAATGAAGTTGGCCTCCCTGGCCAACTTCATTCTAATATAAGGTCTAATTACCAAGGATTACCGTACACAATTTTAAATTTACTGAGAAAGCCCTTTCGACAGATATTCAGGGGTTTCCAGACTTTACTGCATACACAAATTTGGACGCCATTTAGAAACAATTAATATTAAAAAAATAAAATTTGCACCAATGTATTTCTTATTTAAAGACCTTTTCAAAAATGTATCGCAAGGTGGGGGTTCGTATTTAAAAAAATGAAGTTGGCCCCCTTGGCCCCGACATGGGGGCCGGTAACAAAAATCGACCCCACTCTAAAAGAAGGTCTTATTAGCCCGGTTCACCATACAAAATTTTAATTTTACCGAAGAAGCCATTCGAAAGTTATTCAGGGGTTTCCAGACTTTTGCCCCACCCTGTATAGCTTTTCCCATTATGATGAATACATTTTTCATCGTTTAAATCATATTTTTATTATAATTTATTCAGTAGATCCCCTATCCCATTTGATGACTTATGCTAAAAAATTATCTGCGACTTCATTTTAATATGGTTTATGTTCATATTAAAATCTTAATCCGTCTGTATTATGTACTAGTTGGAGGGAAACTACCTAACCCAAAAAACTCAAATATGGTATTAAATAATGATCATAAAATCAATAACAGACTTAATTGAGTATTTGTTCTGATGCTATTACTATGTATACACGTGGTCAAGATATCAAACTAACTATCAAAATGTCATGCATTTTGGAATGCATTGTATAGAATCTAAACCTACAGATTCCCATGCTACCTTTAATTTTAGACTAGTGTCTCAACCACACGACCACTAATTTTATTTATGTTCTAGGGCTGAAAAAAAAGGAATGCCATAAAATTATTCTATAAACTGAGGATCAGTGAAAAAAAAAAAAAAAAAAAAAAAGTTGAGAGTGAATGTGATGAATATGATTGTTTATTGAGATTACTTTGTCTGTTTTTGTTTGTTTTTATATTTGTGTAGAGTTTTTTTTATGTTATTATCCTTATTAATGCCGTTCCTTCCATGGAAATGCATTGTCTATTTTTCTGCATGCTCTAGACTAGGAGGAGATTCATACCCGAACAAGCCGAGGTACTCAGTGAGCACAGGCCAATCATGAAACCGGGTCTCGAACAGGAACACGCTGGAGAATATGATGGATGAGTTGACTGCGCTTGCGCCGTACATGTTCCTGAAATATGCACAAAACAGGACATTATTATTATTATTATTATTTTACACTTTATCAGATATAAATGGACATAATGTACAATGTAACCTGAAATATGCACAAAACAGGACATTATTATTATTATTTTACACTTTATCAGATATAAATGGACATAATGTACAATGTAACCTAAAATATGCACAAAACAGGACATTATTATTATTATTTTACACTTTATTAGATATAAATGGACATAATGTACAATGTAACCTGAAATATGCACAAAACAGGACATTATTATTATTTTACACTTTATCAGATATAAATGGACATAATGTACAATGTAACCTGAAATATGCACAAAACAGGACATTATTATTATTTTACACTTTACCTATTAGATATAAATGGACATAATGTACAATGTAAATAATTATTAATTAAACAATGAAAAAATGGAAACAATATTTACAATAAAATTAAAAAGAATAGAAAAATATATAAAAACATAATATATGTCCTAACTAAAGGGCGGGGTTATTGCCTGAGGCAATCTCTTCCACCCAACCCTATGACATGACCAAATAAATTATTTAAATTTATTCTTTTATAAGGGTTGGATGGAAGAGATTGCCATAGGCAATAACCTCGCCCTTTAGTTAGGACATCTGTATTTTATACAGGGTGTCCCACCAAACTTGGACACCTCAAATTACTCGGCCCCTGAAAGAGTTTTTGAAAAATAAAAAATCCTAGGGTACATGTCCTAATTATGCGGTTTCAGTCATGAAATTTTTTTTATACAGGGTGGTTCAAAAGTCAGAAATTGAGGTGTCAACTTTCGATTTTTAAATAGATCCACCTGAATTTTATTTGATAATTTTACTTTTAAATGGTGTCTGAGTACTTTATAAAACAAAAATATTACATACAGGGTGGTTTTTTTTCGACCTATTTTTTTTTTCTTAATCTCGAATAACTCAAGTTCGTTTAATTTTTTCGATAACAAGAATAGAAAGTGTTTGTGTAATGAAAACACGAACTTTCAATTGGCATCAAATTTTTTTCTACAAGGTGGTTCACAAGTGAAATAATGACATGATTTTTTTTAAAACCGAGTTTTTTTTAATTTTTTATTTGGGATTAATAATTCTCGCCTAATTTTACACATTTTTTGTTAGTCATATCAAAAAAACAAAACTAAAGTGTTGTACAGGGTGAGACATAATTTTTTTGCCACACCCTGTATATGGCAGTCAAAGAGACGTACAATTAAATAGAAAAACTAAATATGCAAAAAAAACTTCGATTTTTATTGCTAATAAAAAGTTATGGTGTTTTAACTAATATTGTCGCATGGACCACCCTGTAGATATTCTCTTAAACTATCATTTGGGTACTCGAAGTTGTATAAAATTCAACGAAGACTTCGAATGGTGTGGAAAAAACAAGTAAAAATCACGAATTTTGAAGCCATTTTCAATTTGGTGTCCACACTGAATGATTTTAAAACTTGGAAGTAAAAAGTAGGTAGGTGTAGACACAAAATTGAAAATGGCTTGTTGAATTCATTTTTTTCATTCAGATTTGGACTCCTCGTTGAATTTTAGACAATTTCGACTACCCATATGATGGTTTAAGAAAATATCTACAGGGTGGTCCATGTGACAATAATAGTTAAAACACCATAACTCTTTTACATCATTAAAAATCAAAGTTTTTTTTTTCTTGCATATTTAGTCTTTCTATTTAATTGTACGTCTCTTTGACTGCCCATATACAGGGTGTTGCAAAAAAATTATGTCTCACCCTGTACAACACTTTAGTTTTGTTTTTCGATATGACTAACAAAAAATGTGTAAAATTAGGCGAGAATTATTAATCCCAAATAAAAAATTAAAAAAACTCGGTTTTAAAAAAAAATCAAGTCATTATTTCATTTGTGAACCACCCTGTAGAAAAAAAATTGATGCCAATTGAAAGTACGTGTTTTCATTACACAAACACTTTCTATTCTTGTTATTGAAAAAATTAAACGAACTTGAGTTATGCGAGATTAAGAAAAAAAATAGGTCGAAAAAAAACCACCCTGTATGTAATATTTTTGTTTTATAAAGTACTCAGACACCATTTAGAAGTAAAATTATCAAATAAAATTCAGGTGGATCTATTTAAAAATCGAAAGTTGACACCTCAATTTCTAACTTTTGAACCACCCTGTATAAAAAAAATTTCATGACTGAAACCGCATTATTAGGACATGTACCCTAGGATTTTTTATTTTTCAAAAACTCTTTCAGGGGCCGAGTAATTTGAGGTGTCCAAGTTTGGTGGGACACCCTGTATATCTATGTTATTTATCTTTATTTTATTTCATTTTTGTCAATTTGTATTTCAATTTTTATCATTATTTGCTTTTAAAATGTCCTGTGAGTAAAAAGTTCAATAATACTAGTGTTTCACAGCCTTTTTATTGGCTGTGCACAGCCAAAATTGGACCGATTTTTTGTTGTTTATGAAAACAAACACAACATATCTATGAATACTCTCGTAAAATAACAGAATCAGATCACATGAGTAGAAAATAGGTACAGAACAAAGAATTCACTTGGCTGTTCCTAAAGTACATTAAAAAAAAGGCTCCTTCTTTATTACACCTAGGGATAGGATTGGTCATTGGATACACATTAATACACGCACTAGTGAGTTCACATTCACATAAATTGTCTAATGCCTTGACCAAATGATCACGAACCAATGAATAATGTATCAGGTAAGTCCATTTTGATATTCAATCGAGGTACTCGTCGCTAGTTTCGAAGTTGGAAGTTTCAAAGAAACTTTGTTTTTCTTCATGACTCCAAGCTTTCACCTACATTGTGTTTTTTCTCTTTCTCCCTCCCTCTCTCTCTCTCTCTCTCTCTTTCTCTCTCACTCTGTCTTTGTTTTATTTGTCCTCAATTTGTCTTTCATCATAACGTCATAACTTTTTCATTTTCTAAGCCTTTTATTTTCTAGAGCTTCTGTCCCTCTCTATTTCCATAATTTCCTCTTCCTAATTCTGTCTCTTTCTTTCCTCATCTCTTTAGTTATTTATTATAATTATCTAACCCGTTTCACTGTCTTCCCGTCTTCTCATCCATTTCAATACATTCCCAATGTTCCTTCCTCTTTGTGAGTGTAAAGATCTTCCTTCTCTCCTCCTCCTTCTTTCTCCCTTCTCTCTTTTTTGACTTTTTCTTCATTATTCCTTCCTTTCCGAAAGATATTTATGATTCGCAGCTGTTGTCCCCGCTGAGAAAAAAAAACTTCTTTGTAACAGTTCAGGCTTCTGATTCATGCCCCACCCTCTCCACCTTCAATCTACAATTCCCCTCTCCTCTTTCCCTATAGAGCTCTCCTCAATAGAATTATTCTTTATAACCCCTTTTACATTTCTCAACCCCTCTTCTGTCTTGACTTAAAAAAGAATCTTCTTTGTAAGAGTTCAGACTTCTGATTTATGCTCCACTCTCCCCTTCTTCAATCTATTTCAAATATTCTACTCTCCTACCCTATAGAGTATAGACCCTAAAATTACTCTTTATAGCCCATCCCTTTTTTATTTATCAACTCCTTTTCTGTCTCGGCTTAGGAAACTCTTCTTGGGAAGAGTTAAGACTTCTGATTCATGCTTCACTCTCACCTCCTTCAATCTATTTCAAATATTCTACTCTCCTACCCTATAGAGTCTATAGACCCTACAATTACTCTTTATAGTTATAGCCCATTCCTTTTTTCTCCTCCTTCAATCTACAAATCCCCTCTCCTCTTTCCCTATAGAGCTCTCCTCAATAGAATTATTCTTAATAGACCATCCCCTTCTTATTTCTCAACTCCTTTCCTGTCTCCGCTGCGAAAAAACTTCTTTGAAAGAGTTCAGACTTCTGATTCATGCCCCACCCACTCCTCCTTCAATTTATAAATCCCCTCCCCTTCTACCCTTAAAACCTCTCCTCATTATAATTTGAAGTCCCTTCCTTTTATACATTCTCCACCTCTTTTTATGGGTTCCCACAATTAATTCATTGTCTTCAGAGAAATCACAAAGACCTAGATTTGAAAAGAGGACACTAATAAATAATTTGAGACATTCCCCCCTACACTCTCCTTCATTCTCCTTAACTATTGCTACTCACAATATTCTCTGAGTTGTCTTACACAGGACAAGAACTTTGACAAGACCTTTATTTGAAAAGAGGACACCGGCGAGCTATTGATGAAACAATTACCTCTCTCTTTAAATATTAAATGATTCTAGCCACTCTATGTCCACCTAGTTCCCCCATCATTGGTCAACACACTTTTATTCTCTTGACTGGACGCTTGTACTTATACAGGACAAAGACCTAAATTTCAATAAGGACACTGGTGATCTCTTGGTAAAATTTATGTATACCTCCCTCTTCCTTCTTCTCATGTTTTAAATCCCCCAAGCTCTTCCTCCAATACACCCTCTTATTATTAGTTCTCAGAATTACCCATCTCACCTTGAATTATTTTGTCCATGCATCCACCTCCGTTTCAATTATTCTTAGAATTTCTTTGAGTACATTATTCTCTCTCTTGATAAAGATGAAGAGGAAAGGGCAGAGAAACAAAGAAGGGGATATTCGGAAATGAATAAGTAAAGGAGGAACAGGAATAGATAAAATTGAGGACGGGGGAGAGGGGGGATGTAGAGATAAAATGAAAGTGAGTGAGAGGAAGGGTGATATTTTAAAAAGGAAGACATTGGCAATCTGTTGAATATTTTCAAAACCTATAAAAAAAATTCGGACCCCTCTAGGTGATGCTTATTTATAACTAGCGGGCTGCACCCGCTTCGCCATGCCATCACACATACCACCCATACATCACAACGTCCAGCGAAACTAGGACTATTGGTCACCCTTCGAAAGTGAATGGGTGACCATTCAAATTCGAACCATCATGATGCTTTCTCTTTCCAGCCCTACTCAGGCTGGGTCAATTTGAGTAGCTGGTCAGCGGATGGAGGGTAGAACCTCCGTCAGGATATTAACATGCAATTGAAAGGCACGTTGAACCCAAATTAAAGCAAAATTGTACCTCACAAATATTATGTAATGTGAAACCTAACGCACGATTAGGTCAGTGTTAAGACACTCGTATGGCCATGCGAAAGGTCCCAGGTATGGAAGAAAATACATACGAACTAGGTTTAGCGTAAGTATACACGCTCGTTTTGTTTTTCTAGGCGTTACAAAACTAGCGTTTTGCTTGATTACCTTCCGGTTCACTCCTGTTGACCTATGAAAGGTATTGTGGCGCTTCTTCCCAATCAGAAGGGAGGCATGAGTTGATAATTATGTAAGCTACAACACAGTTCACAAGCGTCTACTCTCTCTTTTATCTCTCTAGAACTCTTTCCATTTATGGAAAGAGTTCTTTCACGTATCATTTAGAGGGGATCGATTTCAACAAGTTACTAAAAATCCCGATTCACTAAAAAAAAAAAAAAAAAAAATGGAATATCAAAAGTCAGTCGAAATTTCACTATTGGTGACTACAACAACCGGTTTTTCGTTAAATTCTTTTAAAAGTCCTATATTTAATTAATTTGTGATGGGTCAAATCTCATTGACTTATTCATACCTCAAGCCACAGCTAAGAGTACAGACACCGACAAAAAGCGGTTAAATCTCCGCCAGTGGTGGTTATACTTGTTAGTCGTATGTCCTTTGCACAGGGAGACTATGTACCAAATTTCAAGTCAATAGCTAAAAGCGTTCTAGAGATATCTTATTTACAAATTTTCCCTTTGTTTCAAACACATTATGTAACCAATTATGTTATCTCGGTTCCCACAGTGCCTTCTCATGGGTTCTCATGAATCATCACATAGGCTCACAAATCATCAGGTATATAAAGAAGGAATCAACCCTGCTTGAGCCAGTTTTGTTCGGTTGCTCGGAGAGTTAACATCGTTTCTCTGCTTGTCGGTTCGATTTTTTTTTTTTTTTAATACCCATGTTTTAAAATACGAGTATTATGTAAATATCTCTGTTTCATTTTCTTTTAATATTTTTTTCATAAATTTGTTAAGTGATTTTCCGTATAAATTGCAGTCGACAGCATAGCAAATTTGGGTGAGTGTTTTTATGCATGCTTAAATTATATTAGCAATTACTTAAAGACGGCAGACCACTGAGTGTGACATTTTGAATTTTAGTGTTGCGCAACGTTTCCTGATCATCCATGAAACAAAGCGCAGCGTTTGCCCAACATTTTGAATATAAAATGGGAAGTGTTGCAAGCTTTAAGGATTTAATGTTGCTCAAAGTTTCCTAATGATCCATGAAACGTTGCGAGACAAAATGTTGCACTTGGTGAGATTCTGGTAGAACTAAAATTTTCTCTTCTCCTTTTTTTTCATCATACCTCTATTTTTTGTCTCACATTTTGTGTGTTTTTTCCACAATCCACTTTATTTTCAACTAAATTTTCCTATCGATTATCTCTTTTCTTGAGCCTCAAGATTCTATTTTCTCATAAGTTGTCTACCTACTATATCTGTGAGGTTTTTTTTCTGAATATTTCAGGACCTTTTCTCTGTCCTTTCCTTTATTATATATCACACTCTATCTGATCTTATTGAACTATTCTCTGTCCTTTCCTTTTCTCATCAACATTTCATCCATTGTATTTCTCTGTTTATCCCATCAATTATCTATCAATTTTTTTCCTCATCTCTATTTTTTCTCTTTTCATCAATTATAATCTATCACCTTTTCACTTTCTCTTTTTTCTGTACTTTTCACTATCATCCATCAATCATCTCGTACCTATTTTCTTTATTTCTCGTTCTGAATCCTTTTTCTTTTATTTCTAACACTTAGTCTCTTAGTTTAATTTCTGTACAAATATTTTTCCATCAATTTTTACTAATTCACTCCCTCCTTCTCTTAATATACTTTTTCTTTATTATCTGTAACAATAATTTTCCCTTCTCAATAAAGTATCTAATCACCTATTCTTTTTCCATATTATTTGTTTTCTCATCTTTTCATCATGTATCTCTCACCCATTCTCCTACTCCCTTGTTCAGTTGTTCTTCTCATGAATTATCTCTCACCCATTCTCTTTCTCCCTGGTTGTATTCTTCTTTCATCAATTATCTCTCACCTATTCTCTTTTCTTCTCTGTTCTTTTCTCTTTTCATCAATTATCTCTCAAATATTCTCTTTCTTCTCTTGGTTCTATTTTTCTTTCTGTATCAATTATCTCTCACCTCTTCTCTTTCTCCCTGGTTCTATTCTCTTTTTCATCAATTATCTCTCACCATTCTTCTATTTTTCCTGGTTTCTTTCTGATATTATCTCCCACATTCTCTTTCTCCTGTTTATTCTTCTTTCATGATTTATCTCTCACTTCTTTTTTTTCCTTGTCTTTTTTTCTTTTCATCATTATTCTTCACTATTCTTCCTTGTTCTACGTATATTATTTTTTTTCAGGGTCAAATCTTAACCTCGAATACTTTCACCTCTTCTTTATATTCTATTTTTATATTTTTATCAGATTTTTATCTCACATTTCTTTCTCCATGTGTCTATGCATCTTCATTTTTTCTAAATACATTACCTGCTACTTTTCCTTCTGAATAGTCTTTAATATTCCTTTTATAATTTTATTTTTTCAATTATTCCCTTTTCCTCCTGTTCTATCTTTTTTCATCAATTATCTCTCACCTCTTCTCTTTTAAACCTGGTTCTATCTCTTTCACAATTTGTTCACTATTCCTTGTTCCCTGGTTCTATTCCTTTTATCAATTATTTTTTACCTCTCCTATCCCCCCCTGGTTCTATTTTTTTATCAATTATCTCTCACCTAATTCTCCTCTCACCTGGTTCTATCTCTTTTCGACAATTATCTCTCATTACCTACTTCTCTTTTCCTGGTTTATTCTCTTCATCAAATTATCTCTCACGTCTTCTCATTTCTCATATTCCAATTCCCTTTGGTTACTATTAATAATATCTTTTCATCAATTATCTCTTCACCTCTTCTAATTTCCTGGTTTCTATTCTTGATTAATTATCTCCCACTATTTTCTTTCGTCTTTTTCTATTCTTTTTCAGTAAGTTTTCTTCACTCAGTCTTTTTTTTCATTTAGTCTATTTTTTTGTCATATTCTTTTGGATAATAAACGGAACTTATTATTTATATAATTATCTCTCACCAATTCTCTTTCTCCATGGTTCTATTCTTTCTTCATCAATTATCTCTCACACATTATCTTTCTCCCTTGTTCTATATTCTTCATCATTATCTCTCACCCATTCTCTTTCTCCTTTGTTCTATTCTTCTTTCATGAATTATCTCTAATCCATTCTCTTTTTTCCTTGTTCTTTTCTTTTTTCATGTATTATCTCCCACACATTTTTTTTCCTTGTTCTATTCTCTTTTCATCAATTACCTCCCACACATTCTCTTACTCCCTTGTTTTATTCTTTTGTCATTAATTATCTCTCACCCATACTATTTTTCCCTTGTTCTATTTTTCTTTCATCAATTATTTTTCACCCATTCTCTTTATCCCTTGTTCTATTATTCTTTCATGAAATATCTCTCACTCATTGGTTTTCTACTTGTTCTTTTTATTTATAAATTTTCTCTCACCCATTCTATTTCTCCTTGGTTCTATTCTCTTTTCATGAATTATCTCTCACCCATTCTCTTTCTCCCTTGTTCTATTCTATTGTCATTAATTATCTCTCACCTATACTATTTCTCCATTGTTCTATTATTATTTCATCAATTATCTCTCACTCATTGTCTTTCGCCTTGTTCCATTTTTTTTTTATAAATTATCTCTCACCCATTCTCTTTCTCCTTGGTTCTATTTTCTTTTCATTAATTACCTCTCACCCATACTATTTGTCCCTTGTTCTATTCTTCTTTGATCAATTTTTTTTACCCATTCTCTTTATCCCTTGTTCTATTCTTCTTTCATCAATTATCTCTCACCCGTACTATTTCTCTCTTGTTCTATTCTTCTTTCATCAATTATTATTAATCCATTCTCTTTTTCCCTTGTTCTATTATTCTTTCATCAATAAAATTATCTCTCACTCATTGTCTTTCTCCCTCGTTCTATTTTTTTTTATGAATTATCCTCACACATTATCTTTCTCCCTTGTTCTTTTTTTTTTAAATTATATGTCACCCATTCTCTTTCTCCCTGGTTCTATTCTTCTTTCATTCATTATATCTCACCCATTCTCTTTCTCCATTGTTCTATTTTTCTTATCGATTATCCCTTACACATTATCTTTCTCTTCTTACTATTCTTCTTTCATCAATAATTTGTCACCCATTTCCTTCCTCCCTTGTTCTATTGTATTTGTACCAATCCCATGAATATTCATTTTTTGAAAATATTTAATCTGTTTAATCGCAACTGTTCAATCTGCTTAGGGTGCTAAGAAAGTTATTAATAGGCTTCGATAAATAACAGATACCTAAGCAGGGTCGACGTTGTTCAACCTCATGGTTGAGGTTGTTTGACTGTGGCACATTTGTACGGCTGGATGCTCTTCCTATCGCCAACGGTTCTATTTGATTTAACGTCCTGGATTAGGCCGGGGTTTTCACCTTCCATTCGCTGAAATCGTACCAGCTACCCACATTAATCTCGACCAGCCTGGGTTGGGCCAGAAATGCCTGCCTCACAAGTACGGAGGGAACAGAATTTTCTGAAAAATCTGCCCCGACCGGGGATCTCTGGACTACGGGCAGTAGTCACAACTGTTACGGCACGGAGCTGGTTAGTTGGTTACGCCACGATGGCTGGACCCATTTTACAAGCGATAGTACGAGATAATACTAGTTAAATCATCGCGTATTATAAATTTTGTAGTTTACTTTCGTTGCATGTTTCTGTGTGTTCTCATCAGAACAGTATTTACTCGTATGTACTTGTTGTACTTGGTGGTTTTCCTTTTTTGCATGATTGTCTACTGTTACATTCTGAGTGTTTCAGGACTTATTTCAAGATGTGATGGTTACTCACCCAACCTATCGGACCCACCCAGCCCAACGCCCTCAGACCGCTGATATGTATGTCCACTCAATCCACTCAACCCATTAAGTTATTTTTGTAGGTAGGTATTTGTTTTTTTGTAATTTGTATTTGTTCATGCTAAATTCTTTTCTTCAGGTTTTGAGTGTCATAAACAACATACGAGTATAAATACTATACAAGCGATAAAGCATGATCTTTTTGCATGATTGTAAGATTTTATTTTTTTAATTCGCATGTACTCGTATATTGTTTTTCTCTTCTTTCGTATATTGTGATTTCCCTTTTTGCAGGATTTTGTAGCAATTAAGCATGATTTTTTTGCATGATTGTAAAATTTTATATTTTCAATTTGAATGCATATTGTGGTTTTTCTCTTTCGTATGATGATGTACTGTTGCATTCTTAGTTTTTTTTTCGCATGCATTTTTTTCATCTTATGGAGAGGAAAGGTTCGGGTGTAGGGGTGGAGGAGCCCGAGGGTGTTGGGTTGTAGTGTTATGTTACAACCCAACACCCATTTTAAAAGCGATAGTACGAGATAGTACTAGTTAACTCGCGTATTATCGCTTTCTTTTTTTTTGCCTGTTGCATTTTTGCAATACAATTTGTTGCATGCTGCTGTGTTTTTTCTTCCTTATTTTACCTATTTCTTTTAGTTGTTGAATATTGGGATTTTCTTTTTTGCATGATTTTGTACATGTGTTTTTTTATATGATTTTGTAGTGTTCCATGATAAGTTTTTTTTCAGATCTATTTCCAAGCCGCTGAGTCAGGTATTAAGTGCGATAAAGAGCAGATACTATACAAGCGATCAGGTCAGGTATTTTGTGTGATAAACAACAGAAACTATACAAGCGATCAGGTGTCAGGTATTAAGTGTGATACACAACAGATATTATACAAGCGATCAGGTGTCAGGTATTATGTTTGATATACAACAGATATTATACAAGCGATCAGGTGTCAGGTATTATATTTGATACACAACAGATATTATAAAAGCGATCAGGTCAGGTATTTTGTGTGCTAAACAACAGATACTATAAAAGCGATCAGGTGTCAGGTATTAAGTGTGATATACAACAGATATTATACAAGCGATCAGGTGTCAGGTATTATATTTGATATACAACAGATATTATACAAGCGATCAGGTGTCAGGTATTATATTTGATACACAACAGATATTATAAAAGCGATCAGGTCAGGTATTTTGTGTGCTAAACAACAGATACTATAAAAGCGATCAGGTGTCAGGTATTAAGTGTGATATACAACAGATATTATACAAGCGATCAGGTGTCACGTATTATATTTGATATACAACAGATATTATAAAAGCGATCAGGTCAGGTATTTTGTGTGATAAACAACAGATACTATACAAGTGATCAGGTGTCAGGTATTGAGTGTGATAAAAAACAGATACTATACAAGCGATCAGGTGTCCGGTATTAAGTTTGATATACAACAGATATTATACAAGCCATCAGGTGTCAGATTTTGAGTGTGTTTAACAATAAATATTATATAAGCGATTAAGCATGAGATTTTTGAATGATTGTAAGATTTTATTTTTTCAATTCGCATGCATCATGTGGTTTTCCTCTTTCGGATGATTTTGTACTGTTGCATTCTTAGGTTTTTTTTTCGCATGCATTTTTTTCTTCTTATGGAGAGGAAAGTTCGGGTGTAGGGGTGCAGGAGCCCGAGGGTGTTGGGTTGTAGTTTTATGCTACAACCCAACACCCATTTTAAAAGCGATAGTACGAGATAATACTAGTTAACTCGCGTATTATCGCTTTCTTTTCTTTTGCCTGTTGCATTTTTGCATAACAATTTGTTGCATGCTGCTGTGTTTTTTCTTCCTTATTTTACCTATTTCTGTTAGTTGTTGAATATTGGGATTTTCTTTTTTGCATGATTTTGTACATGTGTTTTTTATATGATTTTTTAGTGTTCCATGATAAGTTTTTTTCAGATCTATTTCCAAGCCGCTGAGTCAGGTATTAAGTGCGATAAAGAGCAGATACTATACAAGCGATCAGGTCAGGTATTTAGTGTGATAAACAACAGAAACTATACAAGCGATCAGGTGTCAGGTATTAAGTTTTATATACAACAGATATTATACAAGCGATCAGCTGTTGGGTATTAGGTGTGATATACAATAGATGTTATACAAGCGATCAGGTGTCAGATATTGAGTATCTGTAAGAACAAATATTATACAAGCCATTGAGCATGATTTTTTTTGCATGATTGTAAGATTTTATTTTTTCAATTCGCATGCATCTTGTGGTTTTTCTCTTTCGTATGATTTTGTACTGTTGCATTCTTAGTTTTTTTTTTTCACAATCATTTTTTTCTATTTATGGAGAGGAAAGGTTCGGGTGTAGGGGTGGAGGAACCCGAGGGTGTTGGGTTTTAGTGTTATGCTACAACCCAACACCCATTTTAAAAGCGATAGTACGAGATAATACTAGTTAAATCGCGTACTATCGCTTTCTTTTGTTTTTTGTTTTTTTTTTTTTCTTTGCCTGTCGCATTTTGTGGTTATATTTTGTAGCATGATTTTTTGTTGCATGCTTCTTTGTTTTCTTTTTCTTATACTACTTTATCCTTGTAATTTTTTCTTTTCTCGCATGATTTTGTACTGTTGCATTCTTAGTTTTTTTGTTTCAGAACTAATTTCATTCCTTCTAGATCCACACAGCCCAGCCAATTTACCAAACCCACCTAGACCACGCAGCCACCCCGACCACCGAGTCCACCAAGTCAATCCAACCCAACAAGACAACCCAGATCACCCGACCACCCAGCCTAACCCGAGAACCCAGCTCACCTAACCTACTCAGTCCCGCCCGACCATCCCGATGACCCAGACCAGTTCTCGACCACCCTGACCACCTCGACCACCCTGACCACCTCGACCACCCTGACCACCCCGACCACCCAGCCCACCGAGTCAACCTAACCAGACCACCCATCATCGCCAATGTACCTAGCTCAACCCGAACACCCAGCCCACTCCAACCAGCCAGCCCAATGAGTGAACCCTACCCGACCCCACCAATCCAACGACCAAGACCAGTCCGACCACCTAGTCCACCTAACCTGTTAAGTATTAGTATTAAGTTTTAAAATATTGTGCATGTTCGATATTATATGCATTCGTCATGTTTTTTTTTTTTTTTTTTTTGCATATTATTAAAATAATTTTTATACAAGCATTTTACAAGTAATAGTACGAGATAATACTAGTTACATCGCGTATTATTGCTTTTTTTTATCGCCTGTTGCATTTTTACATTATAATTTGTTGCATGCTGCTGTGTTTTTTCTTCCTTATTCTACCCTTTTCTTTTAGTTGTTGAATATTGTGATTTTTCTTTTTGCATGATTTTGTACTTGTGTTTTTCATATGATTTTGTAGTGTTCCATGATAAGTCTTTTTCAGAACTATTTCCAAGCCGCTGGGTCAGGTCTTAAGTGCGATAAAGAGCAGATACTATACAAGCGATCAGGTCAGGTATTTAGTGTGATAAACAACAGAAACTATACAAGCGATCAGGTGTCAGGTATTAGGTTTGATATACAACAGATATTATACATTATACAAGCGATCAGGTTTTGGGTATTAAGTGTGATAAACAACAGATACTATACAAGCGATCAGGTCAGGTATTGAGTGTGATAAAAAACAGATACTATACAAGCGATCAGGTGTCAGGTATTGAGTGGGATAATAAACAGATACTATACAAGCGATCAGGTATAAGGTATTTTGTGTGATAAAAAACAGACACTATACAAGCAATCAGGTGTCAGGTATTAAGTGTGATATACAACAGATATTATACAAGCGATCAGGCTGGTATTGAGTGTGATAAAAACAGATACTATACAAGCGATCAGGTGTCAGGTTTTAAGTGTGATGTACAACAGATATTATACAAGCGATCAGGTGTCAGGTATTAAGTGTGATATACAATAGATATTATACAAGCGATCAGGTGTCAGGTATTTTGTGTGATAAACAACAGATACTATACAAGCGATCAGGTGTCAGATATTAAGTGTGATATACAACAGATATTAAACAAGCGATCAGGTGTTGGGTATTAGGTGTGATAAAAAACAGATACTATACAAGCGATCAGGTGTCAGGTATTAAGTGTGATGTACAACAGATATTATACAAGCGATCAGGTGTCAGATATTAAGTGTGATATACAACAGATATTATACAAGCGATCAGGTGTCAGGTATTAAGTGTGATATACAACAGATATTAAACAAGCGATCAGGTGTGATATACAACAGATATTATACAAGCGATCAGGTGTCAGATATTGAGTGTGTGTAACAACAAATATTATATTAGCGATTAAGCATGATTTTTTTGCAGGATTGTAACAATTTATTTTTTCAATTCGCATGCATTTTGTGGTTTTCCTCTTTCGTATGATTTTGTACTGTTGCATTCCTAGTTTTTTTTTCGCATGCATTTTTTTCTTCTTATGGTGAGGAAAGGTTCGGGTGTAGGGGTGGAGGAGCCCGAGGGTGTTGGGTTGTAGCATAACAATACAACCAAACACCCATTTTAAAAGCGATAGTACGAGATAATACTTGTTAAATCGCGTATTATCGCTTTCTTTTTTTTTTTCTTCTTTTTTTTGTGCCTGTCGCATTTTGGTTACATTTTGTAGCATGATTTTTTCTTGCATGCTCCTTTGTTTTCTCTTTCTTATACTACTTTATCCTTGTAATTTTTTTCTTTCTCGCATGATTTTGAACTGTTGCATTCTTAGTTTTTTTTGTTTCAGAACTAATTTCAGTCCAACTAGATACACACAGCCCGGCCAATTTACCAAGCCCACCTAGACCACGCAGCCACCCCGATCACCGTGTCCACCCAGCCCAACCCGAGAACACAGCTCACCTAACCTACCCAGTCCCGCCCGACCATCCCGATGACCAAGACCAGTTCTCGACCACCCTGACCACCTCGACCACCCTGACCACCCAGCCTACCCCGACCACCCAGTCCAACGAGTCAACCTGACCAGACCACCCATCATCGCCAATGTACCCAGCTCAACCCGAACACCCAGCCGACTCCAACCTCCCAGCCCAACGAGTGAGCCCTACCCGACCCAACCACTCCGACGACCAAGACCAGTCCGACCACCTAGTCCACCTAGCCTGTTAAATTTTTAGTATTAAGTTTTAATATAATATATTGTGCATGTTCGATATTATTTGCTTTCGTCATGTTTTTTTTTTTTTTTTTTTTTTTTGCATATTATTAAAATAATTTTTATACAAGCATTTTACAAGTAATAGTACGAGATAATACTAGTTACATCGCGTATTATTGCTTTTTTTTATCGCCTGTTGCATTTTTACATTATAATTTGTTGCATGCTGCTGTGTTTTTTCTTCCTTATTCTACCCTTTTCTTTTAGTTGTTGAATATTGTGATTTTTCTTTTTGCATGATTTTGTACTTGTGTTTTTCATATGATTTTGTAGTGTTCCATGATAAGTCTTTTTCAGAACTATTTCCAAGCCGCTGGGTCAGGTCTTAAGTGCGATAAAGAGCAGATACTATACAAGCGATCAGGTCAGGTATTTAGTGTGATAAACAACAGAAACTATACAAGCGATCAGGTATCAGGTATTAGGTTTGATATACAACAGATATTATACATTATACAAGCGATCAGGTTTTGGGTATTAAGTGTGATAAACAACAGATACTATACAAGCGATCAGGTCAGGTATTGAGTGTGATAAAAAACAGATACTATACAAGCGATCAGGTGTCAGGTATTGAGTGGGATAATAAACAGATACTATACAAGCGATCAGGTATAAGGTATTTTGTGTGATAAAAAACAGACACTATACAAGCAATCAGGTGTCAGGTATTAAGTGTGATATACAACAGATATTATACAAGCGATCAGGCTGGTATTGAGTGTGATAAAAAACAGATACTATACAAGCGATCAGGTGTCAGGTTTTAAGTGTGATGTACAACAGATATTATACAAGCGATCAGGTGTCAGGTATTAAGTGTGATATACAATAGATATTATACAAGCGATCAGGTGTCAGGTATTTTGTGTGATAAACAACAGATACTATACAAGCGATCAGGTGTCAGATATTAAGTGTGATATACAACAGATATTAAACAAGCGATCAGGTGTTGGGTATTAGGTGTGATAAAAAACAGATACTATACAAGCGATCAGGTGTCAGGTATTAAGTGTGATGTACAACAGATATTATACAAGCGATCAGGTGTCAGATATTAAGTGTGATATACAACAGATATTATACAAGCGATCAGGTGTCAGGTATTAAGTGTGATATACAACAGATATTAAACAAGCGATCAGGTGTGATATACAACAGATATTATACAAGCGATCAGGTGTCAGATATTGAGTGTGTGTAACAACAAATATTATATTAGCGATTAAGCATGATTTTTTTGCAGGATTGTAACAATTTATTTTTTCAATTCGCATGCATTTTGTGGTTTTCCTCTTTCGTATGATTTTGTACTGTTGCATTCTTAGTTTTTTTTTCGCATGCATTTTTTTCTTCTTATGGTGAGGAAAGGTTCGGGTGTAGGGGTGGAGGAGCCCGAGGGTGTTGGGTTGTAGCATAACAATACAACCAAACACCCATTTTAAAAGCGATAGTACGAGATAATACTTGTTAAATCGCGTATTATCGCTTTCTTTTTTTTTTTTCTTCTTTTTTTTGTGCCTGTCGCATTTTGGTTACATTTTGTAGCATGATTTTTTCTTGCATGCTCCTTTGTTTTCTCTTTCTTATACTACTTTATCCTTGTAATTTTTTTCTTTCTCGCATGATTTTGAACTGTTGCATTCTTAGTTTTTTTGTTTCAGAACTAATTTCAGTCCAACTAGATACACACAGCCCGGCCAATTTACCAAGCCCACCTAGACCACGCAGCCACCCCGATCACCGTGTCCACCCAGCCCAACCCGAGAACACAGCTCACCTAACCTACCCAGTCCCGCCCGACCATCCCGATGACCAAGACCAGTTCTCGACCACCCTGACCACCTCGACCACCCTGACCACCCAGCCTACCCCGACCACCCAGTCCAACGAGTCAACCTGACCAGACCACCCATCATCGCCAATGTACCCAGCTCAACCCGAACACCCAGCCGACTCCAACCTCCCAGCCCAACGAGTGAGCCCTACCCGACCCAACCACTCCGACGACCAAGACCAGTCCGACCACCTAGTCCACCTAGCCTGTTAAATTTTTAGTATTAAGTTTTAATATAATATATTGTGCATGTTCGATATTATTTGCTTTCGTCATGTTTTTTTTTTTTTTTTTTTTTTTTGCATATTATTAAAATAATTTTTATACAAGCATTTTACAAGTAATAGTACGAGATAATACTAGTTACATCGCGTATTATTGCTTTTCTTAGCTTGTTACATAATTTGCTTTTCTTTGTTGCACGTTCTCTTCCTAAAATTACTTTTTTCTTTTACTGGTTGTATTTAATAGTTTTCCTTTTTTGTATGATTTTGTACTGTCGCATTCTTAGTCTTTTGTTTCAGAACTGATTTCAGAACATCCAGCCCAAACTCCGTCAGAGTCAAGCCAGTCCACTCAAACTACTTAGCTCACAGAGACCTGTACACTCTGACCACCAAGACATCGCGAAACCACATCGACCAGCCCGACCACTCTAACCACCTCGACCACACGAACCACCTCAACCACCATGACCTCTTCGACCAGCCCGACCACTCCAACCACCTCGACCACACTAACCACCTCGACCACTCTAACCACCTCGACCAACATGACCTCTTCGACCAGCCCGACCACTCCAACCACCTCGACCACTCTAACCACCTCGACCACACTAACCATCTCGACCACTCTAACCACCTCGACCACCATGACCTCTTCGACCAGCCCGACCACTCCAACCACCTCGACCACTCTAACCACCTCGACCACACGAACCACCTCGACCACACGAACCACCTCGACCAACATGACCTCTTCGACCAGCCCGACCACTCTAACCACCTCGAACACACTAACCACCTCGACCACCCTGACCACCTCGACAACCCTGACCACCTCGACTACCCTAACTATCTTGACCACCCTGACACCCAGACCACCTCGACCACCCTGACCACCCTTATTACCCCGACCACCTTGACAACCCATACCACCCTAACGAACTCGACCACCCTACCTGACCACCAAAATGACCACCCTAACCACCTCGACCAACCTGACCACCCAACCACCTCGACCACCTTGACCTCTCTGACCACTTTGACCACCCTGACCATCCTAACAACCTCGACGACCCTAACCACCTCGACCACCTTGACCTCTCTGACCAGTGACCACTTTGACCACCCTGACCATCCTAACAACCTCGACGACCCTAACCACCTCGACCACCCTGACCATCTCAACCAACCATACCACATCGACCGCACTTTATCACAATTATTATTACACAGCATTAGTATTAAGTTTAGTATTTAAGGGTTTAGCTAACGTAAACGCTACTCAAACTTTTTTGTCACAATTAGTATTACACAGCATTAGTATTAAGTTTAGTATTTAAGGGTTTAGCTGTCGTAAACTCCACTCAATTTTTTGTGTCACAATAAGTATTACACAGCATTAGTATTAAGTTTAGTATTTAAGGGTGGGGTTTCAATAAATAAGCTGCCGTAAACGCTACTCAATTTTTTTGTCACAATTATTATTACACGGCATTAGTATTAAGTTTAGTATTTAATGGTGGGGTTTTAATAAAATAGCTACCGTAAACGCTACTCAATTTTTTTGTCACAATAAGTATTACACAGCATTAGTATTAAGTTTAGTATTTAAGAATGGGGTTTCAATAAATTAGCTGCCGTAAACGCTACTCAAATTTTTTGTCACAATTAGTATTACACAGCATTAGTATTAAGTTTAGTATTTCAGGGTTTAGCTGCCGTAAACGCTTCTCAAATTTTTTTTGTCACAATTAGTATTACACAGCATTAGTATTAAGTTTAGTATTTAAGGATGGGGTTTCAATAAATTAGCTGCCGTAAACGCTACTCAAATTTTTTGTCACAGTTAACATTACACAGCATTAGTATTAAGTTTAGTATTTAAGGGTGGGGTTTCAATAAATTAGCTGCCGTAAACGCTACTCAATTTTTTTTTGTCACAATTAGTACTATACGACATTAGTATTAAGTTTAATATTTAAGGGTTTAGCTGCCGTAAACGCTACTCAAACTTTTTTTATCACAATTAGTATTACACAGCATTAGTATTTAATATAGTATTTAATGGTGGGGTTTCAATAAATTAGCTGCCGTAAACGCTACTCAATTTTTTTTGTCACAATTAGTATTACGCAGCATTAGTATTAAGTTTAGTATTTAAGTTAGGGGTTTCAATGAATTAACTGCCGTAAACGCTACTCAATTTTTTTGTCACAATTAGTATTACACGGCATTAGTATTAAGTTTAGTATTTAAGGGTTTGACGTAAAACACTACTCAAACCTGACCACCTCAACCACTCTAATAACCTCGACCACCTCGACCACCGTAATGACCTCGACCACCTTGACCACCCTGACTATCCTGACCACCTCGACCACCGTAATGACCTCGACCACCTTGACCACCCTGACTATCGTGACCACCTTGACCACCCTGACTATCCTGACCACCTCGACCACCGTAATTACCTCGACCACGTTGACTACACTGACTATCCTGACCACCTCGACCACCCTAATGACCTCAACCACCTCGACGACCTTGACCACCCTGACTATCCTAGCCACCTCGACCACTCTAACGACCTCGACCACCTTGACCACCCTGACTATCCTGACCACCTCGACCACTCTAACGACCTCGACCACCTTGACCACCCTGACTATCCTGACCACCTCGACCACCTTGACCACCCTGACTATCCTGACCACCTCGACCACCTTGATCACCCTGACTATCCTGACCACCTTGACTACCCTGACCAGCCTTACCACCTCGACCACTCTGACCACAGCAACTAACCATACCACCTCGACCACTCTGACCACAGCAACTAACCAACTAACCATACCACCTCGACCGCTCTGACCTGTAGGTTTTTTTTTTTCACTTGTTGGCGCCACAAGTTTTTTTTATTTATTTATAAGAAATAGTTTATTACGAAGTGGATTAGGCCTTGCAGTATGAATTCTTCTTTTCTAAGTAGATATTCATACTGTTGGGGATACCACTTAGGAAGGTAGAAAAACGGGCTGGAACTCTACCTCTTGGGTGGCCTGGAAACGAGTATTTTTTTTATATTAGTAAATTAGTTATTTTAAAAGTGGATTAGGCCTTGCAATATGTATCCTTCATTTCTACTTAGGGATACATATCGTAGGGCATACCACTTAGGAAGTTAGGAAAACGGGCTGGAACTCTACCTCTTGGGTGGCCTGGAAACGAGTTTTCTTCTTACATTAGTAAATTAGTTATTTTAAAAGTGGATTGTAATATGTATCCTTCATTTCTACTGAGGGATACATATCGTAGGGGATACCACTAAGAAGGTAGAAAAACGGGCTGGAACTTTACCTACTGGGTGGCCTGGAAACGAGTCCTTTCTTTAATAATACTTAATTAGTTATTTAAAAAGTGAATTTTGGACCTTTTTTTCAGACTGTTCACATTTTTCAACAGATTCCAGCGCAGAACTTGAAATTTATCGCGAGGAATTTTATTTGGGGTCAACTCTCATATATTTTTTCTATCTCTTACCGTTTCGCCCAAACAATTCGGACACACAAAGATACAAAGCCACAAAGATACAAAGCCACAAATCCTGTCCATATTTCTCATTGAAATATAGAGATTTCCTCGAGTACCTACAATATCTTTGAAGTTATTGGTGATCTTTTGGTACGAGCACTGACAAACATCCTTGAGAGTTGGTTCAATTCATTTTAAATAATTCTGTACGACCTGAGAATCGAACTCAGGTTGGCTTACTGACCTGGTTCTGGACAGATGTATGAGGTAGGCCGTTATGTTGTTCCGCTCCTCTACTAGGAAGTCGAATATCTTGATGAGGTCCTCGTTGGATTGCAGCTGCAACAGAGGAAGAAAATGTTTAATGAATAAGGGTTGGTTGGAAGAGATCGTCATAGGTAATATCACCGCCTTTTTAGGTAGGATATATTGTATGTAGGTACATACCTATGTATTTTTATCTATTAATTATATTAATTTTTCTTAATTAGATATCTCTTTTTTCTTCAAATTTATCTAGGTACCAAGGTATATATTCTTTATAAAATTAATCTTTGCTAATACATATTTACAATAATGAATCAGTAGTCACCGTGGCAGAGTGAGTTAGCGCGCTAGGCATTGCACACACGGTGACCTGGGTTCGATCCCCAGCGGGGCAGGAATTTTTCTGCTCTGTACTTGGATGTTCGGGGTCCACTCATACCTCGTGAGGAAAAATGAGTAGTTATTTGTATGAGTAACGACCAGTGGGGGCATTACCAGAGTAAAAAGAAATGAATGTAATAAAATAATTCGAAATGTGAAGGAGGCTCTTAGTAATGCTGCGCTACCCACAAAAATTGTGAAGAGGCCTTGTGCTTCACCACAAATAAATTAATACATACAATAATGAATCATTGAATTGAATTTGAATGAGTTTTATTTAACCTTCTATGAATTCTTTGGTATCGATCAACATTGGTAATCAACAACAAAAAAGAATTACAGGACAAAAAGAGGAGGTAAAAAGCTCTGAATAGTTTAAAAGTTTGTAATTATTAAATGGGATAAAGAACGTGAAAATCATGGTAAATTTTAATGTTTTTTACTTTAAGATACTGTGTTCATTTTTGATAGAAATACCTACTACCTATTCAGGTAAAAATCGTTGACAAAGAAAGTTTCGTTCATTCTCAGTAAAGAATTTTGAGAAATTTAGGTCAATATCACTTTAAGAAGTTTCTCTTTTCCCCCTCATTACATTAAATTAATAAAAGTTGAAGTAAAAACTTGTAATTTTGGGTTTTTTTTTAAGTGGGGTTTAACGTCGCTTTCAACTGCCATGGTCATATCACGACGGGGGTTTTACCCTCCATTCGCAGGAAACTCACAAACCTGCTACTCACATTGACCTCACCCAGCCTGAGTGGGGCCGGGAAAAGCCAGCGTCACGAGAATTAGAATTTGAATGGTCACCCATCCAAGTCTTAACTTCGCTGGATGTCGCTTAACTTCGGTGTTCTGAAGGGAACCGGTGTATTCAACATGCCATCGACGCTGGCATTTTGGGTTTTGAGCTTAGAAGCTTTATGCTTTGCTCCTATTAGACTTCATATTATTATTATAATTATATTTTATAATAAAAGCCTTAGATAGAGTTAACCTGTGAGTACACGCGTTAAAAATCCGAACGTCTGTACACGCGCGATGAAAAAAATTCTCACACCTGGTTTTGCTTTGTATTTCGTTCTGCTTGAAGAATTATGTAATATTTTTAAGATAGATTAAGTTGACTAATGTATTTAAACTATATTTAAAGTAGTTTTAGCAACTTTTTTTCCAAATGGTTGCAGTTCGATACCCTGGTTTGACATTTTTCTTATTTTCCAAAATTTGTTCATCGTTAGCCATACTGACATAAGTTTTTAGGGCAATTCACAGTATATCTTATAATCAAGAATATTCTGTTATTATATTTGTTTAGGTACTTCTAAAAGCTAAAAACAGAAACGATAAAAATATAAATGTACTTAGATTATACCAGGAGGTAGGTAGGTAGATAGGTACCTATTATAATAGGTGGGGAAAAATTACAAAGAATACTAATTATTTCAGTTTCTAGCAAAAAAAGTGTAGGGAGGTACCTAACTACCTAATATTATTACAAATAAATTTTATTAATGTTAGTTAAAAATCATTATAATAATTATTATAACAATAGTGAACAATCACGAATTAGGTAGGTAAACACACTAATTTTCTTTAAAAAAATATATTTTTTCATTTAAAACAATTGTTATTATTATATTAATTATTTATTAAAACTAATTATTATAAATATTTAATTAAATTAAACTAAACAGTTAGTACAGAAAAAAAAACTCTCAAAAAAAAAGTTACGTCTATACACGCGCGATGAAAAAAATTCTCACATTTCAGACCTATCTGAACTTTTCGCCACGTCACGGGCAACAGAAATTGAAAATAGCTCAAGGGACTGTGGACACATCTAGATAAACATATTATCAACAGCTACTCCAGGTCCCTACAGGTTAGGACCAATATTGATCAAGTTCTAGCGTTTTTGCCGAGCGTGTGAGAATTTTTCCCTATGTGCGTGTACTCACGGGTTACAGTAAATTGATTCTATTTGTTAAAATTTCCAACTTAGGCTGGCAGAGGGTAGATCTGAATTTTTAAAAAAAAGTTGTTTCTAAAATTTATCGAAACAAACAATAGGAATAAGCAAATCTTTCAAATTTAAATTATTTGTCTAGGATTCTTTTTCATAAAATTTCAATTTGAAACTAAAACTTTTTGTCATTATGGACTCAATTTATTGTAGCTATCATCATTGTAGCGTCTTCGTGTTCGGATTTTGCTTCATATCCTTAGAATGATTGACAACCATTTCTCTCGATTTTCTGTTTTTCTCTTGCATTCTTCATAAGTTCTAGCTTAGTCCAATCCTTTACATCATTAATTTATTTGTCTTTTCTGTCTATCCCTTGCTCTCTTTCCTTCTAAAACACTAATAATAAAGTTTCTGCTGGATCCTCTTTTAAAATGAAACTTTGAAAAACTAAGTTCCTTCTTTTGAGTTTTTTGAGCAAGTCAAATTGTAATCACAGAAATTCAAACATGACCTGTCCATCTCTATAGCATAAATTTCATAGGAGTTCTCTTTTGTACTCATCAGTTGGTCTTATCTTTCATCAGAGAAACATGAAAATTACTTCGGAAAGTTTGATATCTAAAGATTGAAATGTTTTCCAAGGAAATAGTAAGACTAGGATTCTTTGTCATGAGTCCCTACATCTCATAGTCAGAAGAACAAAAGGTTGGACAACTCTCAAAATTATTAAAGTGTCCGTGATACAAACCAGCTTCCATTAACCAAAAACTCTATAATTATAATTTGGTCTCATATTATTTTCATCAGTCTGAAATGTCTGATTAAAATTTAAATGAGTATAAGGAAGGTAGGTATGTAAAATTTCTCCACAAAAGTTGGGAAACCCGTGTTTGAATTGTAAAGCACATTTTCAAAAGGCCAAGCCAGAGCTTAATAACAAATGTATGCTTTCATTGTGTTCTGTTACGGAAAAGTTAAATTTTCTTACAAATAAATAATTAAAAAGTTTGTAGGGTAAAGTAACTATAAAAACAATGGTACTTCAACAAATAGACGTCATATTCACGTATCCACGTATCATGAGCACAAGCGTAGGAACTATGTCAGGGGTCGGCAATTAAATCCTGTTCGGGTCCGGATTGACATAAGAAAAATCTCCGCGGTCCGGATTAATAAAAACCATCAGCCGATATTGTCTCTTTGCACATTGTTAGGACTATTTCTTGTTGAAAATCAATGATTTCTATCTGCAATGAGGTCTTTGGACTATGAAACAATGAATTGGCTTCATCCACCCATTCGCTAGACGGTGATTTATTTGAAGATAGAGATAAAAATGATTTATTTTCGGGCCTCGAATTTTGTTCGTGGGCCGGACAGAAGAGCTTCGCGGGCCGAATTCGGACCGTGGTCCGCTAATTACCGACCGAGGAACTATGTAATACGTTTATGTATTTGTGGAATTGCTTTTGTTTTTGTATACCATACATTAACTATACCCGTTTCTTATTCTTCTTTCACATTGCCTTTTCTTAAACCTACTTGGGGTCGGAATTGGTCAGTCTCATCCTCATGGTCGAGTTTGGTTAGTTCTAGGTGCCAATGGGCGCCTGTGTCATGGGCGTCAATGATGTATGTTATTGTCTTTTAGCTTGACAAAGCTGGTACAATATTTGTAAAACATCCCCCCGAGAGACAACATAACATGTTTCGGACTAGCAGGTCTTGTCAACTCCACAAAGGCTATGTTATGTTTCAAAGAGAAATTATGTTATTATTGTGTCAATCTTCACATTATTACTCAAATTCGCGTTGCTACATTTTTTCCATACTTGGTACTCAAACCGACCGCGTGGTTACGAGTCCGCCGCCTCATCGATTGAGCTACTAAGGCCGATATGTTGTGTTTCAATAACAAATTTTAATATCAAGTCCAGCCGTCTTAATAACCCTATCAATGCTTCATCTACCATGACACAAAACATAATACTCATGGAGTCATCAGGCAGTATAAATGCGATATTATTATTTATTTATAATGCCCGATTAAGACTAGAGTCCCATTTTTTTCAGTAATTGTTTCCGTGCTATTAATATTTGGTCAAAGTCAGGCCCGTTTTACACCCTGCAAAGTACCTACCCTAGGCACAACAAAGAGTAGCGCCCTTTTTTTATACCCTTGCCAGCTGATTACCCCCCCCCCCCTCCCTCCACCAGCCCTACCATAACACCTATACCCCGCAAATTTAGATTAAGTCTGAAATTCAGTTTTGGTCTGCTAGTTTTTATTTATTTATTTACACTTTATTTTTTTACACAAGACAATCAAAAATAAATTATTAACAGATATAATGAAAATTTAACAATATTTACAAAATAAGGTATAAAAAAATAAAATTAAATGTGCAATTGTCTTGTAGTCCGGGGCGAAGTTAATGCGTTAGGCATTCTCTGCCACTTAACCCCGATTTTTTCAGTAGTCGATTTTTTCAGAAGTTACCACGGCAAACGTTGCATTATCAGTTGCATCACCAGAAGGATAACCCTATCATCCTAGCAATACTCCACCTGCCAAGATACAAGACGTAACACTCGATAACACGGAAAGTAACTTACTATTATCTAAGTACATTGAAGGAAAAAGAACTGAACTCAAAGTAGAAAGGGAGAAAAAGGTGAAGGGTGAAGAGACACAGAAAGAGAACGGAAGGGATGCATTGAAGGAAGAACAAAGAAACACATTTGTAATGGGATTCTCATCAAATATTCACAAGCAAACACATAGGTAACTTCATGGCTCCTTCTAGAAAAGTTAGAAATCTTGAAGTTCATGGCAAAAGACATTTTTCACTAAGTGTAAATAATTACTTAAGGATCGACCTTGCATGCGATATTACAGAAGTCTCTTTTCGTAGAAGAACAATGTTGGTAAACAAAGAAGTATTGAGTCCTTTGTGTCATATATAGTATCACAACTTTAGAAGAAATGCAAGTACAAGTAAGTAGTGCTTTATGGAGGCTGTCAACTAAAGACATGTTACTGGTACCATACCACTTTGCCAAAAGTTAACCTAAAACTTCTTTATTATAATAAAGTTTTAGTAGATAGCACCTAATTATGGATATTCCCTATCATTGAGTTATTTTGTTCAAAGCTGCTACTTATTCCACATGAGTGGACCCCTACAATAAAATTCAAGAAGGTAATTTTATTACCATGCGGAAGGTCCCGGGTTCGATCTCAAGTGCCGACAAAAATTTGTATTCTTAATTTGGTTACAATTGTTTGTAAGGGATACCTTCCGGTGCGCTCGTGTTGACCCAGCACCTAATTGGGAAGTATTGTGTCACTTCTCGCCCATCGGAGGGGAGGCATACTACGGGATGGGTAGGCTACAACACAGACCACAAGCGTCTACAGTAGCTCCTGTTTCATGGCTACGAAATAAAAACGGCTGTGAAACACTCATCTTTAAAAAAAAAAAAAAAAATACCCATATAGCTGATAGATATAGAAAATGTTATCAGCTCAAATAAAACAGTCGGAATCTCAACCACGCGGCCACGGCAGGAATAGTCAGCAAGGCACAAAATTTAACTTTCAATGAAGAGATCTGAAGTTTTATTTTTATCCATCGTATGGATTTTTATATTCTAATAAAGTTTTAGGTACATGGTATTGTAGGAAATGATGACAGTAATAAGAGTATTTTAAATAACTTCAATTGACAAGAGCAAAGTGAAATTATAAAAAAAAAATTAAAAAATTGATAGTTACAGCTGGATCCTAAAAAGGAATATGGGCTGTTTTATGTAAAGAAGTCTGGATTGGTAATTCAAGTTTTGTCATCGTCTTCTATTCGCCATTTGAATGACAGTATTGGACAGTCTCTAATAATATATGGTCCATTGTTTGACGTCGCTGACCACACTCACATATCTCATCCTCTGACAACCCCCATTTGAGTAAACATGATTTACATCGTCCATGTTTGAAACGAAGGCTGTGTAAGTAATGATATGACTTGAAAGTTTTTTCCGAAGTAGTTTTTTTTTTCTTTTACAAAAAATAATATCGTACCTATCCATTTTCGGTCCATAGTGGTATTTTTTTTTTTTTTTTTTCAACTTTATTTTTATAATAAACATTTTAACAATTCACACAATAAGTAGTTATAATATTACAGAGTACAATTTTTAAGGATGAATAAGATAATAATGATAAAGGTATTGAAAGTAAGTATAGTTTACATTATTATTGACTGAGTAATTTACTTATATTTTGTGTGTTGTATAAAATTAATTAAAGATCAGGTATTCACACCCAATAAGCTTAGAGCTTGAGCTGGGTGTAATACATCTATCTCGTATATAGGTACTTTTTCATAATGGCATTACGTAATGGTCAGAATGGAATTTTTACTTTTAAATTCCGGGTGTTGATAGAATAATCAGGAAATACCAACATGTACATATATGGAAATATCGGAAATACATAGGAAATACCTGCATGTATTCCCCAATTTCCATTGGAGTATTTCCAAGCCCCTCAGGAGAATACAAAAATTTTGTGCGGGTTTTTTTTATGTCCATTCACTTGTGCGACCATTATTATAACAGGCATAATATATTACCATGGGAATTATTATTTTATTTTCGTGTAAGATGTATGAAGATGTAATATTCAAGTAAGATGTAATATTTCATGTTAAATGTGAATGGCTATAAGGGTAGTGCTCTCGGCCTGAAGTCAGATGATCAGCTTCATATCCCGCCTAACAAAAGACTCCGATTTTTGACTGTGAATGTTGAAAAGTCCGACTTAAGGGGCGGTTTTCTCTTATATCCTTTGTAATCTCATTTAATAATATATCCCTCAGCTCGCATTTTTATTCGCCGTTGTAATACAATGAGACATTATTTTTCTCTATCTTCTTCTTCTTTTACTCTGTCTTATCGTCGACCCTGAAGCAGGGTCGACGTTCTTCAACCTCATGGTTGGATGTCCAACTTCTGGATGTCCTACCTAACACCAACGATTTCATTTGATTTATCGTCCTGGATTAGAACATGGGTTTTTACGCTCCATTCGCTGGGAATCGTGTCAGCTACACACATTAACCTCACCTAGCCTGGGTAGGGCCGTTATAGATAAAAATAAAATAAAATATTTTTATCTATAACGTAGGTATTTATTGTTTGATATTTCAAAACGGGTGCAGTAAATACCAATTATAGGTACTTTTATCAAATACCTACGCAGCAGTAACATGAGCTTCGACAATCCGACAAATTGGAACGAAAAACACATTTTGTGTTTCCAAGTATTGAACTAAACTGCGTCGCGAGTGAGCTCAAAGATTGTTTGTCTAATGGGGAATATTTTGATAACGAAATCCGATATATTTATTACTACCTATCATTATTTTTATTTTTTGAAGCAGATAAAAATATTATCCAATGATTCCAATGTTCACAAGAAATAATGATGAGGGTGTATCTACAGTGTATTTCATAAAAACAATAATAAAAAAAATCTAGAGCGGGACTGATTTGTTTTCAAAGATGCGAACAATTTTGACAGTAAATTTAAAAAAAAAAAATCCAACACAATTTCCAAAAAGAAATTCTGACAACATCAGGATTTTTATTACGAAATACAGGGTGTATATTGTATAAGTTTTCTGAGCGGGTGTTAACTGTTCAAATAATCAACTAGTTCATTTATTCATAACAATAATTTTTTCTCCCTTTTCTAATTTTTGAAAAGGTAGCTGTATCCCGGAATCGCTTTCGCATTATTTCAGGGCATCTATACCATTCCAGAGACGGAAAAACTCGTTTAGAATTTTGCGCTCCTGCCGGGATTCGAACCCACAACCTCCGGGTCAACAACCAATGCTCTTAACCACTGAGCCACGGTGGTCGGCATACTCATCAACTCATCATTCATTTTCAGAAGGTTTTGTGTACTTTGCCTCCACGGTACTCAATTTTTGGTTCTCTGAGCTCCAGACATCCCAGGATATATGTTTCTGCCTAGTAGCCTCGTCACCAGGGAGCTGTCTAGAACTTAGAAAATCAATGGAAGCTCCTATCAAAAAGACCGAACGAAATACAGATAGAAAGAACAAGAGACACTGAGAGAGTGATAGATCATATAAATATCACAAGGAGAGAGAGAGAGAGAAAATAGAGAAGAGAGAGAGAGAAAGAGAGAGAGTGAGAGAGAGAGAGAGAGAAAAGGAGAGAGAGAGAGAGTGTGAAATAATTACAAAAGAGAGGTTGAGCGGGAAAAACAATCGAATTAATTTTTATGCGCGCCGTGAATAAATGAAGTTATACAATGTGCAGTAAATCAACAGTAGTAGTGTATAAAAGACTGGTCTCATGCAATAACAACTAATGGCTGTAAAATCCAAACGGCTGAAGTTGGTTTGCTGAAATATATATTTTTGGAACCGCCTCGACGACCGGCATCTTTTGATACCACTTCCACCCCCCCAGCTTAATTTCAGCCCCCCCTAGGGCAGTTAATGTGTTTTGTTGAATTTACGCAATAGTGGGAATCGAAGTGTTGACCTGTAGACTCTGAGAACTGATATTTCATTGTTATATTTGGGATTCGAACCATAGACCTGTGGATTTGCAGCCTTTTGGTACCACTTCCACCCCCCCAGCTTAATTTCAGCCCCCCCTAGGGCAGTTTATGTGTTTTGGTGAATTTACGCAATAGTGGGAATCGAAGTGTTGACCTGTAGACTCTGAGAACTGATATTTCATTGTTATATTTAGGATTCGAACCATAGACCTGTGGATTTGCAGCCTTAGCGATTGACATTAAATTACAAAGACCAAGTGTGTGTTCAATTCAGTGTCCAAGTTGAAGCGATATTATTTGTACAACAACAAAAAAAACCTCCGACATTTTTGGGATTCGAACCATAGACCTGTGAACTGTCGGCATAATATTATTTCGTCAAATGCTAATTTATTCATAGCTAGAAAAGCTAACTAAAGGTCTTTATCAGTTCTAACATTGCAACTAAATTCTTCTTATCTCCTCAGGTAGACAGGCTTAGGTCATATGATGTTTGACCCCAGCCATTTCATACTGGGTGGATTTAGTCAAAATATACAGGATGGTTGTAGACCTTATTTATTCTTTTTATAGTGGGAATCGAAGTGTTGACCTGTAGACTCTGAGAACTGACATTTCATTGTTATATTTGGGATTCGAACCATAGACCTGTGGATTTGCAGCCTTAGCGATTGACATTAAATTACAAAGACCAAGTGTGTGTTCAATTCAGTGTCCAAGTTGAAGCGATATTATTTGTACAACAACAAAAAAAAAAAACCTCGACATTTTTGGGATTCGAACCATAGACCTGTGAACTGTCGGCATAATATTATTTCGTCAAATGCTAATTTATTCATAGCTAGAAAAGCTAACTAAAGGTCTTTATCAGTTCTAACTTTGCAACTCAATTTTTCTTATTTATTGTTAACATGCAAACCGGCAGTTGCTATCAAATTTGACCCATGACCTCAGCCAGTGATCACGCCATATCAACGATTCTCTTTTGACTAGTAAACATATACAGGGTGATGCTAGACGTAATAAAAGAATTAGTCAAAATATACAGGATGGTTGTAGATCTTATTTATTCTTTTTATAGTGGGAATCGAAGTGTTGACCTGTAGACTCTGAGAACTGATATTTCATTGTTATATTTGGGATTCGAACCATAGACCTGTGGATTTGCAGCCTTATCGATTGACATTAAATTACAAAGACCAAGTGTGTGTTCAATTCAGTGTCCAAGTTGAAGCGATATTATTTGTACAACAACAAAAAAAACCCCCGACACTTGATTTGGTTGTTTGAGAAACAATAGTTCCATAAGTCCGCGAGTGACTGGATATACTTTACCATCGATAGTCAAGTGTTCGCTCCTCCTCCCTTAGAAGAAAGAAGTTCGCGAAAAAAATGAAAGGTAAGTGCTTAAAATAATAAATAATGAATTTTCACGAAAATAGTAATAAATAAATCAGAAAATGAGCTCTTGAAGACATTAATATTTGAAATTTAGCGCCTATAGACCAAAGAGCTATTTACTCAGACTTTATTTGCCAAAGAGATATCTAGAGAGGTAAACAAACAAGTAAATAATAAAAAAAATCTCAAAAATTGTGTCAAATATTTGAAAAGTTGCGCCAAAGAAAACGATTATGAAAATTTATACCCTCAAAATAGTATAGAGTACAGAAAATAAACAAACAAGTAGACTTTAAAGGGAAATATTCAAATCTCTTTCTAGATTTGTGTCAAATATTTGAAAAGTTGCGCCAAAAGAAGCAGATCAAGGAAATACCAATTCACATTAAGTAATATAATAATAATACATAACTCAGATTCACACATATAAACATTCTGACAGAGTCCACTTAACAAGTTCATACATGAACTCTATGCAGGTGTACTGAAAGTCTATTCTTGTCTTTGGATGTAGTGTATGAAAATATCCATACATAGAGATTTTAACTCTATGAACTCACTTCAAGAATCAAGAATTTGTATTTGTTCAAGAATAAGTGTATATTTGGTAATTTTATAAATTTTTGTTATGTTTCAGATAATAAAATGAAATGCTACCTATGTGAGAGATATTCCACAGCAAAAGGATCAAATTTAGACCGTCATCATAAAACATGTATAGATAAGCTCTATTGCAACCATTGTACATACAAGACGTCTAAAAAGATACAGATGAAGTCTCACATGCGAAAAAATCACATAGATAATCGCATGGATTCAACTGAATTTATTTGTAAAAAGTGTAATAGTTATAAGTCTAAAAAGAAATTTAATGTTAAGAGACATCAACGTACTTGTTCAATGAAATTAAACTAGTAATACACCAGGTCGCTTGAGAGGAGCAGCTCATCGTCAATGTAATGCTGCGTATCAACCAGAATTACGAATGTCTGTGATATTACAGAATCTCAAGAACTTTGATGAACATTTAATTACTACAGAAATTGGAAAGTTCATTCGATCATTACTCCAATTTAAGTGTATACCTATGACCATTGAGAAATATTCGATTTTTAGTTTGGGAAACATTGATTTTATAGATTCTCTAGAGTTTTTTTAATGCTTCTCTCGACTCTTTAGCATCAACTTTGGATCTAAAAGATATGAAAATCATGAAACATTACTTTCCAGATGAAAGTCAGTTCAAATTGATCTGTAAAATAAGATATTTTCCCCTATGAACACATAGATTCATATGAAAAACTTGAAAATGAGAGAGAACTACCTCCTCTTGAACCTTTTTTCAATAAGTTGAGTGATAGTCAAATAAATCAAGATGACTACGATCATGTGAAAAAATGTATGGATTACTTTCCACTGTCAAACATTAGGAGAATACCAAGATTTTATACAACAAGTGTGATGTTCTTCTACTAGCAGATGTATTTGAAAATTTTAGAAGCACAATGCTTCATCACTAAAGCCCGGATTTTATACAGCCAAAAAGGAATAAAATATGCAATTGCATATGCAAGCGAAAGCCCAATATATGCAAAATTTTGAACAAAAAGCCCAATATATGCAAAAATAGAAACCCATAAACTTACTGAGCCAGGACTTAAACTTATTTTTGACAACTGGCATTGTAAAGTTAGTATCTACCTAAGTCAAAAAATGCTAATTTTAATTTTAATACAAAATAATTTACTCCTTTAACTAGAGTTTCCGTTATGCATACACATTTCTCGAGTAAAATTCAGTAGAAAAGTTGATCTTTTACAAACACAATAAATTCACTGCAAGTAAAAAAAAGCGAGAACTAAAAGAGAGGAAAGAGAACAGAGACAGAAATACAATACAAGCAGGTACCTACCCCTCTCCCTGCCTATCCTACCCTGCTGATACGTGGAGTGTAGATGAGAGTATTGCAGACGCGTTACGACACGTTTGATCTGGTTTCAGTAGGTACCCACATAACAACACAATGAAGGTAGGTTTCTACTTATTATGCTTATTTTCTACTTATTATGTAGTATAATAAGACTTGGTATCTGAAGTGGTAATTAAGGATGTTTAGATATCCATCACTGCATGAGGTAAACAAAAAATTCAAATAAATTGAACCCATCAGAGGCCGGGATTTGTTGAAAGAGGGACCATCAGCTGTTCAAAGTTGGACGCATAAATTTGTTCAGTTCGAGATAGATTCCCTCTATGTTATATGATCTCAGTGGTAGGTACACTCACAAAATGTGATTTTACTATTTACGTCCTAAGATTTGAATGGACTTTGGTAGCTCTGAGTATTTAGACAGTATAGATACCTATTTAGTGATTCACCCCTACATGGATGAAACCCTACATAGATTTTAACATCAAAAAAGAGATCAAGCTTCATCTAAATTCGAGCAAAACCTATTTAAGCTGGTATCAAATTCATGTTTTGTTCGATGTCTCATGAATGTTAGACGCCACAAGAATTTTACATTGGTAACTAATGAAACCAAAGCAAAACCATACTCGTACATTTTAAACCTACTTTTAAACAGTTCTCAATTTTCAACAAATACTTACTAGGTATCCTCTACAACAAAACCTTAGTTACATTAAATAAACCAGTTTACGCAGGAATGGTGACATTAGACGTTTTCGAAGTTAATTATGTATGACTATTTCTATAATAAACCTAAATATGATAATAATATGACATTATGTATGACTGATACTGATTCATTGTTGTTACAATTGAAAACTAAAGACTTGAATACAGACTTGATGAGTATGATTGATACACTTGATACATCTAATTACCCTACAGATCTTCCTTTGTACTCTAGTAAATGGAAAAAAATTCTTCAGTAAATGAAAGCCCTACAGATCCAATCATAGATTTCATTGGATTACGCGCTAAGATGTATGCCTTATCTTGAAGTTGGTTGGTATTTTAGTATTCCAAGTCTCTCTTTCGATGCAATGTTACGCTTTAGCGGGGTAAAACTTCAGCTTTCACAAGATTATGATATGTTACTTTTTTTTTTTTCTCAAAGTCTAAAAGGGGGTGTATCTCAATGTTGTTTGCGTTATTGCGAAGCTAATAATAAGTACATGGGAGATCGTTTCAAACCAGAACATCCTAGTTCATATATTTCCTATTTAGACGTAAATGGTCTTTATTCATGGGCAATGACTCAACCCTTACCTGTTTCCGATTTCAAATGGTTGGATGAAGAGGAAAATGATTATTTCATTGTTTCTGATAACAATGTTCTCAACATAGATGAAAATTTTGATGGAAAAGGTTTTTTCTTCGAGGTAACTATTATTTATCCACAATCTTTACATGATTTACATAGAGATTTACCTTTTCTTCCAATCATTAAATTTTTCATACTATACTTTGAATCTACCTCACTATGGGAATCATTCACGCTTATTATTAATCCTAGGATAACTTACTATTTAGTTTGAGAAACTATCTACTTTTTACTATTTGGCTGCTGAGAAAAGCTTGAGAAAATTTATATATTATAAAACAATAAAAACACTATTTTCTTACATTTATAATAATAATTATCATCATCAAAATACATTTATTGAATTATATTATTATTCTATATTAAAATATATTATTCTATAACTTTATTTTGAAATCGCTTTATTGAATATGTATTATTTTATATATACCTATATCTCTCTCTCTTTCCAGCTTATAAAATAATTTTCATCTCATTACTGAGCGGATAATAGTTTATCATTCTATCATGAATTATAAGACAGAAAAGACTGGTATTTTGGGGGAAATTTGCTGTAGCCTCAAGTTCAATTTTAACATCTATTGTTCCCGTTTTTAATGAATCATTCTGTTTTGAGCAGTCAATTGCTATGAGTGGGTATAAGTTTTGAATTCGTTCACCGACAAGTTTGAATTCAGATTTGTCGAACCGAAATAACTATCTCCAAATTTACTCAACATATCATACAGAATTGAAAACTTCCCTTTATCGAAATTAAGATTCAACTCATCATAAGGTACTTTTTCCGAATTCAAGAAAACCCTTAAACTCTTGAAGTTGGCCGTGTCAAATCGACTGGCAAAGGCTTTGTAATTATCAGCTCTATTAGTACTTAAAGCAAACACCATATACCTAGGTTTTTCCAACATTGGTGAAGACCGGATATCAACATTACATGTAAAGATGAGAACACTGGTCTCTCTTTCAGTGCTGATGAGTTTATCATCATTTGGAAGTTTTTAGTGAACATTGAACCATAATATTTACCCCACAAATATATCCAACATATGAGTCTGTTGGAGTTTTTTGGGGCGAATGGTTTTGTCTACTGTTTTTATAATCTTTTTTGCATGTTGAGTAACGGTTGTTTTCATAAGTCTTTTACGAGGTTTGCTTTCAAAAGGACGAGGAGCATCCCATGATCGACGGAACTGCTGCTCTTTCTTGAAGGATGTGGGAAGAACGAGTCGGTTTTGAAGATGTTTGTTGAAAGGCATCTGTTCACACTTAATTGCTGGAGATTCTGTTTGTTCGTCCTCTGATGGGTAGTCGGAATCTTCTTGAGAGTCAGTGTTACACTGATTCCTCCCTCGGAGTTTACTGAGAATTTCCGATAGGACACCTTCCATTCGCTGAGTCCGAGCTTCATGTGCCCGATTACGAGTATCAATTTCCTCAAAGCGTCTATCTAATTCAGTAATCGAACAATCAGTTGATGAGTGCCTGGTGCAGGGCACCAGTTTAGTTGCAGATAAAGCGCGGTCAGCAGCTTCTCTTGTCAAGAGGGAGGGCTTTAGCTTCATTACGACCTGCATCATCGTCTCATGATTCAAAGAAGATCCACGGATCTGTTTGGATAGAGAAGATGGGCTAAACACTAAACCTCTACAGAAGGCCCAAGATAACATCTTAATCTTCATATCTCTGAAAGGATGTTCCTTCAGACTATTGGTGGATGGGTTAAAGGCTCTTGCGATTCCTTCTGTAGGAAGAGCGAAGCGAAGTTTATTGAGGATGACCGGATCAACTTGAAACTCAAGATCGATGGTATTGATTAGCATCCAATCTCTCCAACCAACGGGTAAGAAGTTTTGAGCCAAGTCCTTGATACGTGATAGAACATCATTGTCCGACGGGAGATCGTAAAGGGCTCCCATAGTGGTAAAAGATGTTGGAGTCGTCATCTGAAACAGACATAGGGAATGTGTCTTGAAGACCAGGGATTTTGGGAATTAAACTATACTGAGAAGGTTTAGTAAGGTAACAGAAGGCTCAACTTATACTGAGAAGGCTCAACCTATACTGAAAAGGCACAGTAAGGTAGCAACAGAAGGCTTAAACTATACTGAAAAGGCTCAGTAAGGGAACAGGAGGCTCAATCTATACTGAGAAAGCTCAGTATAGATTGAGCCTCCTGTTCCCTTACTGAGCCTTTTCAGTATAGTTTAAGCCTTCTGTTGCTACCTTACTGTGCCTTTTCAGTATAGGTTGAGCCTTCTCAGTATAAGTTGAGCCTTCTGTTACCTTACTAAACCTTCTCAGTATAGTTTAATTCCCAAAATCCCTGGTCTTCAAGACACATTCCCCTATGTCTGTTTCAGATGACGACTCCAACATCTTTTACCACTATGGGAGCCCTTTACGATCTCCCGTCGGACAATGATGTTCTATCACGTATCAAGGACTTGGCTCAAAACTTCTTACCCGTTGGTTGGAGAGATTGGATGCTAATCAATACCATCGATCTTGAGTTTCAAGTTGATCCGGTCATCCTCAATAAACTTCGCTTCGCTCTTCCTACAGAAGGAATCGCAAGAGCCTTTAACCCATCCACCAATAGTCTGAAGGAACATCCTTTCAGAGATATGAAGATTAAGATGTTATCTTGGGCCTTCTGTAGAGGTTTAGTGTTTAGCCCATCTTCTCTATCCAAACAGATCCGTGGATCTTCTTTGAATCATGAGACGATGATGCAGGTCGTAATGAAGCTAAAGCCCTCCCTCTTGACAAGAGAAGCTGCTGACCGCGCTTTATCTGCAACTAAACTGGTGCCCTGCACCAGGCACTCATCAACTGATTGTTCGATTACTGAATTAGATAGACGCTTTGAGGAAATTGATACTCGTAATCGGGCACATGAAGCTCGGACTCAGCGAATGGAAGGTGTCCTATCGGAAATTCTCAGTAAACTCCGAGGGAGGAATCAGTGTAACACTGACTCTCAAGAAGATTCCGACTACCCATCAGAGGACGAACAAACAGAATCTCCAGCAATTAAGTGTGAACAGATGCCTTTCAACAAACATCTTCAAAACCGACTCGTTCTTCCCACATCCTTCAAGAAAGAGCAGCAGTTCCGTCGATCATGGGATGCTCCTCGTCCTTTTGAAAGCAAACCTCGTAAAAGACTTATGAAAACAACCGTTACTCAACATGCAAAAAAGATTATAAAAACAGTAGACAAAACCATTCGCCCCAAAAAACTCCAACAGACTCATATGTTGGATATATTTGTGGGGTAAATATTATGGTTCAATGTTCACTAAAAACTTCCAAATGATGATAAACTCATCAGCACTGAAAGAGAGACCAGTGTTCTCATCTTTACATGTAATGTTGATATCCGGTCTTCACCAATGTTGGAAAAACCTAGGTATATGGTGTTTGCTTTAAGTACTAATAGAGCTGATAATTACAAAGCCTTTGCCAGTCGATTTGACACGGCCAACTTCAAGAGTTTAAGGGTTTTCTTGAATTCGGAAAAAGTACCTTATGATGAGTTGAATCTTAATTTCGATAAAGGGAAGTTTTCAATTCTGTATGATATGTTGAGTAAATTTGGAGATAGTTATTTCGGTTCGACAAATCTGAATTCAAACTTGTCGGTGAACGAATTCAAAACTTATACCCACTCATAGCAATTGACTGCTCAAAACAGAATGATTCATTAAAAACGGGAACAATAGATGTTAAAATTGAACTTGAGGCTACAGCAAATTTCCCCCAAAATACCAGTCTTTTCTGTCTTATAATTCATGATAGAATGATAAACTATTATCCGCTCAGTAATGAGATGAAAATTATTTTATAAGCTGGAAAGAGAGAGAGATATAGGTATATATAAAATAATACATATTCAATAAAGCGATTTCAAAATAAAGTTATAGAATAATATATTTTAATATAGAATAATAATATAATTCAATAAATGTATTTTGATGATGATAATTATTATTATAAATGTAAGAAAATAGTGTTTTTATTGTTTTATAATATATAAATTTTCTCAAGCTTTTCTCAGCAGCCAAATAGTAAAAAGTAGATAGTTTCTCAAACTAAATAGTAAGTTATCCTAGGATTAATAATAAGCGTGAATGATTCCCATAGTGAGGTAGATTCAAAGTATAGTATGAAAAATTTAATGATTGGAAGAAAAGGTAAATCTCTATGTAAATCATGTAAAGATTGTGGATAAATAATAGTTACCTCGAAGAAAAAACCTTTTCCATCAAAATTTTCATCTATGTTGAGAACATTGTTATCAGAAACAATGAAATAATCATTTTCCTCTTCATCCAACCATTTGAAATCGGAAACAGGTAAGGGTTGAGTCATTGCCCATGAATAAAGACCATTTACGTCTAAATAGGAAATATATGAACTAGGATGTTCTGGTTTGAAACGATCTCCCATGTACTTATTATTAGCTTCGCAATAACGCAAACAACATTGAGATACACCCCCTTTTAGACTTTGAGAAAAAAAAAAAAGTAACATATCATAATCTTGTGAAAGCTGAAGTTTTACCCCGCTAAAGCGTAACATTGCATCGAAAGAGAGACTTGGAATACTAAAATACCAACCAACTTCAAGATAAGGCATACATCTTAGCGCGTAATCCAATGAAATCTATGATTGGATCTGTAGGGCTTTCATTTACTGAAGAATTTTTTTCCATTTACTAGAGTACAAAGGAAGATCTGTAGGGTAATTAGATGTATCAAGTGTATCAATCATACTCATCAAGTCTGTATTCAAGTCTTTAGTTTTCAATTGTAACAACAATGAATCAGTATCAGTCATACATAATGTCATATTATTATCATATTTAGGTTTATTATAGAAATAGTCATACATAATTAACTTCGAAAACGTCTAATGTCACCATTCCTGCGTAAACTGGTTTATTTAATGTAACTAAGGTTTTGTTGTAGAGGATACCTAGTAAGTATTTGTTGAAAATTGAGAACTGTTTAAAAGTAGGTTTAAAATGTACGAGTATGGTTTTGCTTTGGTTTCATTAGTTACCAATGTAAAATTCTTGTGGCGTCTAACATTCATGAGACATCGAACAAAACATGAATTTGATACCAGCTTAAATAGGTTTTGCTCGAATTTAGATGAAGCTTGATCTCTTTTTTGATGTTAAAATCTATGTAGGGTTTCATCCATGTAGGGGTGAATCACTAAATAGGTATCTATACTGTCTAAATACTCAGAGCTACCAAAGTCCATTCAAATCTTAGGACGTAAATAGTAAAATCACATTTTGTGAGTGTACCTACCACTGAGATCATATAACATAGAGGGAATCTATCTCGAACTGAATAAATTTATGCGTCCAACTTTGAACAGCTGATGGTCCCTCTTTCAACAAATCCCGGCCTCTGATGGGTTCAATTTATTTGAATTTTTTGTTTACCTCATGCAGTGATGGATATCTAAACATCCTTAATTACCACTTCAGATACCAAGTCTTATTATACTACATAATAAGTAGAAAATAAGCATAATAAGTAGAAACCTACCTTCATTGTGTTGTTATGTGGGTACCTACTGAAACCAGATCAAACGTGTCGTAACGCGTCTGCAATACTCTCATCTACACTCCACGTATCAGCAGGGTAGGATAGGCAGGGAGAGGGGTAGGTACCTGCTTGTATTGTATTTCTGTCTCTGTTCTCTTTCCTCTCTTTTAGTTCTCGCTTGTTTTTTACTTGCAGTGAATTTATTGTGTTTGTAAAAGATCAACTTTTCTACTGAATTTTACTCGAGAAATGTGTATGCATAACGGAAACTCTAGTTAAAGGAGTAAATTATTTTGTATTAAAATTAAAATTAGCATTTTTTGACTTAGGTAGATACTAACTTTACAATGCCAGTTGTCAAAAATAAGTTTAAGTCCTGGCTCAGTAAGTTTATGGGTTTCTATTTTTGCATATATTGGGCTTTTTGTTCAAAATTTTGCATATATTGGGCTTTCGCTTGCATATGCAATTGCATATTTTATTCCTTTTTGGCTGTATAAAATCCGGGCTTTAGTGATGAAGCATTGTGCTTCTAAAATTTTCAAATACATCTGCTAGTAGAAGAACATCACACTTGTTGTATAAAATCTTGGTATTCTCCTAATGTTTGACAGTGGAAAGTAATCCATACATTTTTTCACATGATCGTAGTCATCTTGATTTATTTGACTATCACTCAACTTATTGAAAAAAAGGTTCAAGAGGAGGTAGTTCTCTCTCATTTTCAAGTTTTTCATATGAATCTATGTGTTCATAGGGGAAAATATCTTATTTTACAGATCAATTTGAACTGACTTTCATCTGGAAAGTAATGTTTCATGATTTTCATATCTTTTAGATCCAAAGTTGATGCTAAAGAGTCGAGAGAAGCATTAAAAAAACTCTAGAGAATCTATAAAATCAATGTTTCCCAAACTAAAAATCGAATATTTCTCAATGGTCATAGGTATACACTTAAATTGGAGTAATGATCGAATGAACTTTCCAATTTCTGTAGTAATTAAATGTTCATCAAAGTTCTTGAGATTCTGTAATATCACAGACATTCGTAATTCTGGTTGATACGCAGCATTACATTGACGATGAGCTGCTCCTCTCAAGCGACCTGGTGTATTACTAGTTTAATTTCATTGAACAAGTACGTTGATGTCTCTTAACATTAAATTTCTTTTTAGACTTATAACTATTACACTTTTTACAAATAAATTCAGTTGAATCCATGCGATTATCTATGTGATTTTTTCGCATGTGAGACTTCATCTGTATCTTTTTAGACGTCTTGTATGTACAATGGTTGCAATAGAGCTTATCTATACATGTTTTATGATGACGGTCTAAATTTGATCCTTTTGCTGTGGAATATCTCTCACATAGGTAGCATTTCATTTTATTATCTGAAACATAACAAAAATTTATAAAATTACCAAATATACACTTATTCTTGAACAAATACAAATTCTTGATTCTTGAAGTGAGTTCATAGAGTTAAAATCTCTATGTATGGATATTTTCATACACTACATCCAAAGACAAGAATAGACTTTCAGTACACCTGCATAGAGTTCATGTATGAACTTGTTAAGTGGACTCTGTCAGAATGTTTATATGTGTGAATCTGAGTTATGTATTATTATTATATTACTTAATGTGAATTGGTATTTCCTTGATCTGCTTCTTTTGGCGCAACTTTTCAAATATTTGACACAAATCTAGAAAGAGATTTGAATATTTCCCTTTAAAGTCTACTTGTTTGTTTATTTTCTGTACTCTATACTATTTTGAGGGTATAAATTTTCATAATCGTTTTCTTTGGCGCAACTTTTCAAATATTTGACACAATTTTTGAGATTTTTTTTATTATTTACTTGTTTGTTTACCTCTCTAGATATCTCTTTGGCAAATAAAGTCTGAGTAAATAGCTCTTTGGTCTATAGGCGCTAAATTTCAAATATTAATGTCTTCAAGAGCTCATTTTCTGATTTATTTATTACTATTTTCGTGAAAATTCATTATTTATTATTTTAAGCACTTACCTTTCATTTTTTTCGCGAACTTCTTTCTTCTAAGGGAGGAGGAGCGAACACTTGACTATCGATGGTAAAGTATATCCAGTCACTCGCGGACTTATGGAACTATTGTTTCTCAAACAACCAAATCAAGTGTCGGGGGTTTTTTTTGTTGTTGTACAAATAATATCGCTTCAACTTGGACACTGAATTGAACACACACTTGGTCTTTGTAATTTAATGTCAATCGATAAGGCTGCAAATCCACAGGTCTATGGTTCGAATCCCAAATATAACAATGAAATATCAGTTCTCAGAGTCTACAGGTCAACACTTCGATTCCCACTATAAAAAGAATAAATAAGATCTACAACCATCCTGTATATTTTGACTAATTCTTTTATTACGTCTAGCATCACCCTGTATATGTTTACTAGTCAAAAGAGAATCGTTGATATGGCGTGATCACTGGCTGAGGTCATGGGTCAAATTTGATAGCAACTGCCGGTTTGCATGTTAACAATAAATAAGAAAAATTGAGTTGCAAAGTTAGAACTGATAAAGACCTTTAGTTAGCTTTTCTAGCTATGAATAAATTAGCATTTGACGAAATAATATTATGCCGACAGTTCACAGGTCTATGGTTCGAATCCCAAAAATGTCGAGGTTTTTTTTTTTTGTTGTTGTACAAATAATATCGCTTCAACTTGGACACTGAATTGAACACACACTTGGTCTTTGTAATTTAATGTCAATCGCTAAGGCTGCAAATCCACAGGTCTATGGTTCGAATCCCAAATATAACAATGAAATGTCAGTTCTCAGAGTCTACAGGTCAACACTTCGATTCCCACTATAAAAAGAATAAATAAGGTCTACAACCATCCTGTATATTTTGACTAAATCCACCCAGTATGAAATGGCTGGGGTCAAACATCATATGACCTAAGCCTGTCTACCTGAGGAGATAAGAAGAATTTAGTTGCAATGTTAGAACTGATAAAGACCTTTAGTTAGCTTTTCTAGCTATGAATAAATTAGCATTTGACGAAATAATATTATGCCGACAGTTCACAGGTCTATGGTTCGAATCCCAAAAATGTCGGAGGTTTTTTTTGTTGTTGTACAAATAATATCGCTTCAACTTGGACACTGAATTGAACACACACTTGGTCTTTGTAATTTAATGTCAATCGCTAAGGCTGCAAATCCACAGGTCTATGGTTCGAATCCCAAATATAACAATGAAATATCAGTTCTCAGAGTCTACAGGTCAACACTTCGATTCCCACTATTGCGTAAATTCACCAAAACACATAAACTGCCCTAGGGGGGGCTGAAATTAAGCTGGGGGGGTGGAAGTGGTACCAAAAGGCTGCAAATCCACAGGTCTATGGTTCGAATCCCAAATATAACAATGAAATATCAGTTCTCAGAGTCTACAGGTCAACACTTCGATTCCCACTATTGCGTAAATTCAACAAAACACATTAACTGCCCTAGGGGGGGCTGAAATTAAGCTGGGGGGGTGGAAGTGGTATCAAAAGATGCCGGTCGTCGAGGCGGTTCCAAAAATATATATTTCAGCAAACCAACTTCAGCCGTTTGGATTTTACAGCCATTAGTTGTTATTGCATGAGACCAGTCTTTTATACACTACTACGTATGATTTTTCTGAACTTATTTGATTTGATTCGAGAAAATTACACCCCGACCGCCATTTTTTACTGCCGTGCGACAAGTAAATTTAAAGAAAAATCAAGTTTGGGACCCCTAGAACGGATAAAGAAAGATAAACATAAGAGGAATAAATTCAGAGAGGAGTGCAGAGATATAGAAAGAGAGGGGGTAAGGTGTTCTCAATTTGATATCATTTATTTTTAGCTAATTATAATCATTCTTTTGAGGGAGGCGTTCTTCTTTTTTTAACCACGAAGTGGTGTTTTTGGGGGGATATCAGTTCTTTTTGTACGAAATATAGGTTCATACACTACTGAAACATTATGTATAACAAAAGTAAATAAGCTGGGAAAATGTGAATGTACCAAGTTGTCTTTTTTTTAAGATATAGTTTTAGCAGTACGTATTTAATTTTTTCCAAGGTCAATTATGTTTGGAGCACAGATTTTGCCCCCTGAGTCTCCAAAGTGAGTAAATAATATATAAATTTGCAATGCAAGACCTTTTGATTCTATACTCCACATGATTAGGTTTATTTTTCAATGCTAAATTGACCTCGGAGCCTCCTATGAGGGACACTAAAACACCTGGATTTACAAATGCCAAAGAAATTAATTTGTAATCACCTTATGAAAGTGAGGTAATGAGTTCTCTCCAATTGACCTTTTCTTACCCGAATTCTCTCCGGCTTGTTGCAGGGGTCACCACGAGTATCTCTCCCGGAAATGAGACCATGCTTTTTTACATTAGGTATTTTTAAGAAAATGAAAACTATAAAATTATTATTTTTATATAAGAATCGGCCTGCCAGCGTCGATGGCATGTTGAATACACCGGTTCCCTTCAGAACACCGAAGTTAAGCGACATCCAGCGAGGTTAAGACTTGGATGGGTGACCATTCAAATTCTAATTCTCGTGACGCTGGCTTTTCCCGGCCCCACTCAGGCTGGGTGAGGTCAATGTGAGTAGCAGGTTTGTGAGTTTCCTGCGAATGGAGGGTAAAACACCCGTCGTGATATGACCATGGCAGTTGAAAGCGACGTTAAACCCCAATTAAAAAAAAAAAAAAAAAAAAAAAAAAGAATCGGCCTTTTAAAAGGAAATCTTTAAAATCTCTAACTAATGAAAGGCAATGGCTTCAGTTTATAGTAGGGTTAGGTAAAATACATACAAGGCCATGCCTCAGGAATATAGTAGGGTTAGGGATAATACATAGAAGGTAATGCCTCGGGTTTATAGTAGGGTTAGATAAATATATAGAAGGCCATGCCTTGGGTTTATCATAGGGTTAGGAAAATATATAAAAGGCCATGCCTCAGGTTTATATCAATGATTCCTAGGTGTTTCGATTATAATTTTTATGCTAGGCCTAAACTATGTAGGTATAAAATCAGGTAAAAAAATGCAAGTGACGCGACGGGAGACAATTTGTTGTTTATAAAACCGTGAGCGGGAGAGAACTCGGTGGTGACGTCCCTTATCAATACATCACGAGGTATGAGTGTACCCCGGACATAATGGACAGAGAAAAAAAACTTCCCTGAAGGGGATCGAACCCAAGTCATCGTGCGTGCAAGCCTAGTATTCTACCCACTTGGCCAAAGTCACTACTTTGTCACAACTTTTAGTGAGTAGCATCGACATTATGAGAGCTAATTCATCATATTTTATCTCCATCTAACCATGATTGTCCAAAATCAATCTCGTAATGCCGCCACAGGTCATTGGCCAATTCTGCAACTACTAAAATTTTCCTCGCGAGGGTATTGGGATCGTCATGAAGATCATTTAAAGATAGGAACAACAAAACAACGTTAAGCCCAAATTGAAAATATAGAGCTAAAAAATGTCGTCCCCGCCTGGATTCGAACCCATGCTCACTGAGTGGGAGGTCGAGCATGCTACCAATAGACAAAGTTATCTTCCAAAGAAACGAACGGAAAATGAACTAACTAAATAAATACTTGGAAACTTAAACATTAAAATTTTGCAGTGAGAGAGCGAGGTCATCTCGAAAAATACATACTGGCCAAGATCTGACCACTAAGCTAAGGATTCGAAGGTACGAGTACCTACCCGCCAAGGAAAATGAAAATGCCACCAGGTGCCACCCAGTGGACCGGATGAAGGAATAATATCAATAAATTTGGTATCTGCTCATCAAGATCTTTCATTTGATACCACTTAAGAATAGTATTATCCTTCAATTCCCGATTTGGGCTCCCAAAACCCGAGGCCGCCCGAATGGGCCGCCCGCTTATAATTTAGAATTTTTTTTTGGTCCGGGCTCATCTCCATTATATCTTGATCACTTTAGACACCTCACTTAATCTTCAGTGCCAAGTTATAGACACGAAGTCGGGTCTCAAAGGATCCGTATGAAAAAAAAACAGAAAAAAAAAAAAATTATGAATCTTTTCATGTCTTTCACGATTGTTGGGGGGTCTCGAAAATAGGGTTCCCGTTGGCCTAGGAAGTCAAACAAAAAGTCAAATCAATTTATTTTTCAACGTAGAGTCCATTTCTGCAATAAAAATCGCAATTTTTGAAATTCAGGTTGCACTTTTCGCTGGCTGAAAGTACATGAAATGCATGGGAACTATGTTTTCCGTAACCTTACACACTGCCGGGCTGTCTCTTTCTTTGTATAGGCGTTCTTCACACCTCGGCCGAGGTGTTTGATATTTATGAAGTCCTGTCATACTGTGTTTCTACCTCGGATTATGATATGATCAGGGAGGTCTTGGAAAGGGAAAATTGGGGTTAGGTTGGCAGAAAATATCTGAGACATTAAATTTGCCCCAAAATACAAATTTAATCAACTATTATTATTATCTGATCTGGTTGCAGGTTTTTCAGTGAAACCCTAACAATGAACACTGCGACCTAATTAGATCTATTGTCACCAGTTGATTCTATTTGGTTTTAACGTCCTGATAGATAGTCAGGACGGGGGTTTTACTCTCCATTCACTGGGAATCGTACCAGCTAAACACATTAAACTCGCCCATCCTGGGTACTGGGTAATGCCAGCCTCACGTGTTTGGAGGGAACAGACTTTTCGAAGAAAGCTCCAACCGGGGATCGAACTCGGGATCTCTGGACTACGGGCAGTAGTCACAACTATTATGACATGGAGGCTGGCTGGCTAATTCGAGGTTAGGTGGCAGAAAATATCTGAGACATTAAATTTGCCCCAAAATACAAATCAACTATTACTTATTATAGTTTTTCTCGAGCGTTTCACAGTCTTTTTTTTGTAGCCATGAAACAGAAGCTTCTGTAAAAATTTGGGTGCAATTTTATGGTCGGCTCTGGGTATTGAACCTGTTACCTTCCGCATGAGTAGCTTACCAGTTAGCTAATTCTGTGCTAACAGACATAGGACAGAGAGACACAAAACCACAGCTGCTCAGGAGGTTATGAAACGTCCAGATAAATGAAAAAAAAAAAAAAAAAAAATTGAAATCGGAGCAAAAAAATACTATTATTTTTTACATAAACGAACACAAAATGTACTTCCGATTTCTATATTATTAGAAATTAATATTAATATTAGAATTTAATCATACATAACATGGCATAAATACGTACCTATTTGTAGTTATGTCTGCCTTAAAGGCAAACAGCCAGTTATATAATAATGTATCTTTAAATTCATCGGAAGCCTGATTCCCGGAATTTCCCGAAGCAAATTAGACATTAATCTCCCACTCCTAGCCAGCGTCGATGGCATGTTGAATACACCGGTTCCCTTCAGAACACCGAAGTTAAGCGACATCCAGCGAGGTTAAGACTTGGATGGGTGACCATTCAAATTCTAATTCTCGTGACGCTGGCTTTTCCCGGCCCCACTCAGGCTGGGTGAGGTCAATGTGAGTAGCAGGTTTGTGAGTTTCCTGCGAATGGAGGGTAAAACCCCCGTCGTGATATGACCATGGCAGTTGAAAGCGACGTTAAACCCCACTTAAAAAAAAAAAAAATCTCCCACTCCAGGATTGGGTGACGTCATCATATTGAGCATCCCCGTGTTATAAATCATGTCACTCGTGACAGACTGATGGACTGTTCTATATTTTTCCTCCTCTCTCTGTCCTTCCTACTCAGTCTCTTTCTCTTTATCCTCCTCTCCTACATACTTTGTCCTTTTTCTCAATTTCTCTTTCTCTTTTGTGCTACATACATCCCCTTTATCTCGGTATTTTTTTATCTTCCTCCTGAACAGTTTTGCTCATTTTTAGAGAAGGAGCCCCTCCTTTCTTTTCTTCTTTATTCTTTCCTCCTACTCTCCTACACACTCTGTCCTCATTATCAATTTATGTATATTTTTTTTCTCTTTGCCCTCTCTCCTACTTAGTTTTCTCTGTCATTCTTATCTCTCTCTTGCATCGGTTTCTCTCCTGTTTCTCTTCCCCTGCCTCCTTCTCTCTTTCTCCTTCTCTATATTTCTCCTTCTCTCTCTCATACTTTATATATTTTTCTGTGTTTTTCTTATCTACATCTAAAATCGCTTTTGCTTATTTTTTATTTCTCGTTCAACTATTATTTTTTTTTCCTCAATAGGTATAATATATCTTTAAAATCTATCAATATACACTGAGTGCCAAATTTAGCGGAACACATAGGTTTTTTTCTCATATTACCTACGTGTGTATTTCTTGTTGGACAAAAACATTTTTTATATTTTTTATTATTATATTATTTATTACTTGACAAAAAATCATCAATTCCAAGATTTAAACAGCGTTTATACGCTCAGATGACCGAGCGTCTAACGCCTCGACTTTACGCATTCGATGTAATCAAAGGGCTTTTTTTGTGGTTAACGATCATTTAGGTCCATATTTTTAAACTTTTTTTGTCCGTACACATTTACAATATCAAGAGAGCCAGCGTCGATGGCGCGTTGAATGCACCGGTTCTCGTAGGATCACCGAAGTTAAGCAACGTCCAGCGAGGTGAAGACTTCGTGATGCTGGCATTCCGGCCCAACCCAGGCTGGGTGAGGTCAATGTGGGTAGCAGGTTTGTAAGTTCCCTGCGAATGAGAGGGCAAATAATACCAAGATAAAGGCTAAAACAGCTGTCTTCAGTTAAAAGAACTTGAAGAACTTGGTGCCCAATCATAAATTCATAGATACTACTACTACAATATCAAGAGATATGTTTTTTAGTCATAACCGAACTTTCACCTACAAACGGACTGGTAGTTTTATACTCCCATTATCCTCCCATTTGCGGTTTTTACTATGTTATGTATAATACGTTTTAGGCTTACTACTAGTGAAATAATGTGATTTAATAGTCCTAATCGGGCACTATAAATAACTCTATATTATTTTTAATATCTTCTCATTTTTTCTCGATATTATCTCTTTAATTACTTATAATTTTTTTCTCTCTCTGCTTTTACTTTTCTTCCTCTTTCTCTCTCTCTGTCTCTATCCTTTTCATTGTATCTCTCTCTACTTCAGTTTACTACTATTTTGTTATACTTTCGCCTTCTTTCTTCCTGTCACTTTCCTTCCTTATTCTTCTTCGTTCTTTTCTTTCTCCTTTATCTTCCTCTTCAAGCTTCATTGATGTTTTACAAGCAAATTTTAATATTTTTACAAGATACCTAATATTGAATTCACTTTTCTAACATTTCGCCATGAAAGGATCTGTTCCTCTTTCTTTTCTCAGGCTTCGCAAGGAACTTGCATGTTAGGCTTTCCTCATAGAAGCTTTCTTGATCTTATTATGAAGGCTTTCTTGATTCCGTTTTGTACTACTCAGCGCTTTCAAGGTTCGTACATATTTTAATTTCGCAGAGACTTGAAGAAACATTTCAACAACTGCGTGTCTAGTACTGTCTACATTGCTTTCTTTACTTGCATGAGCTTCTACAGGGTTGGGTGTTTGTTTTGTGCATTTTGTAAAAACGTAGGATTGACTTTCAGACGAAGAACTGAAAATCTGTTGTTAAAAAAATATTGAACTGATGTTAGCTCGAAATTTGAGAGTTCGTTTCCAAGTCCAAAGATCTGGCTGACCAAATAAGAAGGTCAGCCAGATCTTTGGACTATAGGTAATACATAATTTTGAGTAAAACTGAATTAAAATAAGGGTAAGTATGTTTGATTCAATAAGTCTAAATCTTAGCACCAAAATCCATTTTTCAGCTCAAAATACATGAAATACTCTGTAAGCTACAAAAATAAGCTACTTTAATAATTTATCTATCTTGGAGTTGGTTTTGAATCCATATCTCATGAATTGTTAAATTTTATTGTCTCTCTAAGTCGTAGACTCTTGACACTACAAAGGTTCGCTAATATCTACCTAATACGTCGTTTGAAATAAATAGAGGTCATATTAATTGAATTATGGACGTTTCAAAAAACATGATTTAAAATGGCTTAAAGCAAAAACAGAATTCTTCCGGAGCAACAAAAAAATATAAACTACGCAGTAAGCTAGAAGAATGTAAGAAATACAGAAACATCCATCTCTTGTAACATGATTCATTTACAGACAGCTCTTTTACCTGAACTAAAAAATCCCTCATTCAGTAATGCTCTCAAGGGTATTATTTTCAATTAAATAAAAATAAACCCCTCCTAAAACATAATAATAATTAGACAAGGATGTACCCTAGTTTAGTAGAAACGTATTTTTTCTTTCCAGTCCCAGTAGGTCAGTGCGGTCAAGGCGTTGGTCTGTTGATCCGGAGTTCGCGGGTTCGAAATCCAGCTTGGACATGACAACTTATCCTCCCATTTGGGATATAGAACGCACAAGAATACGTCTTGGGCTTACAGTTGGAATAATGGTAGTGGGACTTGATAGTCCAAATCGTGTAATATAAAGAAAGACATATTACTATAGTCTGAAGCTATCCTGCCATTTGGAACAACTATTGGACTTGCTCCTGGAATGATGGGACTTATTAGTCCTCGTCGGCCAGTATAAATCAGTACATATTATTATAGCGGGACTTACCAGACTCTCCTCCCCAAAATGGTAATTCCGCATCTACCCAGGTTGGGTGAAGTTAATGTGGGTAGCTGGTACGATTCCCAACGAATGGAGGGCAAAACCCTTGTCCAAATTAGGACGTTAAATCAAATAGAATTGTTTTTTGTTAGTACGGACATCGTAAAACATGTTCCACAACCAACCAACCAACCTCAACCCTGAGGCTGAACGATGCCGACCCTAAGTAGGACTGGGAAAAGGCAAAGTGAAAGAAGTAGGAGAAGATGAGTCCTAGTCGGGCAGTATAAATCAGGACATATTATTATAAAGATAAAAGATAAAAAGCTAGTTATTTGTGTTAACTTTTAGTGGGTAGCATCGACATTACGAGAACTAATGCATCATATCTCCAACCAACCGTCATATTCCAATATCTATCTCGTAAAGCCGCCACCTGGTCGTTGCCCACTCTACAACTAACCCAAATAATTGTCCTCACGGGGCTAGGTTAGGTAGGCCCCGACATCCAAAGTACAGAGCCGAAAAAATTCCGACCCCGCCGGGATTCGAACCCGGGTTACTTGGAGTGCAAGCCGAGCATGCTACCGCTAGGCCAAGTGACGACTGGATATATTATTATAGCGGGCCTTACCAGACTCTTCTCCCCCACAATGGTCTCGTGCTCCCGCATCGCCTGATGCATGGAGAACGAGTTTTGGATGATGAGCGCGAAAATGGGTATGAACGGGAGAACCAGCATTTGGATGAGGTAGATTTTCTTGCCCCTCTCCGTGTTGGGGTTGACGCGGAAACATCTGGAAATGAGAGAGAAGGGTGAGTGGGGCGTGCTAATATTAATTACTATCTACAATATCATTCTATATTGTAGATAGTATTGTTGGTAATAGTGAGTTCTGTTTCACTTAGATTAAGAGGAAGCAGATACAAGGCGAAGTTTTAACATGGAAGATGGAGCAGGGGTGCCTTACCATGAAGTTTAAAAAAAAAACTGAAACCAGAGCAAAACCTTTTCAAAGATGTTTTAATTATTGTTAAAAAAAAAATTGATCTCTCTATCTAAGCTTGGGCCTCCCTCTATCCTCTACCATTAAGTACACAAGTTTCTCTATTATTAAGTACACAACTACACAAGTACTCATGCATAAATTAGTACCTACTTCACTGGTACTTATTTACAAACTTAGATTGATGTATGTACATTGTACCTATGTTGTTTTTATATCCCTTCTCTCAAACCTACTTGGGGTAGGCGTTGTTTTGATGAAGTTTTGTCCTCCACTTGTTTCAGGGTCTATGGCAACCACTGTATTACCCCTTCTCTCTCAAATCCTCCTCTTCTTTAACTCTCTACCTAAGTTTTAGCATCCCTCTAATCATCCTTCCTTTTCTCTCTGGTTCAGCATATTCTCTGGTTTCGCACCAGAGAGAAATATAACGATGATTAGAGGTGTTCGTTTTTGTACAAAACAAAAATATAATTTGCTCCGATTTCATTTTTTCATATTTCTGGACGTTTCATAACCTTCTGAGCAACTTTGGTTTCTTCTTTTTAAAATTTCACCTTTTCTGAAACATTTTATGTTTTTTTTATGTACCTAGGTACTTGACTTTGTTTTGGTAAAGTCTTGTTCTCCACTTGTTTCTGTCTAGGGCTCTAGGGCATCCTCCCTCTTCTAACCTTTGTCTCCCAAATCTACCTCTACTCTGATCTCTCCATCTAAGCTTGGGCCTCCCTCTTTCCTCTATCAGTACACAAGTTCCTCTATTATTAAGTACACAACTACACAAGTACTCATGCATAAATTAGTACCTACTTCACTGGTGCTTATTTACAAACTTAGATTGATGTACACTATGTTGTTTTTCTATCCCTCTACCTTATCTCAAACCTACTTGGGGTAGGCGTTGTTTTGATGAAGTCTTGTCCTGCACTTGTTTCAGGGTCTAGGGCAACCACTGTATTACCCCTTCTCTCTCAATCCTCCTCTACTTTATCTCTCTACCTAAACTTTAGCATCCATCTAATTTTCCTTCCTTTTCTCTCTGGTTTCTCATATTTGGGACTCCATGTCTCGAGTCGATAATCTAAATAAAGCACTACCATACTACATATATTTGTGTTAACCACAATGATAATAATTCAAACTTGTCTTACAAAATATTTGCCATACAAGGGACTCGAACCTCCTATCTCAAGGTTACGAGTACCCCATCAATCAACTGCGGACGGTAATTTGTTTACCTTTTTACTGAGCACTAATTTTCATTTGTGACAGCACAAAGAGGATTGCAAAGTTTCTTACAGAGAAAAGATTACAATAAAGATTCTCTTCCTGAGCAAACGGGAGTGTTTCTTAGAAAAGGGTAAGTATCCGTCGCATGAACAAAAGAAACTTGTCACGGGTTTGATAAAAAACAATGCAACGAGCTTTGTTTTTTGTACGTCTTAAAATAAAAGACCATTTAAGTTTTAGCAGAATATAATGAAAGACGAAGGGCGTTTAGAGGAAGAGAGAAGATCAGTTAGATGGATATATAAGAGAAAGAGGTAGTTATTTGTGTTATTGTGTCACATTTTTTTAGTGGGTAGAATCAACATTACGAGAACTTATGTCACCAAATCTCATGCACCATAATTAACAACAACTAACCATCATATTCTACTTGTAATATGTCTTACCCTGCACACGATTATAAATTATTGGTTTAAGTGTCTATAATAGAACAACAACAACAACAACAAAAAGGAAGAAAAAAAGAAGTTCAACCGAGTGGTTGAAATGGAAAGTTCGAATCTTCGCCACGCTGGCTATTCACGACCCAATCCAGACTGGGTGAGGTTAATATGGTTTGCTAGTTTCCCACGAATAGAGTCTAGAACATTCGTATCAAGTGACCTATAGTGTAGAAAAGACGTAAAACCAAAGGAAAAGTGAACTAGAACATCGCCAGTAGCTCACAAATTAAAGATAAAATTGAAATATGAACTAGCAAGAGTAAACTTAGTTCCCTCGGTCAAGAAACCCAACACCCGCAAACCTCTGACACTCGGAACTTCGCAAACTTTACAACTGCATAAAATTTGCACGAAGTATTCCAGAATTAGCTCTGGAAGTATCGCTTCCTCTGTTTTCATTGTGAATTTACATTCTAAATTTTCTTAAAAATGAAAATGAGAAGCTACGTTTCATTGTTTTGTATCCAGACAATACCAACATCAGGGGCTCTAACCTTAAGGCAGCGGACTTGTAAACTGAAGGTCGGTCATTCGAGTCCCAAACAATAAATTGTTACATTAAAAAAGAAAAAGATAAAAAAAAAAGATTAATTTAAAACTTATAACTATCACAAGAAACCTAACTATCAAAAATCAATGCTCTAAAAAAAATTGTTTCTTGTATTTAAATACTTTTCTTTTAAATAATAATAATGTGTTTTATTGTACATTTCATTTACATTACATAGTTACGTGTGATATAAAACCTGACTTTAACCAATGATCTTGATTTTGTTTATTAATAATTCGCTCTAAATTAAGAGAAAATTTTTCAAGACTTTCATCAACATGGGCAAGATTACCCATGTGTATTGAGCCTAATATCAAAATAACTGTTTAAGGAGAAGCAACACATTCTATGTTCCAACCTGAGGAACTAACTACGCTTATAACTCGCCTATCAATAGAATGATGAGAGCAGCTAATACATCATCTATTGATGTCTTCCTATAAAATTTTCATGTGATGTTTACTGTGATCTATTGCAGCTGTAAATTTGTCTACTTGATTTGTCTTTCATTCTATTATTTGATTTTGCTATTATTTTTACATTTATTTTTAACTACAATTTTTGACACTGTGATAAATTTAATTTTATTCGACATATTTTTTACCTTTATTGTTGTGTTTATATATTGACATTTGTAAATAGGACTATCTCCGTTAATAAACACCCATTTACCGGGCTTATTATTATTATTAATTGAATCTACTATGCGAGGACACCGGAACACCCTGTATGTAATTAATGTTCACGTCTCACTCACCCAGCCTTGACTTTGATGACGTTGGCGAGTTCAGTAGCTTCGTAGCTACTACCGAAGCTGCTGTCTCCCGTGGACCGATTGCCCATTGGCCGGGCAATCAGCGAGGTGAGCCGATGATTGCCGAAGGTCGGATCCTGTTGAAGGGAAAAAAAGTTATCATATTTGTTTTGATCACTTTCTCAAACTCGCTTTACTAAATTTACGCTGAAACCCGGACTTGAACCACCGACCTCCAGGTTACAAGTCCGCCGCCTTATCGATCAAGCTACTGAGGGAAAACATAACAAATGAATATCGATTCAATCGATTGGTTATTATGTGGTATTGTTCCCAAATGGGAGGATAACTCTTGTATGTATGGTTTTGAACCCGCAACCTATGGGTTTCCTGACCGACACGGTGCCTTGACAACTTTTTTTCTAAAAGATGCGTGTTTCACAGCCGTTTTTATTTTGTAGCCATACTACAAATGATAGAAACAGGAGCTACTGTAGACCCTTGTGGTCTGTGTTGTAGCATACCCATCCCGTAGTATGCCTCTCTTCTGATGGGCGAGAAGTGACACAATACTTCCGAATTAGGTGCTGGGTCAACACGAGTGCACCGGAAGGTATCCCTTACAAACAATTGTAACCAAATTAAGAATACAATTTTTTGTCGGCACGGGGGATCGAACCCGGGACCTTCCGCATGGCAAGCGATTGCTTAACCACTGAGCTAATTGCTACGATAAATACTGTAGTACCTACCTATACCACAGGTACGGATTGCATCATAATACCCTATTTCATTACCGAAACAAATGCAAGAGTGCATTCTTGTGCAATTGTGCTGCACATGGATACCAAAGGCAGGAATGTTGCCTGTGGTCGCAAGTTTAGTCATGGTCACTGTGTTCCTAATCCTCCCTTCCTTCTCCTCCTCCTCCTCATCCCTTTCCTCTCTCTTTCTAACTTCCTCTCTCCTTTCTCCCTCTCTCACACACCTCCCCTCCTCTCATTTCCTCAATTTCAAGGGTAAACCCTCTACCCATTTGTTTGTGTTCAATTTCACAAGTGCTTGCGCATAAAATTAGTTAATAATGCAGCTTAAAGTAATCAATCATCATAAGCCCATTACATCCTCATCTTGAGCAAGGGTCCTTGTATCTTGTGCCTTTGTGGTGCCATTCTGCCATCTGAGATACTCCTATTGTATGTCAGGTTATCATTATTGTGTCAATTACAAACGTGATATCACAATTACTCAAACTCACTTTATAATAATAATACTATTTAGTGGAAGGTAACCACCACGCGAGGTCTCATGTATTTATGAGACCACATAATTCATTATGTGGTCCTCATATACATGAGAAAAAAATCTTAAAGCATTTTCTACCAATTAACCGTCAGAGTCTTATTATTATGTGGTCAGTGGTCACAATCTCAAATTAATGAGAAAAATTCATACACTGGGTGGGATTCAAACTAACAGATACCTACGCTACCTGGATTACACACTAGCGCGTTAACCACTTGACTACCAATACACAAATGCAATTTACTAAATGTTTGCTTAACTTCTGACTTTAACAAACAAAACAAATCAATAAGGCGACAAGTCTGTCGCCTTATTGATCATCAAGCTACTGAAGTCACTACATCCCACCTTATCTAATAAAGAACTATCCTGATTCCTGATAAAGATATAATACATATATCCGATTCTTAAAGTCTGTCATGAAAGACAACTTTCATAAAGAACACGTTATGCAAAATTATTTAAAAAATTAAAAATGAATCCGGTAAAAGAAATTTTGGAAATGATTCTTAAATTTTCAGTCCGGCTTGTGGAAATTTTTCCAGAAAAAACTTTCGAGTTTAGAGTTATGTATGCACATTATAATCTCATAATCATACTTTAAAATAATCATAATTATAATAATAATTATGTTTATTATCAATACATGTTTCTTTCTTTTGCGTTCTTTTTTCAGAACTGTTGTACTTTTAGGAACGATGTACATATATTCATGCGCGGATATAGCCCTCTTGTACTGGGGGGGCACAATATACCTAACTAGCGGGTTGTACCCGCCGCTTCGCAAGCCTATTACACACACACACACATCACACACACACCACACACACACACCCCACACACACCAACCCACACCACACCACACCACACACACACACACACACACACACACACACACACACACACACACACACACAAATGTCAATATTTTTCGTGTCACCCATCCATTTCTTGTTCTTACTGGAGCTGAAGAATGGCTCACCAGAATTTCGCGATCAATATGTCAAATGAAGACTCCAACCCTTGCAAAAACACTCTCGCTTTGAGTTGATAGTTCGTCACGACATATCTCGAGAAAAAATGGCATTCAGGTCAAAAAAACGTAAATACTTTTTGTTCACCCATTCATTTTATGTCCTTACTCAACGTTGCTCAAGAACAGCTCATCAGAATTTTTTTTGTGTCACCCATCCATTTTTTGTCCCTACCCCGACTACCCCGTGTACCTGAACCCTAGAAATATATTCCCTGATCCAAATGTACCTATAGGTAAAATTTCAGGTTTCTCGGACAATCTGTGTGGATTTGACAACTTTATTATTTAGTTATTTCTTATTGGTCTTAGAATTGGGAATTATTTTGGGGCCCTTGCCCCCTAATTTATTGAGATTTTTTTACGTTATTAGTCTTAGAATTGGGAATTATTTTGGGTCCTGTGCCCCCCTAACTTATTGAGATTTTTTTACGGGATTAGTCTTAGAATTGGGAATTATTTTGGGGCCTGTGCCCCCCTAACTTATTAAGATCTTTTTTTTTACGGGATTAGTCTTAGAATTGGGAATTATTTTGAGGCCCGTACCCCCCTGACTCATTGAGATTTTTTTTTTTACGGGATTAGTCTTAGAATTGGAATTATTTTGGGGCCCGTGCCCCCCTAACTCATTGAGATCTTTTTTTTACGGGATTAGGTCTAATGAAATTTGAGAAACACCGCTTACCGAAAAAATCTGGGGGGGCACGTGCCCCCCGTGCCCCCCCCTATATCCGCGCATGCATATATTATATTATTTAGTTATTTCATTTTCTTTGTGCGTGTTCTTTTTTCTTATATCTTGTTTTCTTCAAATATCATTGTTTTTAAGTAGATGTTTCTTAATAATTAATATAATTATTTTTTCAACGGATCTAGAACAGACATCTATGTAGAAGTCAAATGCGTCATGGGACTCAAGGGTTATAGGTACGGTGTGTTTTACATTATTTGATTTTAAAAATACATTTTGACTACATTGTCATAATATATAATGAAAAAAAAAATACATTGATACGGATTAATTATTCTATATTTTCAAAGTTCACACGCGAGTTCTGAAGTGTACTCCTCGGGCATTTTTTGTATCGCCTGTTTTATTCAATCTATAATATTTCCTGCAGAGAGAACATTCCATAATTGAAAATTGCTTCTCAAGCCATCCTTTTTTTCTCCTTCTATTTTTTTTTATTTATTATTATTCAATTTCTCCTTCACTCGCCTGTTCCGTTGAAATTTCAAAACTGTAAGTGATCTCTCGAGCATTTAATTTTTTTCGCAAGAATTCATTATGCTGCGATAAATTGCAATAAGTTGATGTAAATTCCAAGGAATTTAATATTTTAAACGTCAATTTTTTTTTGAAAATTGAGCGATTTCCTGTTACTTTTTTTAATCTTGAAAAAAAAAAAAAAAAAAAAAAAAAATGATTCAACAAATTTTTCTTGTGGACACGTGCAAAAGATGATAAAATTAAACATGTTGAGTGTCTAATTCTGAAGAGAGAAAATTATCTACTTCTCGTAAAAAAATAAAAAAAATACGTAGACTCGATAAAGTAATTGAAAAACTTAAGAGAGCGTAGGAGGCAGAGAGAGAGAGAGAGAGATGGAGGGAGAGAAAGAGATGAAGAGAGAGGACGAGAAGAAGAAAGAGGAAGAGAGAGAGAGAGAGAGAAAGAAAAAGGGAGAGAGATAAAGAGGGAGGGAGAGAGAGAGATAAAGAGAAAGAGGGAAAGAAAAATAGAAAAAGAAAGAGAGAGAGAGAAAGAGGGAGAGAGAAATAGTAATAGAAAAAGAAAGAAGGAGAGAGAGAGAAAGAGGGAGAGAGAGAGTAAGAGGGAGAGAGAGAGAAAGAGAAAGGGAAGAGTGAGGGAGAGAGAAGGAGAAATAAAATAAAGAGAAGATGAGCAGGGAAAGAAGAATGGTGTGACGCGGAAATTGAAAAAAAATATAAAGAGAGAGTAAATGAGACGGAAAAAAGTAGAATTAGAAAAAATAGAATACCTAATTCATAAAAAAAAGTTTCTATTAAAAATAAAAAAATCCGGCCCAACCCAGGCTGGGATGGATTACCAGGGTGACACCCCCGTCTCGATATATAATAATTTTGGTAGTTAAAGTTTTAATCCTCAAAACATAACAATAGATATTATTAGTGTTATAAAAAGAAAAAAGAAATAGAGAAATACTTAAAAGAGAAATAAGAAGAAGGAAGGGCATGGTAGAGATAGTGATGCTAGAGGAAGAGACAGAGAGAGAGAGATGAAAAGGAGAGAGACCAGAAGAAAAACAAAGAGAAAGAAAAAAATGATAGAATGCACAAAAAAAGAGAGAAAATACGAAATGAGAGAAATTCCATCTCACAGACGAGAAAAAAAGGGGCTAAATTATTCGAATACGAGAGGTTGATTTCTTTTGACAGAGAGAACGCATGCAGACAAGGCTCAGAAAAGTCCCGACATAAATATCTATGTCGGGTTCGTTCGGAATGTCAGTTGACAGTCTGCATATTTCCTTATTAAATGATTAAATCAAGGAAAAAAATGCGACGTCTTATTCAGTGGCAGTCACACAGATTTTATTGCAAGGATTCACTGACATCTGACAGGTCCCAGAATATAATATTCAATTTCGTTAATTAAATAAAAATATTTTATTAAATTCTTCATTCATAAATAAAAAGTGCTTATTACCGCCAGGCATTTCTTTCGATAAAAAAAGATGGGTTATTTTTTTGTACTTAAATCTTTTGCTCACGTTATAACGTCACTTTAACATCGAAGCCCCTCAAGGTGGTGGGTTTTACCCTCCATTCGCTGGAAACTACAAAATTATAATAATAACACTCTTTAGTGGAAGGTAACACCCAGGCGAGGTTAATTATTAAAGCATTTTCTAACACCGTTCCCTCAGAGTCTTATTATTATGTGGTCAAAATCTCAACTTAATAAGGTCTTTTTTTACGTCTCCACCAAAAAAAAAAAAAAAAAAAAAAAAAAACATTTTTAATAAAAGCAAAAACATAATATTAAAGACAAAAGAAAAATGTAAAAGTAAAACAAAAGCAAATTGCAAACTTTTACCAGACGACATCTACTGGGTGAATATAAATTCTGTGACCAAATATTCTAGGGCTGATAGAACTCGTAAATTGAAATAGAAAATATTTTAAAAGTAATTTCTTTAAATGTACGACCCTCGGGTGCGAAATTCACGACGACTTTTTCTGTCCCTTGTGGAGAAACAATACTTACCTATACCATTCGAAAGATAATGAACATTTCTCAAAGATCAAAACATGTTAAAGGACTTGGAATTCCGGACTTAGCATTTGAGCCGAGAGAATTTGACTAGGCGTATTTTGAAATTAGTCTGAAAAAACGAAGTACCTAATGAAGTACCAAACTGTTGGCATAATGGGACTACCTGTCTTGCGCTGACAGTCTAAATAAAGCACAACTTATACTTATACCTTCAGTGGATATTAAATAATAGAATATGTTTATTGCAAAGTGAAAAGTCTGTCAGTCCAATGATAATTTTGGTCGCGTTGTTTAGATTCACCCTGTAAATCAAAAAGGCCAATAACTGTAAAAAATGAAATAATAATCATATTTTTTAACATAGCTCTTCAATTTCTCATTAAATTTAGTTCTATTTTCTCCGTTACTGACTTCTTCTTGTACAAAATTACTTTAATCCCTGTTTGCTCGCGTATCAGGACGGATTTTCCGAATTCTCAACCACATAGCCGACTTGAAAATTGTTCCTTAATTCCGAAAATCCTCTTGTTACATAAGCCTCCGAGCTGAAGAGAATCTTTAGACTTAATGGCAGAGAAACAGCCGTACATGCGACTTAACTTTGAGCTTGCGAAAGTTTTTTAATAATAAATAGAGAATTATTGCAACTTCCTGACAGCTACATGATGTTCGAAGTTTCTGCTTTCCCTTTGTACACAAAACATGAGCACATTGTAGATTGTAGTTAACACGATATTTTACTTTTTATTACCGGTAACGTAGAAAAGTATTGTTTCTGTTTATTCTTTGCAAATAAAACTCAAAATCCTTTTTGGATTATGATACTCACATCATTTTTGTGTGAATCACATTCGTGCATGATATCACAATTATTTCTCACATTCACTTTATTATATTTTTGTTTAACTTGCGAATGGAAATAAGGAACTTCAGGTTACACATCCGCCGACTTATCGATCAATTTACTTTACTTAATTTATGATATTAGCCCAGCCTCCGTGGCGTAACGGTTATGACTACTATCCGTAGTCCTGAGATCCTGAGTTCGATCCCTGGTCGGAGCAGATTTTCACACAAAAATCTGTTCCCTCCGTACATGTGAGGATGGCATTTCCGGACCTACCCAGGTTGGGTGAGGTTAATGTGGGTAGCTGCGAATGGAGGGTAAAACTCCCGTCCTAATCTAGAACGTCAAATCAAATTGAATCAGTAAAAATGTGCCAAAACCAACCAACCTCAACCATGAGGTTGAACAACGCCGACTCTGCTTAAGCGAGATAAGACAGAGTAAAAGAAGAATATGATCTTAGCTCACAACGAAACTCAGTGAAAGTACGTCTGATAGATATAGGTATTCCTTCCCCAATGATAACGGAATTCAAAATAAATAAGTAGTAAAATACCTAATACCTGCTAACTACTTAATTCTAGAAGCATGGTATATTATAGAAGAGTTTACGTTTAGAAACAAAAAAAATAATAAAGATACAACTTGTGGCTTTCTCTTCCATCGAACAAATTGATCGTCTTGTTATTTTAATTTTTTACGAGAACTCCGCTAGTTTCATTATATTCTATTGTAAATTTCCTTCTTTTGTACACTATCACATCTATTGCAGGTTGTATATATGGTCCATGCCACTGACATGTGGTAGATAAAGATACATAAGTAGATAAGAAGAAGACCATGTTTTTCTGTACCCATAACATCAAGGTCACTCAAGACGTGGTTTATACCTTCAATTCACTAGAAAATCACAAACCAGCTACCTAATGGAAGCTCACCCAGCCTGGGTTGGTTCGGGAATAGACAGTATCAAAAAGACATTCTAACTTGTAAGGTCACACACCAAGTCAAGTCCTAAGCCACGTCCGTTGCGTTTCTGAAAGCTTAACTTGAGGGATCTGACGAGAACTGTTAACTGTTGTGTTGTGCCATCGACGCTCGCTAACTGTAACTGTAGTTGTTTTTGTTTGAGAATTTTCTTGAAACAAATTGCAAAGGTCTGGCTTCTTGCTGGTCTAAAATTCTAAAATACCACTATACATTATGCAGTGATCTGTGAAGGCACTGAAGGCAATAGTATAAACGGAAATACCGCTTTGATTTTTCTGCCCGATTAGGACTAATGAGTCTCATTAGTACAGCAGTGAGATCCAGTCGTATTATTATTATGGTCAAAATCCCAAATAGGACGATAACTTGTTACGTCACGGCTGGGTTTCGAACCAGTGACACCTGGATTACCATACCGAGGCCTTGAACTCTGAGCTACCTGGACTGACTGGGGCTAGGTATAGGTAGGCACTATAGGTGCCTTCAAAAAACGGATATTACTCGCTGGAGTTATACTCCAGATAATTTATGTATGTCTTTGATACGGTGCCAAAGTCCCTCCGGAGATGCGAAGTAAAAATAAACTTTCCTTTGAAAGTTCATTTTGCAAGATTTTCTCTCTTTCTTTCTTTCTCCTTTTCTTTCTCACAGTCTGACTTTCCTCTTCTTCTCTTGATTCATTGTTTTCTTTTAACTTTTTCTTGGAAATTTCTTTACTTAGTTTTCTGTCATCTTCTTTCTCGTTATTCATTTTGTTCTCTCTCGGTCTCTCTCTCTCTCTCTCTCTCTCTCTTTCTCTCTATCTCTCTTTCATCATATTTGTTTCTTTCATACTCTATTTTTTTCGCGTCTTTAATAAAAAATGTATTATTAGTAGTCAAGTCACCGTGGCTAAGTGAAGTCATGCACTATTTACAAAATATAACCGACCTCAGTAGCTTGATCGATAGGACAGCGGAATTGTACCCTGGAGTTCGATGGTTCAAGTCCCGGTTTCAGAGTAGATTCAGTAAAGCTAGTATGTATGATGATGATGATGATATGTACAAAAAAATAAAATAAAATACATACACAGTTTATTCAATTTTTATTTTCTTCTTTGTATGATTTAACGCTCTTTCTCCTCTCGTTTAGACTAGTAAAATTCTACCTCTTTTTATCTTTACATCTATCTTCTCTACATAATCTCATTGTATTTCTCTCTCTCTCTCTCTCTCTCTCTCTCTCTCTATGTCTCTGGGAAAGCAACTCTATAAATGCAACTCTATAAATGCAACTCTATAAATCCCATTTTAGTCTGGTTTATGGGGCAGTACCCCCAAAACATTTTCCCACCGGCCGCGCCTGATCAACATTATGACTGTAGTAGGTAGGTACAGTATTTTGCATAATTTTCAGAACAACAAGCTTGTTAATTATCTCTTTTGCTGAATCCTACATTACATACTGCTGCTAGTAACAGCCACTAATTTAGGACACTATGGTCTGTTTGGGAGCCTCCTTCAATTCCTAAACTGGAAAAGTGGCCTCTAGTTTTTCTCAGTAGTGAGAAAACCGATCAATGCACGAGCCAGGGCTTCTGGGAACATCCACTACAAGCATATCGGTTTTATGCTTAACATACATGAGTTCTGTTTGAATTTTGTTCTTCATTTGATTGAGAGTTTGACCACATAATACGGAACATAGCAACAAAACGCCTGCTGGAATAAAGGTAGGTACTCCAAATGGGGCAGTTCAAGGAAGTGTTTTTTTTATTGTTTTAACTCTACCTTTACTAGGTATGAACTGAATATAAATAATATTGAATTCATTAGAAATAGGAAATTAAATACAATGCGATTTTATTGGCTACAAACAAATGGGCAGATAAAAAAATACAGATAAATAATTATATAAATAATACAAAACAAACTCTGTTTATCCTGCAAAAATGAGACTAAAGAGTCTTTTCACTCTCACGTTCAATAATGCAACTAAAGAGAAAATAATATAGTAAAATTATAATAATAATTATGTGGCCTAAGTTGACCACCCCGACTTCCATTAATGTTTCAAGAGACGTCAAGCGAAAAACAAAAGCAAATTCTGATAGAGTTGCCTTTCTATTAACACTTCTCAACGGTCTGGACTGTGTGTTTTTCTTTCTATTACTTAATGAACTCTTTCTATATTACTTCTCTTTAACTTTCTTTTTCTTTCTCCCCCTTCTCTCTTCTCTTTCTCTCTCCTCTCTCTTTCTCTTTCTCTTTCTCTCCCTCTTTATTTCTTTTTGTGTATCCCTCATTTTTTATCTCCGCTTCTCTGTTTTAGCTAGTATGGATCTCTGGTAGCTCTTCGTCTATTTTAGTCCCTAATCATGTACCTCCTTCATGTACCTTCCTCTTTGCTCTCTCTCTCTCTTTACCTTCTCCTTCTCTCTATCTATTGCACTAGTATTTATATTTTTTTTTAAATATAAATAAATGAAATGTTTCAAAATCAAAACTATTCCTATTTCTCCCTCCACCTCTGTCACTCTATCTTTTAAATGTTCTACCTCCCTCTTTTCCCTCTTCTTCTTTCTCTATCCGTCATTATTTTCTTGTCTTTTTTTCACGTTTTTTCTCCCTCCACCTCTGTCACTCTATCTTTCAAATGTTCTACCTCCCTCTTTTCTCTCATTTTCTTTCTCTATCCGTTATTGTCTTTTTTACGTTTTGTCTCCATCCCTTCTCTGTCACTCTATCTGTTCTACCTTCCTCTTTTCTCTCTTTTTCTCTACTATTTATGTCACTAGCTTCCTAACTATTTACCTCCTTCATTCTCTCTCTCCCCTCTCTCTTTGTCTATCCTACTCTTTTCTTCTCCCTAATCTACTTTATGTTTATTTTGCTTGCTGTCTCTTACTCAATGTTTACCTTTTTTCTAACAATTACTTCACTTTCTTTCTAAACATTTTCTCTCTCCTTTGCTCAATATTCAAACCATTCCTTACATCAAAATACCCTCCCTCTATTTTTTTTTTTCTCTTTGTGTTATTTTTATCAATATGGAGCACAATTTGTACCTATCTCTGTTTCACTCCCTTTCTGCTCTATTTCCCTCTCCTCTTATTCTCGTACTGTACTCAATTTATCTTTCAATTTAGCTGTCCCTCTAGCTCAGTGGTCAAGGCGTTGATCTGATGGTAATCCATAATGTCGCGAGTTCCAAATCTAGCCGGCATATGACAAGGTATTTTCCCGTTTGTAATTTTAAACACATAATAATACGTCTTGAGCTTACTGCCCGATGAGGATTCATTAGTCCTCATCGGGCAGTATTACTAAGGCGATTTGATTATTAATATTATTATTATATAGGTCTTTTTACTCCACAATTCGCCACAGTCTACATCTTTCTCTACCTTTCTTAGATCAATAATGAGTACAAAAAAACAAATCAGTTTATATCGATGACATGTACCTACACAATAAATTCGTTCAGCGAGATGAGGTCTTTTTTTTGTGGGACCCGTAATAGGTTTAATTCTTTCAGATGCTGCCATTTGCGGCCCAACCCAGGCTGAGTAAGGTTAATGTTGGTTACAGGTCTTGTACAAAATGACTTGTAACCTGGAGGTCGGTGGTTCAAGTCCCGGTTTCAGCGTATATTTAGTAAAGCGAGTTTGAGTAGTTGTGATATCACGAAAGTGATTAACACAAAATATGATAACTTAACTTAACTTAACCTCTTCCTCTAATTGAGATTGGTTTCTTCTGGCACTTCCACATTTTACGGTGAATGACTTTTGCAACACCACATACTGAAAAGTACATTGGATTGCAGTAACTATTAAATATTAAATGAAGGATGTGTATGAATTTTAAAATATAATATAATAAAGTTATTGGAAAAAAAACACGAACTCTGTTAAGGGCGCCCATGATTTTTTCCTATTGTCATCTCGCCTGACATGCTACAGTATGTGTTTAAGTCCCGCAGAGACAAAGAAAGTGTGTAGCATTAACGGATTTTCCAATGAGCACTTGAGATATTCAAGGCCGAAATCTCGAGAACATATTATGCATTCTTTTCAGCATAAAAAAGGAAAAACTGTTCACGGCATCTCTCGTCTTTTTGAGCGATGAGTGTTTCACAGCTTTCGAAAAAAAAATCCTCTAAACTCAAAAGAACGCTAGATTTTTAACATAAAAAGAAGCTACTTTCGACGTTTAGATTCTTTCTTGTAGTAGAATTTACCTCTCATGGAAGAAAAACTCATACTTATAGGTACCAGAATACTTAACACTTCTTCAAAGTTGTGTATGGTGTGGTGTATAAAACTACCAACCTCTACTGGCGTAGAGATAAGAGGGAGAGAGAGAGAGAAAAGCCACTTATTTGTTCCATTCAAGCCAAAATGATTACTCCAGGTATTGCAAAACCAGTTCTGATTGATGACTATTTTATCAACTTTGCAACGAAAATTTTCAATTTAGGACTGAGTACGACAGTTTAAATTAAGGACGAAAATTTCAAATTATAAACGATAAATAGCCCGAACAAGCAACACTCTTTAACTTGTAACTGAATTGCTTGACGACCATGTCAAAAGTAGAATACTAAAAGTAAACGAAGGCTGTCTTCTTAGGAAGAGGACCGGAAAAACATCCACCGTACTCTTCCGAATAGATGTCATTGCTGTCCATAATGTGAAACTTGCCATACTGGTCGCCAACGTACAAAATAGATAGGACACAACTAGAAGAAGAAGGATATTGAGTGAGAGAGAAAGAGAAACAGATGAGGGAGAAAGAAAAAAAGAAATAACAAAAGAGGGAGAGAAAAATAGAGAGAATAGAAATCTTATACGTCAGGAAGAGAAAGAAAAGAAAGAGAAAAAGATGAGGAATAAAGAAAAAAAAAAAAAAACAAATAAGAAAAAAGGGAGAGAAAAAGATAGAGAGAGAATAGAAATCTGAACTGTCAGGAAGTGAAAGAAAAGGAAATAGTAAGATGCTTGAGGTGGGAGAGAAATTGGGGGGAGAAATTTTAAAGACAAAGCATTTACATAGGATTCTAAATACGCCATTTTATTTTTGGACGTCTTATTCTTTTCTGCAAGGTTGTTTCTGTATTGTTTTTGCAGAGATATGAGTCCAATACAAATATTACTGAATTACACGGAAGATTTATCATAACTCCGGGGTTAAGTGGCAGAGAATGCCTGAGGCATTAACTTCACCCCGGATTACAAAACAATGGTCGTTAAAAATTAATAAATTTTTTTAATTATTTTTGTACATAGGTAGGTATTTCTAAGTTTTTTTTTAAATTTTTTTTATTGTTATTAATTTGTTGTTGGTAGTTTCGTTAAATAATAATAAGTAAATAAATACTCCCAGACAAATTTTTTCAAGTCTTCGACATCTTAGTTTATTATTTCTAAGTGACGCTTTTCCCCACGCCAAGCAACTCTGACTCGGTCCAGTTTGTTATTCTATACTTTTCACGGAAATCTGGAATGGTGGGAACACTGGATGCAACTCTTCAATGGTTACTTCCAGGAAAGTCTCGAGCATAGAACGAATGCGTGTTCTTGATGCCATTCCAAAATTCGAAATAGAAAATACTTCCCCAATTACCAAAGTAATTGTGCGCTTTGTAGAGCTATCAAATTCCTAGAGGAGTCAGTCCAATACGGGCAACGCCTACCAAATTCTTAGTACAGCATAACCAATACGTGGAAACCATTTCAAATGTTGAAATTCTCTGAACTTGAGAATATTACTTCCGATAAATTTCTCATATTAGAAATCGGAAATATTGTGTTCGTTTTTGTATAAATAAAAAAAATTGTTCCGATTTCATTTTTTATACTTCTGGACGTTTCATAACCTCCTGAACAACTTTGGTTTTATGTCTGTCTGTCGGTCCGTCTGTCTGTTCATCTGTTAGTCTGTCTCTCTGTCTATCGGTCCGTTAAAAATATTCCTTGTAACTAAAAGCTAAAATGTAGAAAAAATGGTATTTTACCATATAAAACAAATTTAAAGAAAATTGGTTAAGCGGTTTTGGAGATATACCTAAGTGATTTAGTATAAAATCTCAAACTTGCCACGTGTATACTCTGTGAACCAATCACGAGGAAGTATTGTGTCCATAATTGGCAGTGTTTTTATTAACTAATGATGACGCTGTGTGATGTAAATGGAAAAGAGTATTTTGTAGAAGTTAGATAATAAGTGTTTGAAAGCATTTTATAAGCACATTATATTCGTTGCCATGAAAGAGCAGAGTAGCTGCTTAGACGCTTGTGGGTTGTCTTGTAGCTTGTCCATCCCAAAGTAAACCTCCCGTCTGATGTGCGAGAAGTGACACAATACTTCCCATTTAGGCAATACGAGTACACAAGAAGGTATCCAATACAAAAAACTGAAACATAAAACTATGAATGCAATTTTTTTCCTATAAAGACTTTAAAGACTTCTTTAATCACATAACATTTCCAACAATGCTGGAATATTATAAGGTTACTCTTCAGGGTAGAATAAACAATTGTCTATTATAAATGTTACGAAATACACATACAAATGCCCTGCAAAATTGAGACTAAAGAGTCCCTTTACTTTCACACTGTCTCACAGTCTAAAGAAAGTATCATTTATTGGTGTAGTACTCGTACATTGGTGTAAAATTGATACATATTGATTATTTACTGGCCGGAAGAAATTCCTCTTCTGGACTGGGTACCGAATGACTGGTCACTCTTGGTTTAGATTTTCCACCAGTTCACTTTTCTGTTCTCTGTTAAATAAATGTAAAATAGATTGATTCACTCTTACACCATACATTCGTACATTATTAGTTATTCCCTTAGTTAGTACGACATACATATCAATTGGCGACGATGGAGAAAGAAATCAAACAATGGAGGAACAAAAGGGCGACATTCAAGGCGATGCTTACGAAGACAGATGGAAAAATTTCACCGGACTGCTCACCGGAACAGCTGACGGCATATGAAGAACTTATTGTGTTCTATAGAAAAAAATACGAAGAAGCTCAGGACACATTGGATACACTGGTACAGGAGGAAGAGTTAGAGCAAGAACAAAGTTACAGGTTTTCAATTTACGAACTGATAACAGGTATGACCGTAAAAATTTTACAATTGAGAAACAAGATGGATACACCTAAAACAAGCAATCCCCAATCATTATGTACATCAAATTTAAATTTTGTTCCTTATCAAGAGGACGAAACTTTTTCGAATTTTGTAAAACGACTTGAAACTTTCATGTTGCTAAAGGGTAATTCAGATGACAAAATGAAGGTATATATTCTACTACATGCTTTATTACCTCACATACATGAGAAATTATATGATATTTGTGCCCCAGATAGCCCTATTAATAAGACATATGAGGAACTTGTTAAAATATTACAAGAACATCTAGAACCAAGGCCTAGTCTCTGGGCACTACAAAATAAATTTATAAACCGTACTCAGGAACATAACGAATCTGTCCTACAATTTTCGACAGAACTAAAGAAATTAGCCAAGTACTGCGAGTTCAAGTGCGAGCGGTGTGAGCACTGCACAGCGGATGTATTCCTGAGCTTGCAGTTCATCAGAGGACTCGCTGATCCAGAGGTGCGGATGCGGCTGCTGCAGGACAAGGATAAGAAGAGCTTCAAGGACGTGGTGGACTTAGCTTTGACGGTTGAAATGGCTAAACTAGATAATTCGTGCATGGGGGAAAGTAGAGTCAAGGCGCCTATCGGGTTGAACCAAATAAAAACTACGCCTACGAACGTAAGTTACAACCCTATTCATGTTACAAGGGAGAACAAGATTATTTCAGAGCCTAGGAGATCAGAACAGAGTGCCGCAAGTAAGCACACTGATGCTAGTACAGACCCAAATGATTTGAGAGGTAAATGCTATCGATGTGGGAATCCTCAGCATAGGGCCAATGTTTGTAAATTTCGGAACACATTTTGTTCAAAGTGTAACAAGATCGGTCACATTGCTAGAGTCTGTATGTCATTTATTAAAAGTAACAAGCATAAAAACCATACAGTAGAAGAACAAATTTTAGGAGAAGAATCCAATTACGAAGTTAATTTGATACGTAGTAAAAAAACTGATAAATGTATGGTACACGTACTAATAGAAACAAAACCATTCCAAATGGAGGTAGATACAGGAGCCTCCCTAAGCTCTATTTCTTATGACGATTACAACAAATTAAATCTGAATCGTAAGATTTACAAAACTAGCATAGAAATGAAAACTTACACTGGCGAAATCATAAAACCTAGAGGAGTGTGTTTTTTTTTTTTTTTTTCTTTTCTATTAGGCGCTTTAACACTGTTACTAGGTTCTAGACAGGTCGTTCACGCCGATTCTTCTGGTGTTTTATACTTGGGTGTACAGCTTAATTGTCTTAAGGTAACATAGTAGAGAATTAGCGCTCTCGACAGAGTCTGTCAGAGCTGGAGGAACAGGTAGGGACAGTCGTATGTGTGCATGGAGATGACAGGTCAGTATGTGTTTAACAGAGAGAATTTCACCACAACGACAGTTAGGGGGAGGAGTCCGCTTGAAGAGATAGCTATGAGTGCAGCGGGTATGGCCTATTCTCATGCGACAAAGTACAACCTCCTCAAATCTAGTCTGTCGGTCGCTTGAGTTCCATTGAGATATATGAGGTTTGATGGATTTTAATTTATTGGAGTTCGGAATGTTATCCCATAACAGTTGCCATTTTTCATTAATGGATTTAGCTATGTAAGGTTTAAAGTCATGTGAGGAACAGAGCTTTAGAGGGGGTATATTGTCTTGTGGGGAACGTGTGGCTCTGTCAACTGCCTCGTTACCATGAATACCTGTGTGGGAAGGACACCATAGAAAGGCTATGGTCTTACCACAGTTAATTAGGTCCTGCCAGCAAGAATGTAGTAAGGATACTATCGGATTGTCATTATTTGGGTTTGAAAGAGCGTCTAGAGCACTCTTAGAATCCGAAATAATTAAGAAGTTCTGTTTTGGCAAGAATTTAATATGTTTAAGGCATAAAAGAATGCCAATCAGCTCAGAGGTGAACACAGAATTAATATGGTTAAGACAAAAGGAAGATATGATCATATTATCAATAATGTAAGCACAAGTGGTAGAATTATCCATTTTCGACCCATCTGTAAAGCACAAAGTGTACTCACTATACTTGGAATCAATAAGATCATAGTAACGTTGCCGGAAGACTGGTGCAGATATATTTTCTTTTTTTCCTACATTTAAACCATTATCAATTATAGGGGTGTCTTTGGACCAGGGTGGGAGATGTCTATTAAATGGAGCAAAGTCACTGTTGAGGATTTTTCTTGTGAACTCGATTTCTTCTCTGAATCTTAAGCAAAGAGGTTTAGGTAGATTGAGCGAAAAGTGTCTAGCATTAAGATTTGAAGATATTAGAATATTATACACAGGATTAGAAGGGCAACTGGCGATTTTGGAAACATAATTCATCTCGAGCTTGCGTCTCCTGAGGTGAAGAGCAGGGACACCTGATTCCACGTACAAACTAGGTATGGGGCTAGATCGTAAAGCTCCTATGGCGATTCTGATTCCCGCATTGTGGACAGGGTTGAGCTTATTTAAAATATGTTCCTTAGCAGCGCCATAGACAAAAGATCCGTAATCAAAAATAGGCAATATATAAGATTTATACAATTTTAGTAAGGTTGAACGACGAATACCAAGACTCTTACGGGAGACCATTTTAAGGACATTCAAAGCATTAAGGGCTCGTTCCTTTACATAGGCCACGTGAGGAGACCATGATAATTTTGAGTCCCAGACTAACCCAAGAAACTTGGTTTTGTCAACGAAACTCAAACGGTTCCCATCGTAATTTAGACAAGGTTTAACAATATTACGCGACCTTGAAAAGAGAACACACACAGATTTTCCAGGTTCAGCAGAAAAAACTAATCCATTCTTTTTCGACCAGGAAGAAAGATCGTTTAAGGCGGATTGGAATCGACCAACAAGTGTTTGCATAACTTTACTTCTTGAGAAGATCAGTAAATCATCTATAAGGAGTGTGTTTTGTGAAATGTAACTACAAGAGTCAAAATTTTGTTGGTAAACTGATCATAGTAAATCAGATGGTAGACCCTATTTTTGGTCGCGACTGGATTCGCGAAGTAAACTTGGATTGGGCTGAAATAAAAACATTAACATCTGCTAAAAGCTCACCGTTGGAACACTTACTTGCGAAATATGAAAATGTTTTCAGTGACAAGATCGGAGTCATACCGAGTGAACTGGGCCATCTCGAGCTGAAACCATACGCGACTCCAATATTCTGCCCGCCTCGTCCAGTGCCGTATTCACGGAAATTGAAAACCGAGGAAGAGCTGCTGCGACTTGAAAAAGAAGGAATCATCACGAAGTCGAATTTCGTCATTCACAAGACATCAGCTGCATTTCATCCATCCATCAAGATGCAGCTGAGGAAGGTGCCAAATAGCGACGGGGTATCTCCCTACTCTATGATGCTTGGAAGAGACCCGAGAACAAGACTCGATGCTATCATGAAACCTCCGGAGCTAGAAACAAGGAACACTCAACCAGCAGTCTCACACAAAGGCAGATTTTTCAATATAGGAGACCGAGTGCAAGCTCGCAACTACTTCCGAGGACCAAGATGGGTATTTGGAAAAATAACAGAGCGAAAAGGATTGCTGCATTACGTGGTGACTTTGGATGATGGACGGGAGTGGCGGAGACATGTGGATCAGATCCGACTCACACATTACAGGGGGGACATATGATACATATTGATTATTTACTGGCCGGAAGAAATTCCTCTTCTGGACTGGGTACCGAATGACTGGTCACTCTTGGTTTAGATTTTCCACCAGTTCACTTTTCTGTTCTCTGTTAAATAAATGTAAAATAGATTGATTCACTCTTACACCATACATTCGTACATTATTAGTTATTCCCTTAGTTAGTACGACATACATATCAAAAATACAGAGTATAAAACTAAATGGAATACTCGCATAGTTTCACTAATACTTGTACAACTTCTATTAATTAATTATTTCTCGTAATCATTTTTTTTTTTTTTTTTTTTTTTTTTTTTTAATCTCGTACAATTTTATGAATACTTCGTACACAATACAACAGCGATAGAGTTTTATAATTCTATTTTACTATAACCTCCTATTCATATTTTTTCAAACCATCAGAGAGGCAGAGCACAGCTGCTAGAAAGAGATAAGGATAGAAAGAAGTTAACGACACGGAACGATTTTGTTAGGTATGAACCAAAAGAGAAATGCAAAATAAATAATAAATTTAAACTTTTTATTATAAATTAAAATTGGAGGTTGTAAAGTATTAGAGCATGAATTCTTTGTGGGGAAGCAGGAGCCTTTGCACGATTTTTTTGGGTTGCACACCTGCACACCACTCCTATGGGCTAAATTCATAGACCAAATTCGATACACAAGAAATTTTGTTACATAATCCTATCTGGAACAATATGCACAATTGAAACTCAAGTACAAGAGTCATTACAAAAATGACCATCAATTTTGCCTGATTCTGTCAATTTTATAAACAGGTTTTTTACAGCTGTCCAGGTATGTTCTGATATTGATATAGGTATATCTGGTACAACTTCTCACTTTTCTGTTTATAATTATAATAATACTCTTAAGTGGAAGGTAACCACCAGGCAAGTTTAATGCTCATAGCATTTTCTACCACCTAACGCTCAGTCTTATTATTATGTGGTCACAAACACAAATTAATGAGAAAAAATTCGTGCACCGGGTGGGATTCGAACCAACGGATCCCTGCGCTACCTGGATTACCAGACTAGCGCGTTAACTACTTGACTACCAGTGCACCTGTTTATACTGATACTGATACAAGTTTTATTTTTACTCTGATAATGACGCCACCGTTTGTAACTCTTACAAATAACAAACTAAGCATAATAACATTTTTTATTCACGAGATACAATAAATTTAACAATGAACATACAAAGTACGGAGTAAAATTATATCTTAGCCGGAAATCGAACCTAGGTCAACCCACTCGGCCATGGTGACTACCAGAGTGTTAACATTATAGTAGGTTGTAATATAATTATCAACTTATTTTCAGTAAAACTTATGTGTTCAGCGTTGAACAAAAGATATAAGTTCATTACTGTCTCTGGAGCAAAGTTAAATTTTATCTGTCAGGTTCTAGTAATGTTAATTTACATAAATAGAGATCAATAAAAGGGATATTAGCAATATAAAACTACAAAACAACATTATCTAAGGTAGTGTTAAGGCCTGAGGTCTTTTCTTTTCCAGTGAGTAAGCTGATAGATTGTATCAATGCACGAAGAAAACTTAGACGCGAAAATGATTCTTATTCAATTAAAATAGTCATCATGGACGACTGGTGTTGCGTACAAGGCTTGTACATGAGCATGGTGACTTGAGTTGGAATTCCAGCCGGGTAAAAAAAGATTATAATCTGTGCCTCCTTTGGATATCTGGGGTCCACTTATACCATACCTCGTGAGAAAAAATCAGTGGCGGCATTACCTTTTTCTTAATGACTTAAGAAGTCTTGCGACTTCTACTTGGCGAGTGGTGATAGTGTAGTTACTTGTGGTGGTGGAACAGCCATAAAACTTGATAAAAAATGTATGTAAATTAACCATTATAATTTATTTGTGTTGTTTTAATAAAATTATCAAAACCTTTGTGAGTACTACTTTATGTGTTGCCGTGATTCCGCCACTGCCACTGGTCCCTATTCATAAAAATAGCTACTCATAGCAGGACTTCTCCTGATGCAAGCAAGGTTAATAAAGAATAGCAGGACTTCTCCCAAAGGATAATCAGGAATAGTGGAGGAGAAAATCTGACAGGAAAATTAATGACTTGGAAAAGATCTAGTTTTCTCTTACGTTGGCATTGAACGTGAAAATAGTAAGGAAAGAAAAAGTTAGTACGTAAGTTAAATAATGTGTGTTGAAAAATTTAATTTATTATTGTCTCAACGGGAATTACCCATTTTGGTCATGTCCATAACCATAAAAGCTAATCTATTCATAATAGGTGATTAAATAGTACTTTAAGGATAAAAGCAATGGGCGCAATGGTACATCATAGCATGAGTTAATGGTACATTTCATGAATAATAAAATTAATGATTTTGTACTTCTCGTATTATTTTAAAGAGAGTTTTTTATGATTCTCCTAGATCAAAAACTCTTGATCTAAATTTTAAACCTAAGGTGAGATTTTTAATTAAGTCATATCAAAAGGCACACCTTCCTTATGAGGAGATATAAGCCCATCCGTCAGATCAGAAAGTTGCGAGTTCGATTCTCAAGCCAACATTTTATTTTACGGTGACCGTTTTTTCCTGATTTCTAATTATTTTTATTTTTTTCTTCTATTTTTCTGCACTCCTCTCTGAATTTATTCTTATGTTTATCTTTCTTTATCTTTTCTAGTGATCATCCCAAACTTGATTTCTCTTTAAATTTACTTGTTGAACGGAAATAAAAACTGGCGGTCGCGGTGTAATTTTCTCGATTCAAATCAAACAAGTTCAGAAAAATTATACTCCGACAGCCAGTTTTATTGCCGTTCAACAAGTAAATTGAAAGAGAAATCAAGTTTGGGATGACCCCTAGAAAGGATAAAGAAAGATAAACATAAGAGGACTAAATGCAGAGAGGAGTGCAGAGAAATAGAAAGAGAGGGTAATTCTCAATTTGATTAAAGGTGTTTTCAATTTGATATCATTTATTTTAGCTAATTATACTCATTTTATTGAGTAAGGTCTGTGTTCTTCCTTTTGTAACCACAAAGTGGTGATCTTGGGGGGATTTGTCGTACAAAGCCAAATTACAATATAAAATAAATTTTCATCAAACCGTGATATCTCTCACGTTAATTCTTCATTGAAATTAAACGTTTTATGGCACCTGCTAATTCTGGCAGTCCACTCATTCCTGTCAAACCATGATGAGTCCAAAATACAGTTGACAATTTGAGGACTAAGGATTAAAACCTTAACTGTAATTTAATTATTTTATTTTTTAATTTTATGAGCTTTCATATGATACCTTTTTCACTTTCCTAGCTTGAAAAATACAGTCTTGGCTAGTTTTTCTCAGCTTACCAAATCTTGCATCTGTGTGACTTATCACAGTCTGACAAAAAGCTCCTCACTTATACAACTAGTTAACTACTCATTTTTTCCTCACGAGGTATGAGTGGACGGACCATGCTGGGGATTGAACCCAGGTCACCATGCATACAACTCAGCTACTCCAGTCGGCCACGGTGACCTAGAAATTATTTATACATGAGATATTTAATATTATGATGTAGCTGTCACCATGGGCAAGTAAGCAGTGCACTCAGCTTGCAAGCATGTGACCGAGGTTCAAATCCCACCAGGGTCTGGATTTCCGGATATTTCGGCATTAGATGTCCTAGGTGCATTTAGTTGAATTACAAGTCTTGAGAAAAATGAGAATCTACTTGGATGTGAGGATTAACTAATTGTAGAATTATTGGCAGAAAAGTACATTGCCGTAATATCGAAAGATAACTTTAATAAATTTAATTAATTTTACCTTATGTAAAGTTTCGAATAATATCCAAGAGTTCCATTCCACGAAAAAGTTCACAGAATAGAAAAGAAAAGTATAAATTTCACATGTTTAAATGTCACAAAAATCATTCAACATAATAGTAACAACAAAAATGTGAAAGAAATCTGATAATTTTTTGAAACTAACGATTATAAATAGTTATTTTTCAGTTGAGGAGATCGGAAAAAAAGCGGGGAAAATAAACTCGCAAAATACTTCGTACCCGCACCAAAGCAACTTCGCTACTGAATGCGAAATTCTGTGTTCACTTGAAAGTTGAACTCTTAGGAAGAACTCACAAACCAAGGATCCTTGGGGAACAAGCAGGGAGCTTTCTATTTTCTTTTCCACTGGAGGATTAGACATCTTCATCATTAGAGACGGCAGGAAATGAATTTAATCTAGGTGAGGAATATAATAACAAACAATCCGGAAATTCCTCCGTGTAGGTAATATAATATGTCTTGTAAACCTACACTAATTAGTGTAGGTGAAAACCGTAGACCTACAGAAATTATTTTCAATAAGCCTCTGTGCCGTTCATAATATTTATTAAAAGAATGATTATACTCTTGCTCGAGTAATAAACAAGCACTTTCAATGTTGCCAACGAAATTATTGCGATTACTTATGTGCAGTAATATAACATTGTATGAGTACCTATAGAAACCGACTTTGTTGAACTAATAAAATATTATTAGGTAAGGTTTTTTGTGGTTAATAAAGTGTTAACACGTACTTAGTTAAAAAATTATGGTTCTCGTTCAAACCTGAGAAAAAGCAAACAAACTTAGAAAAAAACAGTGTTCGAACAATTTACAAAATACCATCACTGGTCATTTGGTCATCATATAATCCACCTTCTGCTGCCTATTCCCGGACAAACTCAGGATGGGTGAGGTTAATAATATTTGAGAAGATGGTTTATTTTTCCAGCCAGGGTGGGTAAAACCCCCGTCGCGTCGTGCTTTATGACAATGTAGTTGAAAGTAAAGGTAACCTCACGTTAACATAAAAAAATACGAGTATGATTTATTGCACATTGCATATACAAGTAAAAAACTGGCGTTCATACAAATTATGTTCACAAAACATAGTTTGGGAGTAACCTTAACTGAAAAAAATGATAAAGAAGCTGAAATATAAGCAAGACCGCATGCTGCGAACAGAAATTTCCATGCCTCTATAGACTATTGACCGCTAAATATTGTTATCAAGATGTTCTAAACTGAGATTTTGAATCTGAAAATTGGATGATGACTAATAAAACTAAATAGAAAATCATAAATTTTGAAATCAAAATATCAAAAAAATGTATGGACCTACCCAAGAACGTAACCTTTGAAGAATCAGGCATAAAATGACCAAAGGAGTATTATTATTATATTATAGTATGCTTTATTAGGAGGACAAAGTACAATGTTAACAGTATAAAATTCAGAAAAAAAAAAAACAAACAAAAAATGACAAAATAAATAAGTAAAATAGAAAATAACACTAATGTCCTACCTAAAGGATGGGGTTATTACCTGTGGCAATCTCTTCCACCCAACCCTTGTGCTAGTAAGATTACATTAAATAGACCTCCCTCCCTTCACGATACTGTTAAGTTAGCGGGAGTTGATGTTCAGCCTGTGGGTACAGAAAATTCAACTGAAGAAAAAACGAGGGACATTTTTATAAATTTTGAATGTAACGTTTAAAAACAAAATGGGTACAATATGTCACCATTTTTATTTTTAACTTAAAAACTGAACATTCTGGAAAATGAGAGGTAAATTAAAAAAATCTGGTGTAAACATCACACGACTTTCCTTATCCCCGAAAATAAGTCGAATTCCGCCACTGGTGACTCAACGGTAACAGATAGCTAAAAATCAATGCCGAATTCGTAATCAGCACCTTAAAATCATTGGATTTGATAAGTCACAATCCCCATCTGGGATGAATAATAAAAAAGTTAGTCAAAGCCGGTAATACCGGTAAATTGGGGCCGAGGTCCAAAAAGTTCAAGATTTCGAAGCAAAAAAAATTATCGAAATAGACCCCTATTATTTTCTTAATCTAAGAAAATGTTGTTCTCCAAATTTTTTGTATCTTTAACCAATTCAAAGAAGCAGCCTTTGTGGTTAATATTTGTGGCCCTGCGGCCGCAGAATGCGACCGATCAAGTGGTTGATGCTAGTCCGGTAATCCAGGTAGCGCAAGGATCCGTTTGTTCGAATCCCACCCAATGCATGATTTTTTCATCATTTATTTGAGTTTGTAACCACATAATAGTAAGACTCTGAGGGTTAGGTGGTAGAAAATGTTTTCAGCATTAACCGCGCCTGGTGGTTTCCTTCCACAAAAGGGTATTATAATTATTATAAGTATTGTATTTATTATGTACATTATACCTATGTTATGTGTGTAATTAAATAAGTTCAGAGAGTCTATAATTCTGAAAAATTGTAAAATACTCGTATATTATGTAAATTAAATTGTTTCGCCGTACTTCTCTATGTCTCAGTCGCTTAATCTTACGAGTATTTAGAAAAAAGAAAAATGTGTATTAAATACAAAATTCATTAACTTTTTTATATAGGTATGTATTTACATTATTCAAAAGTTTCCATTCCAAACAATTTTTTACATATAAATAATCCTGTCATTGCAGGATCAGGGCATCAGGAGATTATGTTTCCTAATTACCAACTTTTAACAATGGAATGTAATATCTGGGTATTACTCAAGTTTGTTTAACATTGCAATTATTTTAATATCTAGCTCGTGTAAGCCTTACGGGGGTGTTCTATTGTTGCCAGGAGTCTCTATATTATGTTATTTGATATTATTTCATGGATGAAATTTCTTTGTGTTGTTATATCACAACTTTGGTCGTTAGCACAGCACTACGAGATCCTATAATCACATCATTTGCCGAAAAGCATCATTGCTTGCTCGTAATTCCTCCACTGTTGGCTATTCATACAATACACTACACTTTTTTTTTTAGAAGTTATCCAAACCTAGATCCAACCCTAGATATCCAAAGTACAAAGTAGACTTTTCGTACCTAGCCGTGATTCGAACCCAAGCGTTCGTTCCAGAAACCACTCTCATACTCCCAAAATCTCTCTTTCAACTGTCACACAACGCACTCTGATTGGTTAATTTCAACGAAATTACTAATCAGAGTGCCTGTGTGTTGGGAGATTTGGGGATTATGAAAGTGAGAGTGCTTTCTGGAATGAGGGCCAGTTCACCCTGAGTGCAAGCCTAAAGCACTACTCCCCTTGACCACGGTAACCACTTCATTAACCGAACACTTCACTAAGTTAGGTTCTGTTTTAACTTTCATACTAGACGATTTGGCTTTCGTGAAAGCTAAGGGGCCCGTGGTAAAAAATTGAAAAAGGGCCAAAAAAATAGCCGGTTGATATTTTTTAATTAAAACTTATCGAGTGGGATATTGAATGAAAGGTCTCGATGTCCTCATGCTTGATGGAACATTTATAATGCGATAGTGGAATCTGTATGAGGTTTACAGTTCACAGAACCACTGGTTAAAAAAAAATATATAAGGCGTAAGCACCTGAGCAACTTTGGTTGTGTCGTGTAATTTTTCTTTTCATGTCAACAGGAAATCTTCATAGTAAACATTGTGCATAAGCTGAATCACTGCTCCACATATTTTTCACTGTAGCTTCACATTGAATTGTGGAAAAATTATTGCTAATCTAGCATAACGTCTCTTTAACTTCATTGGTCATTGGAGATAGTAATTTCTTCCATGTAGGTACTCCAATAAAAAAAATACACTTCCAATTATGGACACAATTTTTCCTCGTATAATCAATCACTTGTATCTTCAAAACTGTTTAAATTTCGCTGGAATCCGTTCAGGAGTTTCCGAGAATGGCCTGTAACAAGGATTGTTTTTAACAGACTGACAGACAGAAACAAAACCAACGCTGCTCAGGAGGTTATGAAACATCCATATTTTTTTTTATGAACACGATACTTCCGATTTCTAATAGGATTAGAAATTTCTCGGAAATAATAGGTAATGAATTTCTACTATTAAACAATTAAATTTATGCCTCCTAATTAGACCTAACAGTACTCGGAATAACAGTAACATGCACAATGTGTTTCACGAGTCTGACAGTTGGAACATTCGAATAGACTACAGGGAAACTTTGTAAAGCGGCTTTTATTGCTGAATACCTACATTTGAAATAATATTGCTGTGAATCTTTTTGGTGAAGTTTGTCAGAAATTTAAAATTATTGTTGGGACTTTAGCAGGATAAGTTCGCGCTCAAAGGTTGTCTTTCGCGGTTTTCACTAAAGATGTTCAAATATGTAGATGATTTGATTTCACGAGATAAAGATTACATAAGATGAGAGAAATGGGGATCACTTACACTTACACGATGACGAATTATGACAGACTGATCGCCTCCTTGCGTTAGGTACCTCATGCAGTAGGTACCACAAACTTGCTAACGAACTCCGAGTGCAAGTTGCACTTTGGTAGAAGGCGAAGGTCGACGACACACGGGGTGATTAATAAGTTAAGTCGCCGACACACGGTGTTGAACGCGATAGGTACGATAGGATAAAGGGGAACTGGTTTTTAGTACTAAACATTCCCCCCCACAAAATAGGATGCTATTTTCCCACTGCACTGTTCTTCCTTTAGACTAATTGGAATCAGGAGGAAGATAGGCAATATGAGAAAACTGGGGTCTCATAAAAGATAAGTTCATTTGATACTCAGAAATCTACTTGATTTCCAAAACACAAGATAAGTAAAAAAGAAAAACGAAACTGGTTATCAGAAATCCACTTGATTTCTAATAAAATACACAAAAAATATTCGCATGATCTCTCAGCAAAAGATTCCACCACCACAATTTAAGGTTAATTTTATTTATCAAAATTAAGAAAAAGAGAGAAAAAAAAAAACAAGATAAAATCACCAAGTATTTACAAAAAAGAATAAAGCCCACAGGCCTGATCACTGTTGCGGAGCACTCACAGGTAGCACCGCCAGTTTGGACACAGGACGGATCAGCTCACCATTGGCTGTCCTCACAGTCACCACACGGACCACATTGTCCTCGCCAGGCATCACCTTGGTAACTACACCCAACGGCCATTGTTGAGGTGGAGAAGATTGACTCTGGATTATAACAACGTCATTGATCTTCAGACTATTGGAGGATGATGTCCACTTGTTTCTCTGGATGAGAGTGTTGAGATAATCTGATCTCCATCTTTTCCAGAAACATTGAGATGCTTGAACAATGAGAAGCCAACGCTTCAAGGGAGGAATGTAGGTTTGAGACACATCACTCTCAGGCCGCGCCAGAAGTGGAGCTCCAGTCAAGAAATGACCTGGAGTGAGGATGTCCACACCATCATTGGGATTTGCTCCAAGAGCACAGAGAGGACGACTATTCAAGATCGCCTCGATCTGGACAAGCAGAGTATTAAACTCTTCATAATTGAAGGAGTGATCACTTATCACATGCTTCAAATGTCCTTTCACAGATTTTACTCCTGCCTCCCACAATCCACCGAAATTGGGAGCCGATGGAGGGTTGAAGATCCAGGATATCTCCTTCAGAAGAAGATGAGATACAATTTGATCATGAGAGTTCAAAAGGAACTGATAAGTTGCAGATATATGGCGAGCAGCTCCCTGGAAATTGGTGCCATTGTCAGAGTAGATTGACGAAGGAAGACCACGTCTTCCGATGAAGCGATCCAATGACGCTAAGAAACACGGAGTGGAGAGAGATGAAAGAAGCTCCAAATGAATTGCTTTAGTCGCCATACAAATGAAGATTGCGAAGTACGCCTTCACAATGGGAGAATTCCGACGAGGTCCGGACTTGAGAGAAAAAGGACCCGCAAGATCCACTCCCACATTGATGAATGCGCGTCCTTGCGCAAAACGGGACACAGGTAGGTCTGCCATCACAGGTTGATGAAACAGAGGTTTCATTTTTACACATTTAACACACTTGGATAAGATACTTCGAATCTGATTTCGTGCTCCGATAATCCAGTATTTCCGCTGGAGCAAGGATTGCACAACTTTTGGTCCACCATGAAGAGTTAGTTGATGATATGATTCAATGAGCAGCTTGGTCAAATACGCTATAGCGGGAAGAAGAATTGGATGCTTCGATCCTTCAGGGATGGGAGCACGAGAGAGCCTCCCCCCCACAGCAAGAATCCCCGTTGAGTTGATGATCGGCGAGAGATTCCGCAGATGAGCAGCACGCGGTTGACCAAGACTGACTGATTTCAACTCATCATTCATGTGACACTGTTGAGTGATACGGATGCACTGAGTTAAAGCACGATCCAGTTCTGATAAAGTTAGATCCGATGATACTATCGATGATGCACGATTTCGACAGTTGTCGATGAAGCGTAACACAAACGCTATGACACGTTTCACTTTGGTAAGGGAAGAAAACTTTTCAATAGTTTTCATCAAAGAGTTATCTTCCGTTTTGATCATAAGTGTAGTAGAAGGTCTCAACTCGGGAATAGGTTGTTGCACAGTAGCCAACGGTTTTGGCCACACTTCCGGCGATTGCTTGAGGAATGATGGGCCTTTAAACCACAATCCATTGCTCACAAGTTGAGATGGCATCAACCCTCTACTAGCAGGATCCGCACTATTCTTGTCAGTGGTGACGTGTCGCCATCGACTTGGTTCAGATGACTCTAGAATTTGAGTCACGCGATTTCCCACATAGATTTTCAGGAGATATGGTGGAGTTTTCAACCACGAAAGCACAACAGCACTATCTGAAAATAAATACACGTTATCTATCGATAGTTTTTGAGATAAAAATTTCAATGATTTGACTGTCTTTACAAGCAAGTAAGCTGCATTGAGCTCAAGACGATTGATAGTTTGGACTTTCAAAGGTGCAACTTTACTTTTCGCACGGATAGGTTCTGACATCATCGTCAGGATCACAAACACGAAGATACACAACACATGAGTACGCAGAAATGGACGCATCAGCAAATCCAACCAGACTGATGGATTTGGAATTAGCCGATGGAATGTAACGAGAAAGTTTGATGTCACTCACCAACGGCAATTCTGCAGTGAATGTCTTCCATTTCTCCTGAAGATGTTCAGAGAGAGGAGTATCCCACGAAAGATTGCTATCAAGCCACATCTTCTGTAAGAATATCTTCATCCAAATGGTAATGGGGCTAAGATATCCATTCAGATCATAAATGGATGCCACACTGCTCAATATTTTTCTCTTCGTCATTTCAGTTGATTCAGGAGGAATGATCGA
>CM044955.1:52713947-52896447 GCA_024516035.1 Bactericera cockerelli
TTTCTTCTGTAGTTCAAAAATTCTACATTATTATTTTGTTGAGTGAATTAAAATTAATTCTCTCAACAAAAATGTGCTTCAATCCAGAACCATGACCTACTCATCTGCCTAAACCTAGAGGCACCATGTTCCCTTCTCAATTTCGGCCTCAAGCAAGGATTTGTCAGGGGATTTTGTATAATACGAGTATATTATCAGTCTACTTTATACCATGTTTTAATATTATCAATCTACTTTATAGCAGTGCCTGATCAACCCACAAAGATAAATTTTATAAACGGTTATGAAGATTTGCAACTAGCACAATTGGAATTGAACCGTACATCGATTTACATAACGCATTCGATTCAAAATTCATAATCGAAAAGCTTGGATCGAATCACTATGTTCGATCTGACCTAATCCAATCCGAATAAATCACCCACATCTAGCCTCAAAACTAATCCGTTTGTTGATTCGTTCCAATGACTGAAATCTGTTTTCGATCGGTTCCAATGAACACAGATTTTGTTGTTGATCGGTTCTACGGTTCTTTAAAGTAGGGAATGGGTCTGAATTAACATAACTTTATCAATCTTCATATGCCGATCAGAAATGCTATTCATAACAGACTGCAATCTTCATATTATTCTAAACAAAAATAGCATTCAGGTCAATTGAAAGTCCACTCTTAAAACAATTGTAGCCAAAGCAGACGATTACAAGTAACTATTGCTATTTTTTTAATTCTTCCAATAAAGTCCTTGACACTGTCAGCGTCAATGTGTTCGGAATATTCGTGTCTTTATACTCTTTGCAATGAAAAATTGTATCTCCTCTCATTCAAGAGTTCAAGACCTCATCGATAGTCTCAGCACAACAGGAAAACTGAAAATAAAAATATAATACAATTTTTCCTTAAAACGCAAATTCACCTATGAGAGTGGAATTTGAACCAACGGATTGACCTACGCTACGATGCCAACTCTAACTGGATTAACAGACTTACCAGATTAACTTAACTAGCGCCTTGAACACTTGACAACTAATGCAAACACAGTTATAATAATTATCAACGTAGCTATGCATATTATGTATAAGTTCATCAAAGTGAGTGCATTCTATGTAACACTCACTTGGGGTGAAATTAGTGGACATTTTTGTTTTACCTCTGTGAATGTGTGGACTTAAGTCTAGGGGTGGAAGTAATAGGTGTTTTTGTAATACTTCTGTGGCGCTAAATCTCGGATTGCTAACTGTCTAATATGGGGGGAACCGACGCTTAGCAATGACTTGAGTAATCGTTTTTGTCTATTAATTTTGCCTTAGATTTTCATTTATTGTTTGTGATCTTATTGTTAAATCAGTTTGAGGAGAAAATCAGATGCATCGTATAATTTAATAATATAAAAAACCAAGTTTATAGCAAAACATGCAAGAAAAAACTTCCCAAGACTTATTCACTCATGTAAACTTCTTCAATTTCTACATAATAAAATCTAACGGACTTTTGTCATGCTCGGGTGATTTTCCTAAAAAAAAACTTGGCATAGGGGAGCCATCATCAACTAGTTCTGGTACCATCACGAGAGTATCAGGGACGGCCAGAATTCGTTCTGTGGTAATTAGGAGTCGTATTCTTGTGATCGGGCAGGACCGTTTCTAAGGGGGAAAATGGCGAGAGGCGGCGGATGGTCTGATTCAAAGAATTGTTACCGGCGGTGGTTAATTATTATTTATAATGACTTTTGCCTTAATAATTCTTTCAAGAAAAATAGTTCAATGTAAATTTGTATGGTTCGTCTTAACGTCGCGTCGAAAGATTATAGTTAGAAAAGAAGCCTACAGAAATGTCGCACAATCAAGAATATACTATACATATTTATGTATATGAAATAGTTACATATTGAGCGCATGAATAGCTCAGTGGTTAAGCACTCGCTTGCCATGCGGAAGGTCCCGGATTTGAATTCCCGCGCCGACAAAAATTTGTATTCAAAATTTGGTTACAGTTGTTTGTAAAGGATACCTTCCGGTGCGCTCGTGTTGACCCAGCACCTAAATGGAAAGTATTGTGTCACTTCTTGCCCATCAGAGGGTAGGCATACTACGGGATGGGCTGGCTACAACACACACCAGAAGCGTCTACAGTAGCTCCTGATTGATGGCTATGAAAAAAAAAAAAAAAAAATAGAAGAAGGTTATTATAAAACCCTCCTTAATAATCTCCTGGTGATTCCGTATTTCACTCCTTATTATAATTTTAAAGTTGTAAGAAAACTGAAAAACATTTAGAACGGTTGAAATTGATATAGTAATACTAAACTACTGTTTTGCAGACAATAAAAAATGATCATCATCTTTAGCGATAATCTTTCTTTTTTCCGTTTGTTCCGGAAGGTTGGCTGATACTAAGAATATTTTGTTTTTGTTGTTACATCTACCCACTCCTCATTTTTATAGATGTTTAAACATATTATATATTTTTTTCCAAGTCAGATAAAAGATTCGCTAATTTTTTTGATAAGACCCGTCAAGATATTTTTTTAGGGTCATCAGTTCTTCACCTATACGATTTCAATATGAAAGGTTACTAACCCTTAAAAAAACACCCTCATGAGTTTGGCACTGACCCTCATTGCGAAACCCTACACCAAAAGGCGCGAATACTGAAATGGGAAATATATTTTCATTATTGTGTTGCAGAAGGTTGTGTCATTGTTAGTTTTTGACAGCAATCATAAATATGTCTAGAGAAGAACAACATGGATTATACCTACATTACTAATTGTTTGTTTACCTTTTTTTTCGTACTATATGACAACAATAAGCTCTTGAGTTTTGATGGTGTTTTTTAGGGTCATCAACTCCGTAGTTTTTAAAAACGATTGGTTCATTGAGTTGATTTGGATATACCTTAGTTTGGGGAGGTGGCTGTTCCTTCTGTCTTTTCGGAGGAGATTTTATTTGAGTGTCATCCCTACTTAATTTTTTGTGGTTTGTGTGTATTTTGTGTAGGGTCACAATGACAGTGTTAGGATATTTTGATGTAAAGATCCGCTATGACTATGGACGCTATGGACGTGGAGATTGATAGAGTGTTTTAGTGTCATGGCCTTTACGTAAATTGCTAAGAAAAGAAAAAAATACATACATAATTTCAAGAGAGGACATTGACTTTCCTTTTTTGAATCCTAAAAGAATGGGTGCTAATTTAGAGGTAGAATTTTTTTTTTGGTTGTACCACTTGTACCTCTTGGATTATGAAAACTGGAGAGGTCCATTAATAATTTTCACAGAAAAAACCCACAGGTGTCAATGAGACTAGAACCTTAGATAATTGGATTATCTACAGTAGTCTATTTTTTTACGTGACTACGCCTAACTCTCATTGATATAAATGGAATTCATAATATTTACTAGAAAAAAATCATCACATGTAAAGTATCAGGTATAGCTCAAATAAGTTAGAAATAGCACTTTAAAGTACTAACTGGCGAAAACAGACCCGCTAAGAGGAACATAGTCAGCCAGTCAGACACGCACAGATTTGAGTTTCTATATTCTAGAGTGTATACTTACTAGTTAAGTATTTAGATTATACCTTCATACACAAAGGCACCTTGCAACTACATTATGTATATGTATTCTGTGTATAATATGATTTGTATATTATGATACATTATAACGAAATATTAACATTATGTATATGATACTCAGAATGATGCATAGGTATCTCGTAGCTTGTAGAACATTCGTGTTGCTTGCTTCACGCTCTTGTTATTATTATTATTTTCCTAATTGGATTTTGCTCTCAAAGAGTATCCTAGCATGCTTCATAGTTCATACAGCATGTCATTAGAAACAACTGGATGATTCTGAAAAAAAAAGAACAATTATGACAGAGACACGACCAGACACCACTAGGTATGGCATTCTATCAGAGCGCACACATTGTGCTGAGTCGAGTGTTTCTTCTGAGTGCGGAAAGACAAGGGTTTGAATCCCAGGGCAGATGGTTTTCTGCAAGTCTTCGCGTTAACGAATTATTAAAGTCTAAAGTTGCCAGCGTCGATGGCGCACGAATGCACGATTCTCGCAGGATCACCGAAGTTAAGCAACAATGAGTGAAGACTTCGTGATGATGGCGTTCCGTTCCAACCAGACTGGTGAGGTTAATGTAGGTTGCAGGTTGTGAGTTTCCTGCGAATGGAGGGTAACACCCCGTCGTGATAGCGAGGTTAAACCCAAATTAAAAAAGTCCAAAGTTAGTGAAACTAGAGGATACTTATAAATACTTTTAGCAAATTTGAAAATTGTCATCAGTTTCTAGTAGGTATTGGGATTGAATCCGTAATAATTTAACCTTTCACTAGTAAATGTAAAGGAATGCTAAAGAAGTGCAATAAGAATAATATAGTTATCATATTTGTGTTAATCACTTTCGTGATATCACAACTACTGAAACTCGCTTTACTAAATCTACGCTGAACCCAGGACTTGAACCACCGACCTCCAGGTTACAAGTCCGCCGCCTTATCGCTCAAGCTGCTGGGGTTGGTTAATAATAATAAATATGTAATAATAAAAGTAAATAAAACATACTATTCTAGTGTTCAATAAAATAGATAGCTAATAATATATTCCAGTGAATAAAGGATAATAAATCATAGACTGCAACTGTGCATGTTGCAATCTAGAATCTACTATGCAGCCCGATGCATAATTCATGGCCTGGCTCTAATGAGAAGAGGAATCCGTCTGATCTCACTGACCTAATGCAACATTGCAATTCCAATTGCAAAAATATTGTAAGAGAAAATAACGAATGTCGATAAAATGATATTCAATTTTATTTTTAGAACCAAAACTCTTCAGAAGTTAGCATTAGCTTTTAGAGTGTATTGTATGTAGGTATTGTTATTCTTCTACAGATAAGTAAAATCATTCAAGTCAATATTGCAATAAAAGTTCAGTCTCCTGCAAAAATAAAAGTTGAATAACAAAAGAACTAATTGTCAAGAAAAAATAAGTTTTAATCTTAAAAAATAGTTATTCTCCATCAGATACGATTTATTATAGATCTATGATTTTTTAAACTATAGATAATATTTTTTAACCAGGAAGCGCAAAGATTTTTAAGCCGTAGCTAAAAATTTCCTATGGACTGAGAAGGAGCTGAGAATATGATTTGATTGTACATAGTAGGTATTTTTATAGATTTATTTTATTAAATTTATTAATCAACAATTTATTTGATTTTAGTTGACTAAGAAAACGCCAAGTAGAAAACCAGACTATCTTATAACTACTTGACTACCAGCGGATTTTAAGATCTTCCAAATGACCACAGCTGTAAGCTTGATTGAATAGGTGGCGGACATGTAAATGTACCTACTACATTTTAACTGCGACATTATATCTTTAAACCTATAGTTGTGCATTATAATTATAGCAAAGTGGCATTGATTTGAAAGCTTTGTTCATATTGTGCTGTTTGATGGACTTTTGTTACTAGGTTCAGATTATTTTTGGTTATATAGGTCCATGCGCGGATATAGGGGGGGGCACGGGGGGCACGTGCCCCCCCAGATTTTTTCAGTAAGCTATGTTTCTCAAATTTCATTATATCAAATCCCGTAAAAAAAAAAGACCTTAATGAGTTAGGGGGGCACGGGCCCCAAAATAATTCCCAATTCTCAGACTAATCCCTTAAAATGAAGATCTCAATAAGTTAGGGGGGCACGGACCCAAAATAATTCCCAATTCTAAGACTAATCCCGTTAAAAAAATCTCAATAAGTTAGGGGGGCACGGGACCCAAAATAATTCCCAATTCTAAGACCAATAAGAAATAACTAAATAATAAAGTTGTCAAATCCACACAGATTGTCCGAGAAACCTGAAATTTTACCTATAGGTCCATTTGGATCAGGGAATATATCTCTAGGGTTCAGCTACACGGGGTAAGGACAAAAAATGGATGGTTGACACAAAAAAATCACATTTTTCGACCGAAATGACATTATTTTTTCTCAAAATTTGCCGTGACGGCGCCACGGCGGCGGCGTATCAACTCAAAAAGAGAAAGTTTTAAGCAAGGGTTCAAGTTTTCATTTGAGATATCAATCACGAAATTCTGATGAGCCGTTCTTGAGCTACGTTGAGTAATGACATAAAATGGATGGGTAAACAAAAAGTATTTACGTTTTTTGACCTGAATGACATTTTTTCTCGAAATATGTCGTGACGCACTATCTACTCAAAGCGAGAGTGTTTTTGCAAGGGTCGGTATCTTCATTTGACATATTAATCGCGAAATTCTGATGAGCCATTCTTGAGCTCAACTAAGGACAAGAAATGGATGGGTGACACGAAAAATATTGACATGTGTGTGTGTGTGTGTGTGTGTGTGTGTTGGGGGGGGAGTGTGTGTGTGTGATAGGCTTCCGAAGCAGCGGGTGCAACCCGCTAGTTATAGGTATATTGTACGGTTGTGCCCCCCTAGTACAAGAGGGCTATATCCGCGCATGTATAGGTCTAAAAATCTGGTGCACCATTCTTTTGAAGCATAGCAAATGCACTGGTAGTCAAGTAGTTAAGATAGTCTTGTATTCCGGATAGCGTAGGGATCCGTTGGTTCGAATCCCACCCAGTGCATGAATTTTACCTCGTTTATTTGAGTTTGTGACCACATAATAATAAGACTCTGGGGGTTAGGTGGTAGAAAATGATTTGAGCATTAGCCTCTCCTAGTGGTTACATTCCACTAAAGAGTCTATTATTATTATTATTATTATATTATACAAACTCTTGTTCTGTTATCATATTTGTGTTAATCACTTTTGTGATATCACAACTGCTCTTTTTTTTAACTTTTTACTCTTGTTCTGGTCTTTAAGTTTTTAAGCAATTATAGATTCCTATAATCATTATATTATTTTAAAGTCTTTTTTTTTAATAATTGGATCTGTACTTAAAATATAGATAAAGACAGCTGTCATGCTGTCATTATCTAATATTATCTTTATCTTTACCATCAATATTATAATTATCATTATCTTCAGCGAAAGTTTTCATTAGTAGGGAGAACTTGGTTAATATAGCGTGTCATCTTTCTGTCCAATATTTCATAACAGTCATTAGAATCCAGAAGTGGTCATTATAGGATCTAGCAGCAATTGGACTTTCTCTTGGTTTAACTGCCTCTTAAATCAATATTGGTAAGCACTCAGGTACTTATCCTGATCATCTGAAGTAGATCATGGCTTAATATCGATTCGGGTAACGATGATACAGAACAGTGTTGAAAATTACACAATCAGGACACTTAGGACTTGGAATTATTTCGGAATTTAGATTGTTTTAGTTGAAAATTACCTAATCAGAAGTTTAGAATTGAGAATTATTTTCAAAGTAAGGCTCATTTAGAACACACTAACACTTGTGGGTTCTAAAATAGTGGACCAAGCTGGAGATATCTTTTTGAGTCGGATAATTAGGTAACTTTGTGTTGAGAAATAATAAAATTTAAAACATTATTACTTAAGCTTCGTTACCGTTACACTGTTGAATAAGTCAAATTAATGACTTGAGCGTCACATTTTTAGAGGTTGAGTGGTCTTAGGTCAAGAAATTATTTGGTCCTCGTGTAGATAGGTTTTGACCCTCATTTAGATAGGTCTTGACCCTTAGGTATGTGCCTTTGAAGAAAAAGCCATGAAATGAAAAAAAAAAAGGATATAAATTCCGACATTTTATGAGGTACTCCATAAACATCTATCCATACCTAACATTATGATACCTCGTTCAATATAAGTTTCAAAGCTCCCGACTAAAGACCAAATGGGCCATTCCGGTTATGATTTAATAAAATCTTAACTAGCTGCCACTTCGAGTAGCAGTTTGAGTTACTTTGAATATACAGGGAGACCATAACCCATCACCACACTGTCCCTGCAGTACCTGTATTTTATTTTTATTTTATTTATTTACCTACACTTTATTTATTTTTACAAAACAATCATCAACAAAGAATTAATAACAATAATTTTTTTTTAAAAATTTAGGAGTTATGTACAAAAAAATAATAATAATAAAGATCAATATTAATTTTTAATTACAATTGTTTTGTAATCCGGGGCGAAGTTAATGCCTTAGGCATTCTCTGCCATTTAACCTGTACAGTCAGTCAGAACTATCACTATCAGAAAAAGTTTGTTTTAAACCTAATTTCTTTAAAAGTTCTCGTTGAGAGGATTTCATATCACAAATATTTCATAATATTTTCCATCCAAAGGGCTAGGTGGAAGAGATTGCCAAAGGCAATAACCCCGCCCTATAGGTAGGAGTTAGGACATGACCTGTATAAGTGTATATATTTTATTTATATTTTTTCTCCAAATTGAAGAATTTGTTAGAGATACAGAAAAAAAAGTAGACCAATTCCCTAAAAGTACACATGATATTTAGAGGAAAATCTATAAATATTTAACATTGTAGATAAATAATAAATTTCATTATTTTTTTTTTTTCCCTTTCCTTATCAAACACCTCGGCCGAGGTGTGAAGAACGCCAATACAAAGAAAGAGTTCCAATTTTGTTATTAAATTTGTGACTGTCTGTTTTCATATACATAATTATGTCCTTATTAGTAAAGTGTAAAATAATAATAATAATGAAAGTTTTATCTTCCTACTAATCACAGTTATTGATAATATTGATATACAGGATGGAAAACATACTATAGTGATGGAGATGCGGTGTGAGACTTTATTACCACCCTGTATATTATTAATGTAAGTTATTTTGAGTACTAGTTAAGTCAGTAGTAATTTAAGTTACGTTCCAGAGTTACGTTGCTGGACTTAATTTACGCACATCGTTATAAAAGTTTAGTTTTGCTGAGGTAGGCAACTGGACACTATGAGTGGATAATTTGTAGCTGCTACATATCTCAATATCAATATGATGTGCTTACATACCTATGGTAGGTAGGTATAATATAAAGTATACCTAAAAGGGTAAGTTGAATAATATTGTACGATTTTATTTGTGGTGAAGCCCAAGGCCGATTCACTATAAAGTTCAATAATAAATATACCAGTTCCGCGTATTCTTGTTGCATATAGTGTTTATGGTCCATTTTATCAGGTTTTAAATTCATAGAAAAGAACATTCATAGTCACCTGATAATGAATTTAAGAGGTTATACATAGGGTATATACGGAGGTTTTTGTGAACACATTAAATTTAGTGTACTTCAAAAAGGATCTATACGAGTATGTAGTAGTATGCCCTTGTATATTGTAGATAGGGGATCAGAACGTCAGATGTCCCAAGGAGTGTATCTAATTTATAAAATTTCTATTGCTACATATACCTAGCCAAGGTAAGATTTTCATTCAAAACAAGCAAGCTGCATTCCCTTTGCCGGGCCATCATCACAAGAACGGTATATAAGTTAAAGTTTGGCAAAGACAGATAGATATAGGTACCAAAACTATACCTGTACATTTCGTTAGGCTGAAACTATGTAAGGCTCTCGAGACCTTTGACCTTGCTTTAACACTTAAAATTTACTAAGTTATGCAATTTCTGTTGGTCATTTACATTACTTTCCGTTCAAAAGGATATAGGTTATAGGCACGAAACCAAGAAAAGTATGAAGAGAGAAAAAATAAAACACTTAAAAATAATTCGAAATTTCTTTGAACAAGATAAACGTTTTTTCTCCATTCTCGATACTCAGTAGCTCGATTGATGAGGCGAGGCAAGCGGACTCTTAACCTGGAGGTCGGAGGTTCGAGTCCCATGCTTGGCAAATAGGTATAGTATGGCGAGTTCAAGCAATGTGACAGCAACCTTGCCAATTGTGATTAATACAAATAATATGATAACTAATTTAATTCTATTTTTTTTAACAAGAGTGGTTTGCCTGACAACTTATGGGTGGGAGGATACTTAGTACAAGCCTCACCCAATCCATTTACTAAAAGAAGATCTGATAAGACCGGTCAAACCATTTAGCAAAGCAAAGTTCTCTCGTTAATAAGGAGTGGTATATTGGGAGCTACAAGTGATTAGTTTGCAAAATCTAATCCAAAGAAGTGATGGGTGTTAAAACGTCACCTGGTTAATGATCATGTGGTTTATTTTTTCTCGTGAAGTACGAAAAGTCAACTGTAAAGAGATAATGAGTAAACGAAAAGTAAACTGTTTTACACTAGTTGATTTTAATTACTCGAATAGGTACCTAGTTCTTTCTTAAAATAATCAGAAAAAAATGGATCTATAGTCAGTACTTTTGAGGTTTTGTAACACAGAAGATACTGACTGAGGTAATTTCAATGAGAAGTATCCGAGATCATTGTGTAGGGCTTTTGGGGTTAAAATATTATACAATATTTTTTTTATCCTAAAATGATGTTAAAGTGTTAGACTTTACTCTCACAGTTAATGAAGTTATTCTTACATCTCCTATAGTACCTCTACATATACCTACCCAAACAGTTATCTACCTAACTAAGTATAATAAAGTAATTTTTCATCTCTCTTCTCCTGAATACTCTTAGTAACAACTAACATTGTACCTTACCTGTCTGTCTGTCCCGGTAGCTCAGTGGTAAAGGCGGCACTCTGTGAATCCAGAAATTTCAGTGGTCACGGGTTCTAAACCCAGCTGGGACATGACAAGTTATCCTCCCATTTGGGATTTTTACCACATAATAGTACGTCTTGGACGTACTGCTGGAATAAAGGAACTTAATAGTCCTAATCGGACAGTATAAATAAGGCGATATTATTGCCAGCCTCCGTGGCGTAAGGGTTCAAGGGTTGTGACTACTGCCCGTAGTCCAAAGATCCTGAGTTCGATTCCCGGTTGGAGCAGACTTTTCGCACAGAAAATTCTGTTCCCTCCGAACATATCAGGCTGGCAATTCCGGCCCTACCTAGGCTGGGTGAGGTTAATGTGGGTAGCTGGTACGATTCCCAGCGAATGGAGGGTAAAACCCCCGTCCTATCTACCTAAAGTCAGGACGTTAAAACCAAATAGAATCTATGGACATGAAAAGAGCCTAGAAATTGGATCTGGGCGTCCATATAATCCTCTCACCACCGTGAGTTAGGTATCAATATCTACCTCACGGACATGGAATTATTTTTATTACCTACCTACTTATCTATTCTATTCGAATAAAAAAGCTCGTGAGAAAATGTGGTGAACGTTAAGTGAAAGAAAATACACTATCACACATCAGCAACAAATAACATTAAATTCTATAGATATAACTCGGTTTACGAATCCATCCAATATTATATACAGTGTTATATCTGCAAAATAACTTTATAATGCACATAATTATATACCTGTATTTAACGAAAGTCATTCTAAGTTATCTGTGAAGGCCACAGATGTTAAAAGAAGGCCTTCCAGCGTGTCTTGTGGTTTGGTCCAGTGAGCATACATCAGAAGAAACTGTAGAAAATACATCGTCAGTCTTGTCTTCTGTACCTACATTCCTTGTAAAAGTAAGAATGGTAAAATTAATCGTTGCAATAATGTGTAAAGGATAAAGACTGAGAATAGTTCTGAATACTGTATGTGAGGAATTTTTTTCTCTTTTTACTTCTCTCATATTGTATTTTAATTTGTAATTATCTGTGTTGTATATATGTCCAATTAATTAAGTGTTAAATAATAATAATATTAGGTCTACTAAGGTATATATTATGTATTTATATAGTTTTATAATATTGCAGAACTTATTCTGTGTAATTGAATAGATTAATAGAACAGCTTTTGTCTTGTTACCTATAATAATGTTAATAATAAAACTATAGGTAGTAAGTTTCCATCATATATGTTTGATCATCGGCAATTGATCTTCACCAATTGTTCCATTAGCGTACAGGGTCGCTTAAAAAAGGTTCCTGATCATCCTAGACAGCCATTGATAAGGTCAAGTTTTGGGGTACGCCTTTTTTATTTTACCACTCATGCATCTACAGTCCTACAGTATCACTAAGTTGGTACGATATTTTATAGTACGACAGACTAGGTCGAAAGGCCTGGCACGGATTTTAATCTTTTTATCGGCTAAAAATAGAGACTTGACATTTTTTATGAAGTCCTGAAACGAATTTATCAATATTAATTTATCCATCAATCATCAAAATTTCTACAGGGTGTCCCAAAATGTTCCAATTGACTTGGTCGAAACCACGTTCTTGCGGGGAACGTCAAACACCAGCAAACCAATACTAAACAAACTTACTGGATAATATCTAGCAGATCTAGATATTAGACCCATGTGTTAACACATTATTTTGTCCAGTGCAACCAATCAAACCAAATGGATAACCTTCATGCACCTCAGAATCAAACAGCCTTGCGTGTCCGTCAAGAATCGATCTAGAGATTGACAGCCCATCTATCTATGACGCAATCATGCCGCTGAAATGATATTGACTATTGAATCCGTCAAAAAAAAAAAAAAAGAAGTGAGTGATGTCAAGTGAATATATTTTACGTTTATAGCAAACTTTAACAAATTTGAATCACGCGAATGACTTTTAAAAGTTAAACCGGTAAAAATAATGAAGTAATATTAATAAAAAAAATCTGGTGTAAACATCACACGACTTTCCTTATCCCCCAAAAAGAAGTCGAATTCCGCCACTGGTGACTCAACGGTTACGGATACTTAAAAATCAGTGCCAAATTCATAATCAGAACCTTAAAATCATTGGATTTGATATGTCGCAACCCCCATCTAGGGTAAATAATAAAAAAGTTAGTCCAAGCGGGTCTCCCCAAAATACCGGTAAATTGGGGCCGGGTTCCAAAAAGTTCAAGATATCAAAAAAATGATAAGAATAGACCCCTATTATTTTTTTAATCCGAGAAAATGTTGTTCTCTAACTTTTTTTGTATCTTTAACCAATTCAAAGAAGCGGCGGTTGCGGCCAATATTTGCGGCCCTGCGGCCGCATCTTGCGTCCGATTTCAACCAAAAGTTTCGTGGTTCGTCTGGTGTATAAAACTAATTTGCATACCAAATTTCAAGTCTCTAGCTCTTACCGTTCTTGAGATATCCTGTTTACACACACACACACACACAGACAGACGCACGGACCAATGGCTGAAAACAACTTTTTTGGTATCCTGAGGCTATGATTCGTCCAGAAATGTGAAAAACTGGGTAGGTCAAATTTTCGACGAATACAATACTTTCCTTATTATAGGATAAGGAAAGTAAAAAAACTTTTAACAAAATCGATGTTAGCTGATTGACTCATGTTTTATAACTTGGTGAACTTAGTAGTTTGGCTTCGAGGTCAACTTATTGTTGTTGAAATAAATTTAACGAATTGCCTTAATTGGTAGTCGATCTGGTAAAGGCGCTGGACTGTAATCCAGCCAGCGCATGGATCCGTGAATCGGATCCATGTGTTATCGGATCTTGAATCGGATCCCACCAAATTTTTGGATTTTCCTCATTTTTAAGAAGAGCATTAGATGTAACCACATAATAATGAGACTCTGAGGCTTAGGTGGTTAGATAATTGTTTGAGTATTAACATCACCTAGGGGGCTAGTGGTTATATTGCACTAAAGTGACTAAAGAGTTTTATTATTATTAAAATATACCAGTTGGTAAGTTTCCAGGGAGCAGAGGGTAAAACCCCCGTATCAAAATTATCATTAGCAATGGAAAAGGACGTAAAAGCACAAAACAAATAACATATCTAAAAAAAAATTGTTGACCAGAAATTCTTGGGAATCCTACTTGGGAACTACCAACTGCAATTTGAGCTAGTATTAAAAATAAAAACTAATAAAAAATAGTAAAAATACCTATAGTAACATGTTAGAAGTTGTTCCAGTCTCATACCAAAGGGTAACAGTTAATCATTAAGAAAGATCTAGTTTTGATTTCTGTATTTAAATCGAGTTTCACTGAGAATCTAATATGATAAAAATACCCATACCATGATCTACTGAAGTTTATCTTTATAATTACTTTGGAGAACTTACTGAATCATAGGATCGATCATGATCAGTGAGATAACTTTATCATTAATTATATCCAGTATGATAGCCTTATCAACGACTTAATTAATATATAAAATCAAAAAGAAAATATCATTGCTAACACCTAATTTCAATAGCATTTTAATTTGCTACAGGGTAGGTGTCTCAAAATGAGCATGAGTTCATAATAAGTGGAGGAAGGAGAGAGAGAGTGAGAGAGAACTATGAACTAAACATGAACTATTGGACATGCTAATTCTCTCTGTCTCTCTAACCCCTCAACACGAGTCACTCAGACATGCTAATGACCCGGTTCCCTCTCTCTCTACCCCCCAAAACAAGTCACTCAGACATGATAATATCCCGGTTCTTTCTCTCTTTCTCTCTACCCCCCAACACGAGTCACTCAGACATGCTAATGACCCGGATCTCTCTCTCTCTCTACCCCTCAACACGAGTCACTCCGACATGTTAATGACCCGGTTCTCTCTCTCTCTCTACCCCTCAACACGAGTCACTCAGACATGCTAATGACCCGGTTCTCTCTCTCTCTACCCCCAACACGAGTCACTCAGACATTCTAATGACCTGGTTCTCTCTCTCTCTCTCTACCCCCCAACACGAGTCACTCAGACATGCTAATGACCCGGTTCTCTCTATCTCTACCCCCAACACGAGTCACTCAGTCATGCTAATGACCCGGTTCTCTCTCTCTCTCTACCACCCAACACGAGTCACTCAGACATGCTAATGACCCGGTTCTTTCTCTTTTTCTCTCTCTACCCCTCAACACGAGTCACTCAGACATGCTAATGACCCGGTTCTCTCTCTCTCTACCCCCAACACGAGTCACTCAGACATTCTAATGACCTGGTTCTCTCTCTCTCTCTCTACCCTTACACACGAGTCACTCAGACATGCTAATGACCCGGGTCTGTCAGGCATGACGGCTGCATGTCTGGTGAGAAAATCGAATCCTCTCATGTTACCAGAACGGAATGTGTATTAAATCATCATTGACAAAATCATCATCATCATTTAATACTTCTTTATCATCGTCAATATCATACATCTTTTTTTTCTGCTTACCGTTTTCCAGGATATCAGATCATTAAATACTATTATAAGAAGAGGGTTTTTTTGGCTTAAAAATCACAGACCACTTATACAGGGTGGGCAAAAGTCTGGAAACCCCTGAATAACTTTCGAATGGCTTCTTCTTTAAAATTACAATTTCGTAAGGTAAACCGGGCTAATAAGACCTTCTTTTAGAGTCGGGTGCATTTTTTTACCGGCCCCCATGTCGGGGCCAGGGGGCCAACTTCATTTTTTAAATACGAACCCCCACCTTGCGATACATTTTGGAAAGGTCTTTAAATAAGAAATACATTGGTGCAAATTTTATTTTTTTAATATTAAATTTTTTGCAAATGGCGTCCAACTTTGTGTATGCAGTAAAGTCTGGAAACCCCTGAATATCTTTTGAAATTTAAAATTGTGTTAATTTAAAGTTGTGCACGTAAGTCGGGGTAGTTAGACCTTTCCAAAAATGTATCGCAAGGTGGGGTTTCGTATTTAAAAAAATGAAGTTGACCTCCCTGGCCCCGACATGGGGCCAGTAAAAAAAAATCGGTCCAATTCTAATATAAGGTCTAATTACCAAGGATTACCGTACACAATTTTAAATTTACTGAGAAAGTCCTTTCGAAAGATATTCAGGGGTTTCCAGACTTTACTGCATACACAAAGTTGGACGCCATTTGCAAACAAATATATTTAAAAAATAAAATTTGCACCAATGTATTTCTTATTTGAAGACCTTCCAAAAATGTATCGCAAGGTGGGGGTTCGTATTTAAAAAATGAAGTTGGCCCCCTGGCCCCGACATGGGGCCGGTAACAAAAATCGACCCCACTCTAAAAGAAGTCTAATTAGCCCGGTTTACCGTACAAAATTTTAAGTTTACCGAAGAATGCATTCAAAAGTTATTCAGGGGTTTCCAGACTTTTGCCCCACCCTGTATAAACATCAACTAAAATACCTACTTTTCTTTCCGTGTTCATGAGTTTTGTCATGAGGGTGAAGGATTGATATGGGTATTGAAATCCTATGGACGTCTAGAAGCAATATTTGGGCTCCTTAAATGCCCTAATGGGTGTAGAGTAAGTGTGGTGGTTCGCGCTGTTTACAGTTAATTTTGATAGTGACCAGGTATAAATAACTTCAGACTTGGTGAAAGTATTTCCAAAAATGGTTTGGACACTCTGGAAGGATAGAGCCGCAGCATCACAAAGTTTCCAATTTGAGGCAGGTCGGTTCTAATGTCACTGGAAGATCCTTCACTAAGGCGATCTGATGAGAACTGGTGGATTCAACAAACTTGATACTGTCCATTAATCTTTATTTTGTCCAGCGAGAGGATTTGGATGAGTGACCATTCAAATTCAAACCCTCATAATGCTGGCTATTCACGACCCAACAGACTGGGTGAGGTTAATTTGAGCAGCTGGTTTGTGAGTTTGTGAGCGAACAGATGCTTTAATCCGCCTTCTGATCACACAGTTGAGTTGACAGTGACGTTAAACCAAAAATAAATACATAAAGGGTTGGGTGGAAGAAATTACCATAGGCAATAACCCCGCCCTTTAGTTAGGACATAGGTATGTTTTTATATATTTTTCTATTCTTTTTCTTTTTTAGTGTATATATTGTTTCCATTTTTTTCATTGTTAAAATAATTATTTGTATTGTACATAATTTTATTGTCCATTATATCTAATAAAGTGTTGGATAATAATAAAAATAATCTTTATTTTATTTTTCTCCTTGTTCTTCTTCATAAAATCATGATTCTTGTCATCATTTTCTTATTTTCATCATTATGTATTATTTTCATTATTATGTATTATTCACGGACCTGATGGCGTGAGCACGAGAAGATTCAAGTCAAGGAAGGCCACAAGACAAGTGTGGAAATTGATTCATCTTACGTAAAACCAGAATCCTGCAGAAGACAGGTTCTTTGTACCAAGTTGTGGTTTTTCTTTGTTCGAAATTAATACAGAGTCAACGTCGATGGCACGTTGAATTCACCAGTTCTTGTGCTGTCGCTGAGGTTCAGCTAATTCCGCGAGGTTAGGAGTTGAATGCTGACAATGCAAATTCAAAATTTCGTGATCCTGGTTGGTTGGTTAGTAGTAAGTTTCCAGCAAATAGAGGATAAAACCCCCGACTCGATCTATTGGACTTAATGGTAAGCTGGGCGGGCTGGGTAAGGCCAAGACGATAATAAAGGTTTGGGCTGAAGAGATTGCCACAGGGAATCACCCTGCCCTTTAGCTTTATTCTCTTATTTTTTCTTATTTCTTATTCGATCTATTTTTTTTTTTTCTTTCTTTCTATGTAATTTCATTGTATTGTTCTGTCAATATTGTACTTTGTCCTTACCTAATAAAGCGTAATAAAATAATAATACATCTTGGGCTTACTGCTGGAATGATGGGACTCATTACCTAGTCTTAATCCGGCATCGGCAGTATAAATTTATAAATAAGGCGATATTATTAATATTATAATATATTATTATTATGAACTTGGTACAACAAAAACACATCACTAAAGTTGAAAGTACCTACAAAGGCTTCCCATATCTTGGGAAATATTGTAACTGCGCGACCAGTTTTTCCAATCTTTTTCAACTTCGGAAAGAAAAATGAGATGTGCTTGAGAAAGTTATAAGAGTAACGCAGAAACTTTATTTTCCATAAAGCACTTTATCTTACTTTATCTCTTTAATGCCTCTCTTCTGCAGTCTTCGTGTATGCACTTTTTCCATACAATAAATTTAAAATTCATGTCATGTAATTTCGTAAATCATATTTTTATTAGCTTGAAAAACGTGTTATATTTATGAAAATGTATCAGGTAAATACTTATTATAATATTAGATAATAGGGTCCTGCATATATTTTCATTAACGTAATAATTTTTATAAACTACGTAATATATTTTATCGTTTAAAACGTTAATAGAGGTACTTTGAAATTTATAAAAATAGGTCAGTAAAAATTAAAAGGTCATGACAATATGAAAAATGCAACAACGTCTGAGATGATTTTGAATCTAACAAATTTTGTTGTTGGAAGAGACTTTTTCTTTTTTGCCTTTTTTGTCCATTGCCTTTTTGAAATAATCACTACAGGGATTCTAGAAATAGAGAGAGAGAGAGAGAAATAAAACAAATAAGTAATAGTTATACAAACATGGTATATATAACCATTTCTATTGCGGACGCCATGCATAAGTAAACATTTACCCATTGATTTATTCACACAAAATAAAATTTAACACAAATAAGCTCAAAACAGCTGTCCAGGTATGTTTTGATATTCATGTACATTGTACATCAAGTACAACTTCTGACTTTTCTGTTAATAGTAGGTACTGTTTAAAATATAGAGAGGTTAGTTGATGTCATGGATTTTCAGAACTGTTGCTGATGAGAGCAAAAAAACTCGAAACAAACTGTCCAAGTATGTTCTGATATCAACTTGAGTGCCATTGAATCCCAAATGGGTACTCATGAAAACTTCACTTCAGTGCCAAGCTTCTCTGATCGATCTGAAATTTTGAGACTGTGTTTCTAGAGCATCTTAGATGAATGTTACCTATAAATAAGACCTGAATTGTGTGAAACCCCATATGGGTACTCATGGCCTGCTGGAACAGTTTTTTTTTAATGAAAAAAAAAACATCTTCTGAGAAACCAAATGGGGTCTCACTTTGAGTGTTTTTCAGCTGGATTGAGATCCACATACTCATGGCACTGAAGTAAGTTATCAAAAAATCAGTCTGGCACTCAAGTTGATATTCATGCACATCTAGTACAACTTCTCACTTTTCTCTCAGATATATTATACTGAGTATATCTGAGATAACTTCTCACTCAGATAACTTCTCACTCTTTTCTCACTCACTCAGATATACTGATTTTACAAGGTCAGATTCGAACCTATAACCTACAGTCCTAGAGGCTCAGACAATATCTTTTTAGCAAACCCTAAACAAGATTTCGTATCTGTTTCATCTCTGGCATTTTAAAACAGCAAAGTCTGTCATGAGAAAAATCATCATGAGAGATTCACGATGAGTTTCAACTGTTTGAACATCCAGCAAGGTTGTTGCTTCAATGCAAAATTTCATAACGCGAATTCTATGCCTTAAATCTTGTAGTTTTTATTATTATTATTATTATGACTACCCTAGTAATAATCTCTATATATAAAACAGAAAAAAGGACTACCTACCTACCTACCTACCTATGTTTGTTTGTTTGTCCGGAGTTGTTTAGCCAAAACGGTAAGAGATAGCGAAAAATGTCGCAGAATTGACCCCCCCAAAACCATTATCGCTTTGTCCAGAAAAATTATAAAAAGTTCAAAAAGGCATTGCTGTCCAGCAGTACGGCCATGCCTTAGTAAATTTGAAATTTAGTCCCGTTGCAAAGCACGGCTAAACGGCTAGTAATCTATAATACGGGAGGTCCTATTATAATACTCCTATTCCGTAATCATTCATTAAAGGTAAACCAGTATCACGCAAATCACGTTTTCGCGAAGCCTCCTTTATGGTGTGAACTGAAACATGATTGTCGATCTGTTCAATACCTCAGCTCTTCTACTTGAACATCTAGGCCACTGGTTCGATTCCCACTTAAAATCTCTTTTCTATGCAGTACTAGCTCAAACGTGGCACTTTGTGTTTCAACCATGGCTGGCGCCCACTTTGGTCTTTCTAACAATCCTAGAAAAGCTCCATTAAAAATTTTATTCGTCTTCATTAAATATTTTATCTTCACTTCCATCCCTAGCATAAATAAGTAATACCCACTGTTTCTCAAATTCATTTATATATTATTTTATTTATATATTCCTCTTTCCATCTCCCGATTTCCATCATATCTTTCCTCATCATTCATATTTTTCCATTCCATTTTGCATCCTTCATATTCATCCATTAAATTTTACATAATTCATACCTACATTATTATTTTCAACGAGGGAACTTGTATTTTTTTTTTTTTTCATTTACAGTTTCTGAGTTCATGTGAGGAGTAAGTTGGTACTATTCTTCATATTATTATATTATTATTCATCCATTCCATGATGCATCCAGCACGTACAGCCTGATTGAATTCTCTTTCCTACTTTATAACGCCTAAGCATAAGCCAATGCACTTGCGATGCATACAGACCTACGACCCACAATATTTTTACACGATGTTGTACCATACATCTAATGAAAAAAGTACATATTAATTAGTGAACCAGTTCAATTAATTACATCTAATGTAATGCATGGTAGTAATTTTAGTATATAAATATGGTATACACTGATAGAGTAAGCATATATATTATATTCATCATTCTGATCTCCAGATGGATGAATTTTTCGTACTTAAACGTGCATAAAAGCACTTATATATAGACTACTACACACTAAAATTACAATGTAATAATTTGATGTACAAATAAACTATTCTATCATAATTGGATTTACTTGAGGATACTAACATATCATTCCAGTGATCATGGACTAAATTTAAACATTAATATAGCACATAAAGAAATAGTAAAAAAAATCTTCTACAATATGTTGATGAGGATCATGCTTTACACAAATTTAAATCTAACTACTTGTAAAAATTTGATATTAAATCTTGTTAGAAATAAACTAGGATTACATAAATAATGTAAAATAAATATTGCCTTATTTATACCGCCCGTCCATAGGACTATTGAGACCAATTATTGCAGCGAGAAAACGTATTATTATAAATGGTCAAACTCCCAAAGGGAGAATAACTTGTCATGTCCAGACTGGGTTTGGAACCCGCGACCTCCGGATTACCATACAGAGGACCACTGAGCTACCGAGACTGACCATAATAAGTGTGTGGGTAAGGAAAAAAGAAGTCCATGGTATTGGCGGTTTGGTTTGGAATTCCCAGGCAACCCAAGTTAAATGGTCTCTTGTTTGGTTGAAAACATGAGGAGAACACCTAGTTCTGATTGGTGGATCAGAACATTAGCATAACATTTCTGGCTAAGTGGCCATGGATCAAACAAAACCACAACACACTTTTCATATTGCTAATGTGTTCGGACGAAAAGTTTCGGTCAAAATTTTGAAAGCTCCTTAAAAAAGATTCATCTTCAAAATAAAAAATGCACGTGTTTTTTGGTTTTTTTTTTTAAAATATATGTTACGAAATTGTGGCCTTTTAATGTTTTTTAAACAACCTGTATATTATTTTAATCAATAAATATAGTATAGGGCTGGTTTGTCTGGGACAATCTGCACTTCATTTACTTTAAAGTTGAATGTTAGTACATACAACATACCAAACATTACCTATACAATTCCTACAAAATTTCAACAGTCAACACTAAAATTGACATAGGTAAATAGGTATACGTACTTAACGACCTGTATATTATAGAACTTACGAACGTATATTACCAATCACGATAAATTTTAATTAAATCCAAGAATCGATTCCTTATGTTTCACAATTTCTGATTAATGGGTTTCCTACTTCTCTTTCAAACGAGATCTGACATATTCGATGGAGACCAAGGCATAATAAAATTACTATCGGTATGATTTATCTTTTCACGGCCTTTTTGAAACAACAGCTTCTCTAGACGCTTGTGGTTCCTGTTGTAGCTTGACTATCCCGTAGTATCCCTTCCTCTGATGGACGAAAAGTGACAGAGTAGGTACTTGCCATTAGCCCAGATGGGGCTGACGTCCTTCCAGAAGGACGCTGTGGATTTTTCTAATTAATTCAACTTGTTGGGGATAGTTGGCGACACCTCAAACTCTTTGTTTAGAGTCCTAGTGATAAGGACACCACTTTTATTTTGATTTATTCTTGCGTGTGACTCTGATAAGAAAGTTTGGATAGCTGTAAATTTCAATGGATGAACGAGACAAAAAATTTTACCGCGTTATCTGGGTTAGGTGGTGACCTGCTGGGTTAATACGTAACCAAATTTTGAATACAATTATTTTATCGCTTTTGGGGATCGAATCCGGGAGCTTCCGCACGCGCGGGAAACGAATACCTTAGCACTGAGTTACTTGTATATCAAGATCCTTTACCTCATTTTTATTTTATTTATATATAACGTTGCTGTCAACTGCATAGTTATATCACGACGGGGTGTTACCCTCCATTCGCAGGAAACTCACAAACCTGCTACCCAAATCAACCTCACCCAGCCTATGTTGGGTCGGAATGCTAGCATCACGAAGTATTCACCTCGCTGGTCGTTGCTTAACTTTGGTGATCCTACGAGAACCGGTGCATGCAACACGCCATCAACGCTGGCACACCTCAAATTTAAAACACAACACACAACTTTAAAACACATACTTACATCACTTTTCATCGGATCATTAAAGTTCATAGACTTTGCATCGAAAAGTACATTAAAAATGTGTTTTCCATAAGTATTAGGTATTAGTAAATTGTACTACAGTAGAACCCCGTTATTATGAACTTCGGATAAAATGATCTTTTTTTGGCCGATTTTTTTTTTTTTTTCAGCTATTACAGCTTAAACAAATGAAAGATCTTCCTTTAAAGAAGAGGAGAAAGCAAACAAAGCAAACAATAATTACTGACTTCTTTAGATCCTCACAATGTCTATATATATTATGTAGTATTTACGTATGTACCTAATCTGTACTTAAAATAACATTCAAATACATGTTCGTTTGACCAAACTTTGCATTATTTTACCTATACATTAGGTATGTAATAATATGCAACCCCGATATTATGAACTTTTACATTGAGTCCAACTATTATGAACTACCCCTGGTCCCAATTAGTTCATAATAACGGGGTTCTACTGTATTTAAAAGTGGACTAGCTGTTTAAATTCCGCTGCCTTCAAGATACTCTGAAGTCGGCCTTTGAATTTACTAGTAAAGACTGTCTGGGGCCAAGGTCACCGTCTGGGGCCAAGGTCACTGTATGGGGCCAAGGTCACCGTCTGGGGCCAAGGTCACCGTCGTGTCGTCGGCGTCGATGGCATGTTGAATACATTGCACCAGTGTTCGTCAAGTCACCAAAGCTAAGCAACTTCGAGCGAGGTTGGGACTTGTATAGGTGACCATTCAAATTTGAACTCGTGTGAGACTGGCTATTCATGGCCCAACCAACCTTGGGTGAGGTTAATATTTTTTATTGATTTAATTTTTATTATTTAATTACTTATTTATTATATGTCTGTTTATATCTGTATAATTATGTTTATAAATAAAGCTACAACTACAAGTTGTGGAACATGTTCAATTTTTTTTCTTTTTCTTATTGTAAGCGCTTTTTAACTTTGTCAATACAGGTCGATATTAGGATAGCTAGTTTGTTAGTTCCCAAGCGAATGGAGGGTATAATCTCCGTCTCAATTAGTTAAAGGAGACTTCAAGCAACAACAAAAGACAGTCTGGATTTGTAGGTAGTAATTAACTAGGGAATGGAATGTACCACATACAGTTCTTAAAGCCCCAGGACCAAATCCTCAATCTAGTCAGCGAATCGTCAGAGGATTTGTGTTTTCATTTAATTGAATTTTGGATCCTTCATTGAATGAAATTTCAGATTTGATTGGATTGGTTTCATTGTTCACAATTGTGTATGAAATAATTTTATTAATGATCCACCGTTATTGTAGGATTCATGTAAAGTAGAAATATCTTATACTCTACTATCAACTACATATCCATAAAATACTAATCCATCTAGAAGAATTTCTATTGTAAAATTTGATCTACAAATTTTATCTACAGAACATCAGACATAATATAGTATTGAACTAGTAGATTACTAGTTATGCATTGGTGGTCAAGTGGTTAAAGAGCCAGCCTGGTAACTCATGATTCTCATGAACCGAGGGGATCTTTTGGTTCGAATCCAATCAAGTACCCACATGATTTTTTCTCATTTCATATTATTTAATTTGAATCTTTGAGCACAAAATCATGGGACTCTTTAGCTTTAGTACTAATCAGGCAGTATATATCTAGGTATTATAGGTAATTAGGTGTGAAAAGAATCGGAAATTTATTTGACAATAAAGAATCTAACGCTTTTAAACTGTAAAGCAGACCTCCATGGCTCAGTGGTTAAGAGCATTGGTTGCTGACCCGGAGGTTGCGGGTTCGAATCCCAGAGCCAATAATTGTTTGTAAAGGACACCTATCAGTAACAATTGCATGCCCTCTGTATACCGCAATTTTTTCCACATTTGAAAACAAAGAGCTACCTAAATGACATGAACTAATGTAAAATGCAAAATTCTGGACATTTGCTAAATGGATAAAAAGTCATAGGAAAAATAATAATTGCATAGCAATTGTTTTCTGTTGGTATACCTATATTATGTAGGTATCTATATATTATATTGTACAAATGTACATATATAATTTATTACACATTATGTATGCACATTTAACCGCAGAAAATTGGCACTGAAAATAGAAAAGAGACAAAGAACAGAGAGAGGAGAGATAGAGAGGAAACACCTACCTCAATAACGGTTGTTCCTGACCACACTGATGGATGAAAACTCCCTAAAAACTAAAAATAGCACCTGTAATACCGCAAGAAAATCGAACTATTGCTATATTTGGAGTGGCTAGATTCCCAACCCACGTACGCAAGGTTCAATATCTTCTTGAGGATTTGAATTATTGCAAATATCTGAGTTTTTTTCTTCCCCCTTTACAGGTAACTGTCATAACCGGGAAATTTATGTGGAGTAGTTGAAATCGAATAGGAAGTTAAATATTATTACTATAACTAAGGAGGTACCGACCTCAGTAGCTTCATCGATAATGCGGCGGACTTGTAACCTGGAGGCCCCCTGATCAAGTCCCGGCTTCAGCGTAGATTTAGTAAAGCTAGTTTTAGTAGTTGTGTGATCGCGAAAGTGATGAACACAATATATGATAACTTACTAACTAAGGTACTTGTCATGTGGGAGTCGCCCGGGTTCGAAGCCCAGAGCCAATAATTGTTTTGTAAAGGGACACCTATCAGTGAGCCTTAGTATGACCCAGTAATATACCTTATTACCTACAGGAGAAATATTGAGTGTCACACTTCTCGCCTTTAGAGGGGAGACACATTACCGAAGGGCTAGCTACAACACAGACCACAATTGTTTACACAATTATAAATTGTAAAATTAAAATATAAATATGCATCTGAAGGTTGGGTGGAAGAGATTGCCGACAAAAGCAAGACCCGTTGATTGCCAGAACTACAACTAGAGAATATAATACTCGTATATTATAATATTTATTAATTTATCGGACGTCACCAAGTTCTCTCCCGACCCAAATTTTGGTCAGGTAGGTACCACGAGTTCTCTCCCGCTCGTGGTTTTATCAACACCGAATTCTCTCCCGTCGCTTGCTATTTTACCTGAGTTTATACCTACATAGTTTAGCATAAAATAGTCTATAGCATAAATTTTATAATAGAATCACCTAATACTCCTAATAGGTATCATTGAATAAGACCTGAGGCATGGCCTTATTTGTATTATTTCTTAACCCTATGATTTGAAACATGTACCAACAAGATGATGGAGGTGACACAGACAGAATTCTTTGAATTTTTATTTTACTGACTGTACCAGCTGTACCTATTGATGTTTTAATGCCGCAGTGCAGTTATTCCAAGAAAATCTATAGTATATTTATGACATAACATAACTAATAGGTAGGTAATTACCTATGCATCTTGGTAAAGTGTTAATTATTCTCCAGCGTCCTTACGGGATGGCAATCTATTGATTCAGAGGTTGATTCTTCTATAACTTATAATAGTTGTGATTTAGAGTGCTCAGGGTAACCCTAAGGGTTGGGTGGAAGAGATTGCCATAGGCAATTCCCCGCCCTTTAGTTAGGACATATGTTTTTATATATTTTTCTCTTCTTTTTCATTTTTATTGTAAATTTCCATTTTTTTCATTGTTAAAATCATTATTTGTTTTGTACATTATGATGTCCAATAAAAGGTAAAATAATAATATAAAAAGTTCTTTTTCTCATATACAATAAAATTATTACTATTGGATGTATGAATCAATTTTTACTATTAGTGACTCAAAAAATCTTATAATTTTGTTATAATTAATTTAAGACTAACTTAAAGAAATTCAGAAAAGCAACGTACCTGGAAAACTTCAACACATGCAGTCGAGCTTCTAAACTTTCAAGAACAGATGAGCTTTTGCCGTATAAATTCCAAGGAGAAAGGGGTGAATGAAGAACACGGAAATATTCTCACCGTCACTTTTAAATACACTGAAATAGAACACCGAACTAAACTGCCAAGAACTTTTCATTCATTATAAATTTAAATAGATTTTCTTGTGAATAGTTAAAACTTTACGATGTCAAAAGAATATGTTTGTCAAGTAATCAGCTTAAAAAGTCGCGAAATTATTCGAATACAAATGAAAAATTAAAATAATCTCTGTTAATTTTTTTTTATTTTCCGAGAAAAAAAAACATTGATTTGTTTTTATTGAAATTTTATTGTTTAAAATATTCAAATACGCAAATAAATTTTTATTTATCTACCTGTTTATTTATTTTCGTAAAAATATTAGAAAAAATATTTTTTTAATCCTCGAACTCCGGCCTACTGGTTCAATCGGCTTAACCAGGCAAAGAAGACCACTGACTAACTGATATCTCCAGAACACTAAGGCAACAGTCAGAATCTTACGGAGCTCCCTACCTTACCGATCTGAAAACTGAATAACTGATTCACTGAATTTGAATAGCATGTTCAGGTATCGTTACTGTTCTCTCGGTACCTCGAGTAAAAGTACTGTGTGAAGTTGTCGTAGGCTCATTGAAAAATATACTGGTGTGAACACACGATTTTCCTTATCCTAGCTGCCCAGTTCTGCCACTATTAACTGTACTTCCCGGTATAGCCAGAGATCATTTACAGTTTTCTCTCGGGAATAATAATAAAATACTATCGCCTTTTTTATACTGCCCGATTAGGACTATTACGTCCCATTATTCCAGCAGTAAGCCCAAGAATTATTATGTGGTTAATATCGCAAATGGGCAGATCCCTTGTCATGTCCCGGCTGGGTTTCGAACCCGCGACCTTTGGAATCTATGGATTAATGGATTGTGATTCACAGAGGGAATGAGGGTTACAGGGATCATTGACGATGAAAAATTGATATCTGTGATTTTACTTAGCTATAACCGCCAAATTTGCACAAAAGTGGTAGACATTTTTTTTATTTATTTATTTATTTAGAAACTCTTTATTAGCAGAACATACATATATACAGACAAACAATGGTAAAAATTAAATATAAAATTGACAGTATTAATAATATAAACAAGAAAAAAATAAATAAAATATATACATATGTCCTAACTAAAGGGCGGGGTTATTGCCTAATGGCAATCTCTTCCACCCAACATTCTTCAATGGCGACTCACTCAACTGTAACGGTCAATAGAAAAATAAAAATTGGCCCTTTTAAGGGTACCCTCCTAGAGGTCTGATCGAGTTAAACTTTTTCACGCCGCTGTTTGGACAGTCGAAACAACATAATAATAAAATTAAAGTTTTAGCTCGATAGCTTAACCCGTTCAAGAGTTGGGATAGACGGAGTACACGAGACGGCGCGGCGTAAAGAGGGCTCGTTAAAAGGGTTTTTCTTCATAATAATATGAACAAAACCCTAAAAATAGGCTATTCAAATGTTGTAGCTGCACTACCATAACTTAGGTCTCATATTTGTGTATCAAGTCTTCGAATGCCCATTTAATTAATGCACCAATTCATTTATTTACACTTATTAATTGGATATACGAGTTATATAGGTACAACACAGATAATTACAAATTAGTATACAATATAAGAAAAGTAAAAAGAGAAAAAAATAATAAATATACAATACATAATATATGTCCTAACTAAAGGGCGGGGTTATTGCCTTTGGCAATCTCTTCCAACCAACCAATCTGAAGTTTGGTCGAGTGACTTTAACTTGTCCTGAAACTGATCTCCTCTGAGTGAAACATGAGACTCAATTTGATCAAAACTGCTGAACCAGAAAATAACTGGTTCAAAATTTAAGGTAGAACTAGGTATCTATTCACAAAATATCGGACCTCCAAACCCCCCAATACATCAGCCCACGATCGAGAATCCGTTGGATGCCTAGAATGAAGGTTTGTAGTTCGAGTTCCAATCTGGTACATGAATAAGTTCGGATTTCAATAAATGGTGACAATTCTTAACTCAAAATATGATGATCTCTTAGGTTTTTGTGGTTTTAAGCCATTAGACTTACGGGTTGAATGGAAGAGATTGCCATAGGCAATAACCGCACCCTTTAACAAGGACACCTGTGTATTCTTTTTTACTTGTTTATATTGTAGTTCTCATTATTGTATTTTAATTTTTTATCGTTACTTGATCGTACATAATTATATATTACTATATGTCCTAGTAATAAATAAATAAATAATTTATTTATTAGTCCTATTAATAAAAATTTTAATAATAATAATAATGAGTGTTACAAATATCTATTAACTTCAACCCAAAATATTTAATTAGATATGTTAATATTATCTGTAATAATAACCAATATAACCATAATACCATAATAGTTAAACACCTAATGCAATTCACCTGATGAGTCAATAATTCATGGTGTGGGCTAAACTCATCCCGTATTTTTACAGGAAGAAAACAAGTAATATTGAATAGCTATTCAATAAAATTGATACCTAATTGTTTTTAAATGAGATTTTAATGGGACCCCAACATGTGGGTTTCATTGAAACATTATCATGTGGATTTTAATAGGATCCCAGCATACTTTTTCACGTTGGGGTTGAGGTCCTAAATTGTTTGTTATTAATAACAAATGGAATTTTATATGAGACTCTATCATGTGGCTACCGTATTGAATTAAAGACGAAATTTCAGCAGATAATAAGGGGGTAGCGAACGTCAGATACTTCCTGAATGGATCCTACCATCTGGTATCTTGTGTGGCACGAGCCATCTGCTGTCTTTTTCAGGTAACCCTGATGAGAATTTCACTGTTAGGTGTATGATCTATTTCCGACCCAACCTAGGCTAGTATACGTTAATGTGGTTAGCTGATACAATTCCCAGCGATTGGAGGGTAAAACACCCCCCCCCCGTTCTGATCCACAGTAGCTCATATCAAAATCAAAATAGAATCATGGAACATGGCAGGAACTTAGACTTTCGATCTAGGTGTCCATATAATCCTTCCACCACTGTGAGATAAGTATCTGTGCTGGGCCCATCTTACCCACTCGGAATTCTGGAGCACAGCATCGCTCTGACCCACCAAGTTGAGAAAGTTTGACCTTTATTGTTACTATGGCCGGGTATTTGAATTTCAGCACAATTTGTTTAGCGATACACCAAACCATTGGACCACCGAACCTATTTCTTTCCGGAGATTTTGCTTGGATTGGTGTCTTCACTTGGATTTCAGCACAATATGTTTAGCGGTACACCAGACCAATTTCTTGCTAGAGACCGGTGCTTCACTTCACCTTGAACTTAAACTCCAAGACGCGCTGCAAGATACATAGTAAGGTACCTACATACATCGAGAGATACATAAATAATACATAGATACATAAGTACATAAAAAGATGCTGCTGGGCACCTAGCCTGACCATCTGTCCAGCTCATCCTGGCTAAAGTTTTATCTGTCTTGTAGTTCCTGTATTATTTACTAGCAGTTTGTTCTTACTTCGTAAGAGAACTATATTTAAAATGAAAACATGCCCGTATACAGGCCAATTGATTTAGTCCCGAGATCTGATGAAGTATTTGGTAATGCATGATTAAGCCTAATGGAGAAATCGACTTACTACTCTGTTGCTTAGTGCTAATCGAGTACCTACTTCATTCAGCGGCAGTTTTGCAATAGTGGAAAAATATTCTGTTGTAAGTGGAAAACTTACATCTATTCAAAAAATAAAAATAAAACAAAACAAAGTGTACTCATAATTATATGATTTTTATTCAAATTTAATCGGGACTTTATTTAACATTAACTTATGGAGCATGGATTTATCTGATGTCATATACTCTCTTTTTTTGAGAAGAGAGAAATAGTAAATATATTCACTACAGACTGACATCACTATGATGCTTGCCGTGAGGCACAGTACTGACAAACTTTAACATTAAAAAAAAAAAAAAAATTGCTTCTAGTGATGGTTCAAGATTTGTACAGATGGTTGTGGATGATCCGACTTGAACCTCGAATGGCTGCAATTGTGATGTCTTTCACCATCGATTTGCAAATGTATCTATTTCCACCTATAAAATTTAACGACTAAGAAGAAGTTCAATACCTAAAACAATACGCATCCCAGGGCTGACTAAGCAGATAGCACTACGCATGTATACAGGGTGAGACAATAGTCTCTCACCCCAACCCCAGTATGTTTACCATCCTGTATCTCAAGAACCGGTTGGTAATTGTTTGATTAAGGTATATATTTTTTTTTTTTAATATGAAATCCGTTTATTCAGATCTTACAAATGAAATACTATTCAACCTTTTATGATAATTTTAGGTTTAGGTTGGCAGTAGATACAGTGTACAGGCTGACCACCGGGCGGGGTGAAACTTTATGCTCACCTTGAACAAATTGTACATGTTTATGAAACACCCTGTGTAAAATATGTACTATGTTGTGTGAATATATTCTCTATATCTGCGGTGAATTACTCATCTGATAGGTTTTCGATCGGACAGAGAGTGGTAAAAATGATGAGGCGGACAAATACTTAGTGGTAACGTGGTGAGATAAGAGTGACGTGTGTTTCCTAGAATGAGAGAAGAATAATGCTGAATTGTTAATGAGATATGTGTGGTATTGATTTTTAATAATACCAGATTTCAATTTTCCACAAGCCAGAAGATAAAAGATATGTTTTTTATTTGTTAAAAAAAAAATAGCATAACTACCTTTAATAACTATGGTCATTTTCCACGAAAAAATAAAACAAATTTTCCATCAATAATCACCACAGATATCAAATTATTGTTTTACAAAAAATAATTATCATCCAATTATTTTGATTGGATTATTAATATAAATATTATATAGATTAAATTTCTTACCTTCACAATTATGGTAATTTCATGTTATATTATAAACTATGCCCCCTTACATGCCCCCTTACATGGGGAGGCCTCAGATATTAATCTGATTTTGTACAAGATGCCCATATACTATGTATTTATGTTGTGTGTAAATTTAATTGTACAAATAAAGGATTTTTACATTACATTATAAACTATATTTCTCGTTACTGAGCTGTTGATTCAGGGTGAGGTTCATTTTTTTTTTTTTTTACAACTAAAACAAAACAAAACAAAACCCAGAGCTATTTAAGGGGTAGTTGTTACATACGATGTGCCTGTTAGTTGTTGACATCGAGTTTTTTTGTCTCCAATATTATGCATTAGGCTTAAGTATCTCTACCAACAAACCTCAACCATAATGTAAAAAATTTAAGCAAATGAGAGATGAGCGTTCTTCAAAACTAGGAAAAGTAGTGAGTCAAGAGTGTGTGATTGAGGAAATGCTAGAGAGTCGAGAGAAGTGGGTGGGAATATGTTGAAAAGATGGTGAGAGACATCATACGTATAAAAGAGAGACACGGGAGAGCCCTACAACTGGATCGGTAGGCCCTATTAGCACTGCACTTGAAGTAATGAAAATATTTCGGTTCCAAGTGCGGTATGCTATTAGGAGAGGTGGGATTTTAGTGGGTGGAAATCCCATACCCCAGGCTCAGATCTGGGTGTCTTTAAAAGATTTTTCCCCGTCCTTCCTTTGAAAAAAATATAGTAAAAAAATGTGGAGGTTAAAGTGTTAAACAATGCAAACCCGTGTATGTTTGAGAAAATGCAAAGTGAAATAAAAAGATCTGAAGGCGAGTCAACTCCCAATGAAGCAACATGCTACCTTGCACCATTTTGACCTGGTTCTCCAGGGTTTTCATTGAAACCCTTACAATTAACACTGCGCCCTAATTAGATCTAATGTGACGTACCCTTATTATTATCTGACCTCACTTGACCTGGTACCCTGCACCATGTTTCAAGAACATTTCAGCCGAAAGCAACAAGGGCAAATGTGTTACAAATGTCAATGGCTACAATCAGATGTTCATGATGGTTCTGAAGACTTGCTGCTCCTTGCTCCAGGAAACATTTATTTTCTTGTGTGCTGCGGCTGTTCCATGCTTCAATCTTATCTCAGTGTAATACCGCTTTTAGTGAGAATATGGAGCAAAATACAACTATTGCGCAAAGGATAGGTAAAATACTTACCAGTAACATCACGAAACTATGAGCCATACACTAAAGGGGTTTGTTTATTAGGTTTACAGGAAACAAGGAGGCACATAAAAAGGGCACTTTGGAAAATGTGTTACCGTATTCCTCTCTGCAGTTCTGTGCTTTTCATCCTATAAACAATTTTGTACATTGTACCTATATACCAACATACGTAAATAACTTATGTGTAAATACACCTAATACACATGTGCCTCTAAAATAGTCCTTGTAGAAAGAATTTTGTTCTAGTTATGTAAATTATTTACCCACGAAAATGTCGGAAGTGCCAGCCTCACGTGTTTGGAGGGAACAGAATTTTCTTCGAAAAGTCTGCTCCAACCGGGTACCGAACTCGGGATCTCTGGACCACGGGCAGTAGTAACAACCGTTACGCCACGGAGTCTGAGGTCGGTAATGATGTTGAATATTGATGATGTGTCGCTATTTAGATTTTGTAGAAATATTATTTTATTTTAATATCGTAATTATCTTTTTGAGTAAAAAAACTAGTCTATATTCTTAAAGTTGTAGATTTATTTCCGATCCAAATTTAAAATTTTGAAGGTCCATGGCACATTAGTATAGATCTTGAAAGATACACTTTTGATCCGTTCCGAATAACGTGATTTTCATATCAAAATGATTAATCATGGATATTATCTACCTACCTACTAATTTAGGTGTTGCTAAGAACATAAAAAATAATAGCACCTGACGAGATTTGAGTGGATGATGGATATTCAGACCATATTTCCCCGTCAGATTATCATAAATGCATTAATCTGATTCATCTTACTGATCTGATCCAGTGGTTCCCAACACAGGATGACCGGCGCCCCTCACGGTCTTGCAGACTTACCTGGCAAGCAGTAGCAGGACCATAATATAAGGCTCCCTCGTACAATGCGATCTGAGATTTATCATTTTTGTGATAATCACTTTCGTAATATCACAACTTCTCAAACTCACTTTAGTAAATCTACGCTCAAACTGGGACTTGAACCAGTGACCTCCAGGTTACAAGTCCGCCGCCTTATCGATCAAGCTACTGAGGTCGGTTGATGCAATCTGATAGTTGAGAATACCGACCTCAGTAGCTTGATCGATAAGGCAGCGGACTTGTAACCTGAAGGTCGGTGGTTTAAGTCCCGGTTTCAGCGTACATTAGTAAAGCGGGTTTGAGTAGTTATGATATCACTAAAGGATTAACACAAATATGAAAACTTTTTTTTACTATACTTGAGCACTTGCTAATAAAGAGCAGTTTCGAAATCCAAAAGCACTCAAAAAAACCCTCACCCACACACCTCCCCATAGCTGCTACCTTGCCTATTCTCTCCATGCCCACGTGTAATGAACCCTTTGGATGCCCACTGAATAACAACTTATTATTGTCCTGGGCTCCTTCAGGGTCCAGTGTGTTTCTAGGTTAAGTGTGCTTAAATTTTATACAGTCGAACATGGATATAAGAGAACTGAAGGGTCGAGAGTATTTCTCTCTTATATTCGGGGCTCACTTATTTAATATTATTTTCCCTTATAGAGAAGTAAATTGTACCTCGAAATTGTTCTCTTATATCCAGGTTTCTCTTATATCCAGGTTTCTCTCATATCAAGGTTTCTCTTATATCCAGGTTTCTCTCATATCCAGGTTTCTCTTATATCCTGGTTTCTCTTACATCCAGATTTCTCTTACATCCCAGGTTTCTCTAATGAATAGGTTATTTTTCTTAATAAAGAGGTAAATTAGACCTAAAAATTATTCTCTTATATCCAGGTTTCTCTAATGAATAGGTTATTTTCCCTAATAAAGTGGTAAATTAGACTTGGAATTTCCTGTAATAGGTATACAATTATTTATTTTTGGTATATTTTTCAGATATGGTAGGTACTACAGATTGTAGATTTATACCAATAGTACCTAACACTATAAGTTTTAAGAACCACTCTCTGAACCTTCATAAAAAATAATAGTCGTTCTGAGATCGATCTAAAGGTCACCGACCTCAATCATTTCGGTTCTATGATTGATCTTCTTCATTAATTGGTTTGATTGTTCGTTGTATTTTACACTAGACTGAGCGTGAAATACGACTGATTGTTTTAAGTGTTTGTGTTCTCGAGATATACTTAACAACATTAGTATAACCTATAATTATTATGTATATGTATTGATGTAATTATAACATTAGCAGTGGCAATGTCACTCTACTATGGTACGGATATTGCATGTCTAACTGTGTCTATTGGTAAGAGCGAGGACTCTAAAACAGGAGGTCAGGAGTTCGAGTACCAAGACGTCTAAATTTTGATATCACAATCATCACAAAAGTCAACGCAAATATGAAAGCCTTCATCATCATAGGGTGGCGTCATCGTGAACGATGGTAGCCAGACAGTGGAAAAATGACTCAGCACTTCTACCACTGTCTATACAAATAGGCTAATAATTGACATATTTAGTATAAAGAAAGCCTTATTAAACAAATTTAGTTGCTCAATAGCTAGAATAAAAAAAATATAGGATTTTTCTTTGTTTTGAGTGATAAATTTATTGTTAAACACAATAGATCAATAGAGTGTTTATCTATTTAGGTATCTAATGTGTTTTCAAACACAAACAAGCCAGCGTCGATGGCATATTGAATACACCGGTTCCCTTCAGAACACCGAAGTTAAGCGACATCCAGCGAGGTTAAGACTTGGATGGGTGACCATTCAAATTCTAATTCTCGTGACGCTGGCTTTTCCCGGCCCCACTCAGGCTGGGTGAGGTCAATGTGAGTAGCAGGTTTGTGAGTTTCCTGCGAATGGAGGGTGAAACCCCCGTCGTGATATGACCATGGCAGTTGAAAGCGACGTTAAACCCCACTTAAAAAAAAAAAAAAAAAAAAAAAAAAAACAAACAAACAAACAAACAACCTTTGTTTTCATTATCTAATATTTTGAGTATTAGACATGAATTTTATTTTAAGAGCTTTATAATAAATGAAGATGACTCATAAATCGCTTTTAAATTTGTCAACAAAGAATCAGGAATAATTCAAGCTAGAAATGACAAGATGAGGAATTCAAGCTCTTATATAGTGACAAGATAGATAAGAGACACGTGTATGAAGGCAGTTCAGTGGCATTTAACACTATCGGGCAGTATCGGGACATCTGGACCCCCTGGATGTATAAAATATTAATAATATTATATTATTATAAATATTAATAATAGTAAAAATAATATCACCTTATTGATACTGCCTGATTAGGAATATTAACTCCCATTATTCCATCAGTAAGCCCACGACGCATTATTATGTTTTGAAAATCCCAAAAGGGAGGATAACTCGTCATGTCCCGGCTGGGTTTCGAACCCGCGACCTCTGGAGTCTCAATAGATTCACAGAGCCTTTACCACTGAGCTACGGGAACAGACAAGGACAGACAAAATATACAAAGGAATCTATACTATCTATTGGTATATCTACCCATTATTCTAACAGTTTAGTACAGCACTTCTCTATTTTTAATGCATCACTTAATGATACATGTTTTTAATAAAGCAATATTTTAAAGGTGCATTAAGTTTAGGACTCTCAGTTAGTAGCTCTTAACACCTGGGACACCCAAGTACCTATATCTCAAACTATCAAATAACCAACCAACACACAATCGTAACACACGCTATAAAATGCTGGACGTGTGTGTTTTGGAACGGATAAAACTGATAAAAGTTAGGTGCCTATTACTGTAACAATAATGGCTTTCCATTAGAGCAGGCATATATCCAACTGACGGAGTGACGGCCCGTGTGCCCAAATTCTGCGGTCCTTTATAGAATTTGAGTTTGACTGCATTAGAGTCTTCAGGAGAAATAGCTGAAATTCTTGAGGTGTGATAAAAAATTGACTACTCTGAAAATCACAATAAAGAAGACACTTGGTCCGATGAAGTGTGATTTCCTCGTCATTAACCCTTTATGCATTCGTGTCCGACTGTGTAAGGCACGAATCTGATTGTCCAAAGATTCGGATCTCACACTATGCATGAACTTTTCCTCTTATATTTGAGTATGTTAACACATAATACTGGCAACCGACCTCGGTAAGTTGATCGATATGGCGGACTTTTAACCTGGAGGTCGGTGGTTCAAGTCCCGGTCTCGGCGTGGATTTAGTAAAGCGAGTTTGCTTAGTTGTGATAACACAAAAGTGATTAACACAAATATTAAAACTTTTTTTTAATAAACATAATACTGGCTCCAAACAAATTCTGGAATAAAGGAAGGCACTCTTTCGTCCTACTGGGGCAGATGGCTAGTTGAAGAGCCATGGAAATCGTCTGGATGCGGAATGCCTAGGCGATCCTATTACCAAGCCATCACAAATATACAAAAAAAAATTAAACACAATTAAATTTATTTATTTTTTACAAATAAAAAACTTCATCCATCTTGCTGTCGTCGGGGATAGACTCCATAATGCTGACGGCATTCCCTTTTTGTATTGCCAGACACAATCGTTGTAAAAAATAGTGTTGAAAAAATTCTTCATTTTCTGACTCCAGGAAGCCCTTTTTCTCAGATAAAAGAGGAAAGAAGATGATTTATGTAATATAAATAATCTATGAGAAAATAGAGATAAGTAGGTACCAGATACCTATGTAATATTAAGTAGGTAATCTAATTATTAAGCATCTAATAGAGATTTAGTCAGGTCAATAAAATGGGAGAATGAGGCAACCAGTGATGGACTTAAGAACATCTGTAGTAATCCAACACAGGGTTAGTGAAAGATGAACTCAGTTTTATTTGTGGTCACATTAGAAGTGATAAAACAGTTTATATTGATGACTGCAACGCATAAGAAGAGGACACTTTGGTTTGACATTGACGAACTCTTTAAAAAGCATTAGATAATAATATACATGATCATCATCATCATCATCATCGTTGAGTAGCATCATCATGTTCGATGATAATGGTCACCAAACTTGATATTTTCATCAAGTTTATACAAGGAGGCTAATAATTAACAAAGGCCCCCAGAACCAAGTTAATGAAAGTCTGATGTTTCCACTTATACAGGGTGGGGCAAAAGTCTGGAAACCCCTGAATAACTTTTGAATGCCTTCTTCGGTAAACTTAAAATTTTGTACGGTAAACCGGGCTAATAAGACCTTCTTTTAGAGTGGTTTCGATTTTTGTTACCGGCCCCCATGTCGGGGCCAGGGGGCCCAACTTCATTTTTTTAAATACGAACCCCCACCTTGCGATACATTTTTGGAAAGGTCTTCAAATAAGAAATACATTGGTGCAAATTTTATTTTTTTAATATTATTTGTTTGAAAATGGCGTCCAACTTTGTGTATGCAGTAAAGTCTGGAAACCCCTGAATATCTTTCGAAAGGACTTTCTCAGTAAATTTAAAATTGTGTACGGTAATCCTTGGTAATTAGACCATATATTAGAATTGGACCGATTTTTTTTTACTGGCCCCCATGTCGGGGCCAGGGAGGTCAACTTCATTTTTTTAAATACGAAACTCCATCTTGCGATACATTTTTGGGAAGGTCTAATTACCCCGACTTGCCGTGCACAATTTTAAATTAACTGAGAAAGCCCTTTCAAAAGATATTCAGGGGTTTCCAGACTTTACTGCATACACAAAGTTAGACGCCATTTGCAAACAGTTTAATATTAAAAAAATAAAATTTGCACCAATGTATTGCTTATTTAAAGACCTTTCCAAAAATGTATCGCAAGGTGGGGGTTCGTATTTAAAAAAATGAAGTTGGCCCCCCTGGCCCCAACATGGGGGCCGGTAACAAAAATCGACCAGACTCTAAAAGAAGGTCTTATTAGCCCAGTTTACCCTACAAAATTTTAATTTCACCGAAGAAGCCATTCGAAAGTTATTCAGGGGTTTCCAGACTTTTGCCCCACCCTGTATACTTATTTTGCTCAAGGTGGGTGAAAAAGCAAAGCTAGTGCAAAAGTGAAAATATACATACTATTATTATTATTATTATTTTCTAAAATGAGGAAATAATATATTTCAAAGGTAAAAATTCCTTCAAACTCACTACCTAGAGGAAGCGTGCCTCTGATTAAATAGGTATACCTACCTACTATGGAGTCGACCTCCGTACCGCATTCAATAAGGCAGCGGACGAAGGATCAGGGGGGTTGGTTCGAGTATAAAGTATGGCAAAATTTTGTTGGACTGGTCGGAGTGTCAAATCACTCTAGTAGTTTTTTAACCAACACAAATTTGATGACATTACTGGTAACCTATTCATAGGATAGAAAGAAAGTAGGGTTAAATTTGACCGTAAAAAAGCTCTTTTTATTCAAGCAACACAGAGTTATAGGTCGGTTTCTATCACAATAATTATATTCATGTCAATAAATCGATAGTACTCCTTGTCGACTTAGAAAGATTCAGTCATTAAAATTAGGTTTTACGTCCTGAAGTAATCATTAGGACGGGGGTTTTTTCTGTCCCCACACTGGGAATCAAACTAGCTACCCACATTAAACACTAGATGGACACTCGTGGCCACATTGGTAATACATATAGGTATTGAGATGATGCAACACACAAGTAGACACCCTGGTTTGACTATCATAATCTATTGAAAATCATAGGCAGATAGTAAAATCATCAATTCAATTTATTATTGAAAAAATCAATATTTTAAGGTGCCCATTACTTGCGTTAGTAGGTAAGTACTTACCGAACTTTGCAGGTATTCAAACTCCGGTCACCTGCTTGACTAAGTCACTCTAACTGTAGGTACACATGTTTTTTATGGATCGAAAGAAAATAACCAAGAATATTTTGCCTTTTAGACTCGCAAATAATAATTCAAAAAAAATAGCTAGGTACGAGACTCGTACACTTCACTTGAGTGTGGTGGTTTTGATTTATGATAGCAAACTAACATTAGTTCAGTGTACTAATAATTATGTTAATATATTTATGTACCTATGTAATAGCTTCAATGTATATTATGATGCCAAATATTTCATAACATATGCACATGCATCAGGCAAATTACAAAGACGTATAAATTTGGTAGTTAATCTACATAGCCAGCTGGAACCCGGCACTTTGTCGCCATTAAGGTTTTTGCCCGTGGCTAGCGTCCTATTTGGAATTTTAAAAAATCCTTTCTTAGCATGCCCCAAAATCAAATGCAGACTCTGAGCGCCAAATTTGGAGTCATTTGGCCCAGCCATTTCCGAACTGCGCTGATCATGATTGAATGAATGGATTTTGTGTATGAAGATAGGACATTTTATATAATAAAATGATTCGTTTGTGTGTGTGTGTGTGTGTGTGTGTGGTAGTTAAAAACGCTATAACTTGAGAGCCACAAGTAGGATTGTAAAATTTGAATGAAGGCAAACAGTTAAATGGAATAACAACAACAACAATATAACTCCGACACTCCCCACCGTCATAGCAAGAAGCTTGTAGGCTGTTACTATTTCCAATTTCATCTCCTGAGTTATGTATGTGGGCTTCCATATTGCCATTTCCCGTAGGTATGACTTCTAGATACATAGATGAATAACTTCATGTATAATATCTTTGTATTAATGACCAATATGTTTGCGTACATAATATTTATGTAATTACCATAGAGGTATATCTAATTTAACTAGAGTGCCTAGGCAGAGGCATTCTGGAATTTCTGGTGGCGTATATTTGATTTCCGTATTACTAAATATACTGGATGACCAATGATAGAATTTCGTTAATGCAATATCTAGAATGCAACATTGAAGCACACTTCAAGATTAGCGCATCCTAAATAAACATTTTAGGCTAATTATTTTGCTTTATTTATATGCTACATTAATTATTATGTCCCAACCATTATGCCAGCCTCCGTGGCGTAATGATTGTGACTACTGCCAGTAGTCCACAGATCCCGAGTTCGATCCCCGGTTGGAGCAGACTTTTCGAAGAAAATTCTGTTCCCTCCAAACACGTGAGGCTGGCATTTCCTACCCTACCTAGGCTGAGTGAGGTTAATGTGGGTAGCTGGTACGATTCCCAGCGAATGGAGGGTAACACCCCGTCCTGATCAGAACGATAAAACCAAATAGAATCGCTGGCGTTGGGAAGGGCATCCAGCCATAAAAAAAGTGCTCTACCATGAGGTGGAACAATGTCGACCCCAATAGCAAGGTAAGCTAATATGTGATAAAGACAAGGGGTAGGGGGATATTTGTATATTAATTGTTATGATTAAATTCAAATCTTCGGCGATGTGCTATTCTTTGTTTTCCACTTAACGATATAAGCTAATTTCTTTCTCTTAATTCCTAATTACATTTTCAAGATTAAGCATCTCCAGCATGATACCAGATCGCGGTTTGAGCGTTCACAGTAGCTCAATTGTTGAATTTTGTGATCTTTTTGCTCAGTGAGCGATTTCGAGGTATAATCTAATCATAATATAACGTATACGTAACAGCAGCACCATAAAAAAAAGCTTCATTTAGAAGACTGTTTAGTTCTACTTGGGTATTATAAATTATGTGGAAGTCTAGTTTTCTAGGTTTTATTATCTGTTGTTGTAGTAGCAGCAATTGAGATAGAAGTCAATAGGCAATAACCCCGTCTTTTAGTTAGGACATATGTATATATTTTGTTTATTTTTTTCTTATTATAATAATATTGTCAATTTGTATTTTAATTTTACCGCTAATTGTCTGTATATATTATGTTCTACTAATAAAGAGTTTCTAAATAAATAAATAAAAATTCTGATAGATATTCTGATGCGAACGAGGTTGTATTAGAGTTAGTATTTTTATCCACCCCACCCTGTATATTAAATGTTGGGTGACTGCGTTGCATAAGATGCTTTTCCATAATTATGGTACCTATAACCTTCATCTGGTTATAATTATTTGCTTCATGAGTTGATCGATTATTCATAATAGTTTCAATAAAATTTACAGGGTGGTTTCAAAACATACAAACAAAATGTACTGATTGATTGTGATAGAGCTTAACCTTTTTCTTCTATGCGTTTTCTTTAAAAAATCCATAACTAGCAAAATTTATATATTAATAATCTTACTAAACTACATTTTTTTAACGAACCAACAGATAATTATAAAAGATAATTTAATAAATACTTGTTATTTATTTTTTGAACCACACTAATGTACATATTTATGGCCTACACAAAACTGGTCGCGAGTTCTGTTTTTATTGGAAATTCAGTTTTATTTCCATTATCTTTATTTTGAATGAAAAACTTAATTAAGATTTCTACAGTACGTAACAGGTTTTCAAAGTTAAAAGCACGTTGAAAAAATAAATACAAAATGGAATATTTTTTTTTTTTATTGTTTATAAATCATAGTACAAAGGCCTCTTCGAGCCCTTGGTTGACAGGAAATGTGCCAAGTATGGCCGCCGCATTGCCTCTTTGGACGGCCATATCAAGTCTCTGTTTGAAATAATATCCAGATTTTATGTCTCCTGTCACTTCAATGTCACTCTGTAAAATTTGGTACCTACTGAAGTTGGGTTCTAGCCCGTTTGATGCATACTTGTTCCGGCTGGGTGAAGTTAAAGTAGATATAGTTAATTTTGTAGTTTTCAGCGATTAAAGGGTGAAAGCCACGCCTTTAAAGTCAAAACAGCACTCTGCACTTGTACAGGTATATGTTCTGATATTCATGAAAGCATAAGTAGTGTTTTATTTAGAATATCAGCGCAAGACAGGCAGTTCTATTATGTACATCTAGTACAACTTCTCACTTTTCTTTTTCAACTAATTGACTAACTCTTCAATGTAATATTAGCGCTGGGATTACCTATTCTCAAAAAAAGTCTTTACATTAATTATGGAATATCGAAAAATCATTTCTTATTGCACAATTTGCACTACTCGAATAACCAGGGTGTTAAAGAGACGCAAAAAAAGACCGCAGAAAGAACCCTTAACTTTGTATAGGTAATTATGGATTACCATTTCAGAGATATAGCCATACAACCCCCGTCATGTATTACTGAATCAAGGAACCAGTTTTTTGACATTTATTTAATAATTTATTAGAATTAAAAATATTTTATTGTTATTACTATGTAACGTGTGTCCGCTAATATTGTCAACATTATCTTTGATGTGTCTCGCGAGATTAGTTGGTTTAGGATTATTAAGAGATTACGGAGGAATTAATCTCAGACTAAACCTCTGGATTTTAATAATCTCAGAATATGCGTAGGAAGTGCCCCATTTCTTTTATGGGAATGATTTTAATAATTATTATTTAACACTTTATTGGACAACTACATGATACATTCAACAAAATAGGGCATGAAAAAAAAAAAAACACAATAGAATATATACTGAACCAACTGGCGAGGTTAAAGCCTGTGGCTTTCTCTTCAAAAATATATGCATCTATAATTTTTTCAAGTGTATAAGAATTTATTGAAGCCGCGTTATTAATGTGCTGTACTCAGAGTGTTAGGTGGTAGAAAATGTTTTAGACGTATCAAACTCGCCTAGTGGATTTTTTGAGAAGGGGAAAGCTCATGCCGAAAAGTGTGGGGCTCAGACATAGACCGCCCGGTATCAATGGTTGCCTATTCTAACTAAAACCCTTCATCAATAGTAAACCATATTATTATTATTATTATAGTAAGCTTTATTAGGTTAGAACAAAAAATATATACAGTAAAATACAATGAAATTATAAAGAAAAACAAAAAGATTAAGCAAAGATACAAGAAAAAAAAAAAAAGAGAATGAAGTCCTACCTAAAGGGCGGGGTTATTGACTGTGGCAATCTCTTCCACCCAACCCTTTGTGGGACAGTTGTAGGACAGTTGTGGGACAGTTAAATATTACTTCAACAGTGGTTATTACACCTAGTGGTTACCTCCGTGGTTTAATAGTTTTGATTACTGAGTTCGATCACTGGTTGGGAAAAAATTTCTATAACAAAATCTGTTCTCTCCAAAGAAACAAACAACCGAGGCTGGCATTTCCGGTCCAACCCAAACTGGGTGCTCTGTGTGTGACTCTTTTGAAAATCGTATGCAGCCTTCTAGTATGTAGTTCTATAGTAACATTTTTGAATCTGATGAGAACATTTTTTAATCTAAAAAACTAAAATTTAATTAGACTTTAATTAAGAGAAAATTTTATGGTATGTCACCCTCGTTAGTCTTTTCAAACTGATAATTTAGTCAGCCTTACAACACACTGAATGGAATGAACCTTTTGAAAGCAATAATTATAAAGCCTTTTCAATTAAAAAAAAGTCCTTTCATTTAACATGTAGTAGGTACCTATACATTACATAAGTGCAATACGCATAATAAGTATATGAGTATATGCATGGGATGTGCAAATTTTATCGAATGGACGTGTTATTCAGTATGAATGGAAACTCTATATCTCTATCTATGATAGAAAAGCCTGGAGCTTTCCTATGGTTTTATTTAAACTTCCTGTTTTATAAAAAATAAGACATACATTTATACAACACATATACCTAAATCTCATTAAAAAAATCGAAAGATGATTTATGGAGGTCTGCTATTTTTTTTTTTTTTTTTATCTCTGTAACTACTTGTGTGATCGCATTCATCTTCTTTATGATTTGATATATTGCAAAAACACGTTTTTACATTATCTTTTTGATCTACAAACTAAGGTACTAATAGGTATCTGGTAGTCAAGTTGTTAAGACTGTGAGGGTTAGTTGGTAGAAACTGCTTGCATTAACCTCGCCTGGTGGTGGTAACCTTCCATTGAAGAGTGTTATTATTATTTCATATTATAGTTTAAAAAAATCTTGTAACTGAAACACCATCTTGGTATGTCTTTTACATTGTAAGTCGGTACAGCCAGTACCTACTGGCTATGTTTATTATTTTATTTTGGTAAGTTTAGGTAATTAGAGAGGTACCTAAGTATAAGTACATTTTTTTCTAAGGAAGAAAAGAATCCATGGTGTGGAGATATTACATTCTCATTGTTAAAACGGATCATTTACAATGCACAACATAAATGAAGTTCAGTGATTTTAATATAGTTAAAGAAGTACAATGCGATTGCTGTGCAATAATTTAGCTAAGACATCTGTCATTCCTATTTGTTTCTCCGACAATCCTAACTTTGTATGTAAGAATCCTAACTTTGTATGTACGAATCCTAACTTTTTTTTTATGAACATTTATTTAAAGAGAGGTCTATAACAATCGAAGTCCTTGCCCAATCCTAACTTTGTATATAAGGATTGCATGGAAAGTATTTATATTCCTACTCAGTAAGTGAAAATAAAACGTACGTACCCACCTACCTTAGGTATTAGAGTATATTGAGAGCTGGAAGATCAGCATTACCTCGCTAGAAATCGTACAGCTACAGCCATTCCAGGAGCAGAAGTATTGTGTCAGAAAAAATACTGCCCTGGCCCGGTTTCGAACCCGCATGACGCGCATCCTTCCGATCTAGTCACATTATGTAAGTGTTTACATCTAAACCACAGAGTTGGATTCCTCTGCCAACATCATAAAATCCGTATTACCTAGCTTTCTACAGGTTGTACCATTACATAATCTACATAACACCCGTACATACATGAATTCACTACCAGCATACATAACACCCGTACATACATGAATTCACTACCATCATACATAACACCCGTACATACATGAATTCACTACCATCGTACATAACACCTGTACATACATGAATTCACTACCATCATACATAACACCCGTACATACATGAATTCACTACCATCATACATAACACCCGTACATACATGAATTCACTACCATCATACATAACACCCGTACATACATGAATTCACTACCATCATACATAACACCCGTAAATACATGAATTCACTACCATCATACATAACACCCGTACATACATGAATTCACTACCATCATACATAACACCCGTACATACATGAATTCACTACCATCATACATAACACCCGTACATACATGAATTCACTACCATCATACATAACACCCGTACATACATGAATTCACTACCATCATACATAACACCCGTACATACATGAATTCACTACCATCATACATAACACCCGTACATACATGAATTCACTACCATCATACATAACTCCGCGTAGGTGAGTTTCCTGCTTGGTTAATAAATCCACGTTGGATTTCCAGGCAAGACTACATTGGAGTTCTGATTTACGATATTTGTTTTTCTAATCCTTACTTGCCACTTCTTCGGCAGAATAATTTAAAATGAAATTTAGAATTTCAAGACTGATTTTTAAAAGATCGCATCCGGAGTTGAATTCTTTGTTGTGTCTACTACCTCCACCTTCTCGCGATGCTTTAGTGTTAATTTATTGGCCTCAAATCTTTTACTTAACCGAGTCTGGACTGTTTTTAGAATCACACCCAACAGTTTTTTTTTCTTCTGAATTTTATTATTCATAATAAATATTATTAGCAGCAACATCATCATCATCATTTTTACTGCAACAGGTATATCCAGATTATCCAGATAAGGGATTACTGTCAAAGGAGAGAAGGAAACAGACATAACGGCTGAAAAAATCATTAGGAAAATGTTGAGTAGTCTGGACAGCTGGTATTATTATTTTTTTTATCTCAACGTCTCTTTAACATCTAGGTCATTTTAGACGGGGGTTTTACCCTCTATTCGCTGGAAACTCAGGAACCAATTACCTACATTTATATCCTCCTGAGACCTGAATGTGCTTTTAAAAGTACATAAGACAACTTCACTTCACACTACTATCTTCTCTCAAAAACCATCAGGAATTTTTGAAAATTCCATGTACTTTTAAAAGTATGCCAGGTCTTAATCTGTACTTTCTGGAATACATGCCGAGGACTCAAGTAGTATCTGTCTTATGTACTTTTAACAGTACATCCAGGTCTAAATCAGTAGGTACTTTCGGGAAAACATGCCCAGGTCTCAGGAGGATATTTCACTCAGCTTGGGTTGGGTTAAGACAGAAATAGCGAGCATGAGTCACGAGGGTTTGAATTCATCCATTAAAGTCCTAACCTCGCTGGACGTTGCTTAACATCAGTGACATAATGAGAAATAGTGTATTCAACGAGATATCTACGCTGGCGTTAGTTAACCTATGTATATTTCTAATTAATTTTGAGTATGGAAGTTAAACTCAGAAGTTAACTGTACATAGAGTGGGTGGATTGGATCGGAAACGATATATTTAAACATGATGTTTATCTGTTTCTTCTGAATCACTATCGTGTTAGTGTGGGTCCAATGCATACATATTTAATTTACCTTATATACATATTTACATAGTATTCTAGGCATTACCATGTATTGGGGGTCGAGTGGTTTGGGCGCTAGTCTAGTAACAGCTTAGGCTTCGAAGGGATCCGTTGGTTCAAATCCCACCCATTTCGTGAAAATTTCTCGATACATTTTTGAGACTTTGGCCAAATAACAAAGGCACCACAACATTATGGGACTCTGTAGTTCTTCTTGGGCAGTGAAAATAAGTGTCAATTCTCTATTATTGTAATGATTTTTTTAATCACTTTTTTTCTCTCAATATTTCTCTATAACTGTGATGTAGGTACCTATTTTGTTGTTTTTTAATGATAGTTTTGCAACCTTTACATTTTATTTTGTGTTTGATTTTTTTTCTTAAAGAGGTTGGCATTTGTTACCATAACGTTTTTTTGTTTTTTAAAACTTTTTCTATATTTAGTACCCCAATATCTACTCATTTATTTATTTTATTTGTCCTCTTCTACTTATTTTCCTTCTTCTCCTCCCAATCCTCTTCTTCCTAGAGTCGACTAATAATAAAAGTCATTCCTCTGCCGCTCTTGGCTACCGTACCCCCTTCATAACCCATTCAATCTCCTGCCGCCCTTAGCTATGGTACCCCCCTCATAACCCATTCAGTCCCATCACCCCCATCTGCTACCCTTCCCTCCTCCTCTGTATTCCATCCCGTCCCCGGTATACAAATGTCTCCCCATTCAAATTAATGTTATGGCACTGAAATTCCAGGAAGTCCATAAAATTTTCGTCGCGTCTCCTTGAACGTGCTCAGAAAAGAATATTAGAAAATGGAAAAATCAGAAGTGGAAATTTCACGAAAATTGAATTTTGATCTTTCGAAAGATGCGCTCACAAGCTCACACACTCGCGTGAGTGAAATAGTGTACCTTATACATAGGTATTTAAGTAATTACTTATGTATGTAGTCACCGTGCGGCCGATTGGAGCTAGGCACTCAGGGCCATATTATGAAACAGGATTAGTTAGTAAAAGTCGACCCAAGATTAAACTCAAATCCAAGCCGACCCAAGACCCAATTTTTAGAACAAGATTTTCAGCCACAAAGGCTGGCTACAGCTCCGTTACGCCACAAAAGTATTATTCAGCTGCAAAGCACGGCTTAGACAATTAGACATGACCTCTACACTCTACACAACAATACAGTTGTTGTCAAGGATAAAGTTAAGGGATAGTGTCCACTAATATCGTCCCAAGGCTTGCACACACGGTGACCTGGGTTCTGGGTTCGAATCTCGGCCGTACCAAAAAATTACAAAATTTCGAGTCCCAGTCAGATTACATGTCCACATTTACCTACGTACAAATCAAGACTCTATTCCAGAGAGGTGTCACAAAATGTCTAGTTTCTTTAAGATGAGTGTTTCACAGCCTTTCTTCTATTTCGTAGCCATGAAACAGGAGCTACTGTCGAGGCTTATGGTCTGTCTTGTAGCCTACCCATCCCGTAGTATACTAGTCATAACTCCTAACGTCCTAACCCCCGTATTTTTAATTTAAAGATGAGTGTTTCACAGCCTTTTTTTTATTTCCTAGCCATGAAACAGGAGCTACTGTAGACGCTTGTGGTCTGTGTTGTAGCCTGCCCATCCCGTAGTATGCCTCCCCTCCGATGGGCGAGAAGTGACACAATACTTTCCATTTAAGGTGATGGGTGAACCGAATTAAGAATACAATTTTTTGTCGGTGTGTTTGTGTGTGTGTGTGTGTGTGTGTGTGTGTGTGTGTGTGTGTGTGTGTGAGAGAGAGAGTGTGTGTGTGTGTTTATTAATAAATATAAATTAATAGTAAGAGTGTTTCATCAAAGAACATAGCACAGCGGGGGGCACATGCACTTTTCAATATCCCATGTGTTCATGAAGTGAAAAGTGACATAAGTTGCAAACAAGCGTCAAAAGCACGATAGAATGCACTTCTTGTATGACCGCTGAAGTTAAGCAACATCCAGAAACATGAGAACCTGGTGGATATCGAGGTTCGAACCTTCGCGATATAGGCTATGGCCTGCCCAATTTTGCTGGGTGAGGGTGAGGGTATAATCAGTAGGATAAACGTATAAACCCTCTACAAGTCTACAATCAACCAGATATAGGTACCTAGTGGGCTAGTGGCCTCTACAATCAACAAGCTATAGGAGCAGACGTTTATGGATGGGACAACATGGAGGAAGGAAGATGAAAGTCAACCAAAGACAGTGATAGAAAAACACCCTAAAGTCCAAGACCAAAAGAGGCCAAGACTCAAACAATTGGATCAAGTAGAAAAAGAAAAGATATCAGAAAAACGGGAATTACAATAGAGGGAGCGCAGGATCAACACCCTAAAGTTCAAGACCAAAAGAGGCCAAGACTCAAACAATTGGATCAAGTAGAAAAAGAAAAGATATCAGAAAAATGGGATTTACAATAGAGGGAGCGCAGGATCAACACCCTAAAGTTCAAGACCAAAAGAGGCCAAGACTCAAACAATTGGATCAAGTAGAAAAAGAAAAGATACTCGTATCAGAAAAATCTGGTGTAAACATCACACGACTTTCCTTATCATAATAATTATAAGGAATTGGAACAGGACCAAAAGCCACTGGTGACTCAAGTGAACATTTAGCTAAAAATCAATATCAAATTCGTAATCAGCACCTCAAAATCATTGGATTTGATATGTCACAACCCCCATCTACGATAAATAATAAAAAAGTTAATCAAAGCGGGTCCCCCCCAAAATACCGGTAAATTGGGGCCGAGGTCTAAAAAGTTCAAGATATCAAAAAAATGATCAGAAGAGACCCCTATTATTTTTTTAATCTAAGACATAATTGTTCTCTAATATTTTTTTGTATCTTTAACCAATTCAAAGAAGCGGCACTTGCGGCCAATATTTGCGGTCCTGCGGCCGCAGTCTGCGGTCGATTGCAACCAAAAGTTTCGTGGTTCGTCTGGTGTATAATTATAATTAGCATACCAAATTTCAAGTCTCTAGCTCTTACCGTTCTCGAGATATCCTGTTTACACACAGACAGACAGACAGACAGACAGACGCACGTACCAATGGCTGAAAACAACTTTTTTGGTATCCTGAGGCTATAATTCGTCCAGAAATGTGAAAAACTGGGTAGGTCAAATTTTCGACGAATACAATACTTTCCTTATTATAGGATAAGGAAAGTAAAAATGGGAATTACAATAGAGGGAGCGCAGGATCGGAGAGCATGGACGCATGTTGTAATTGTTGTAGACGAGGCCAAAAACCAAACTAGGTTACCAATGGCCATGCTGGTAAGGTAAGGAGGGTATTTTGGGTTTGCTATTAATAAAACCAGTTGGAATCAAATGGACGAGATACCGTTAAGTTAAAAAAAGAAAAAAAAAAAAAAAAAAAAAAAAAAAAAAAAACATGAATGACTTAAGATTAAATAGTGTGTCATGGACCAATAAAAAAATATGCACAATAACTGTAGGTACATAATATTGTATGTATAAATAAAAAAATCTCCGTCACCTTGCTCAAAAATAATAGATGCCCTATTAGGGATAACAATCACTACTTTACACAAATTAGGTATATTAAGGCCAAATTAATTTGTTTCGTAGAACAGCTGTTAACAATGCCACCATTGCCACCTATTTAGCATACCCACGAGTATCTACATGCCTTTTAGGGAAGTTTATTTTCCAAGTAAAGTTCAAGGTGATGTAATGTTTACGTCACTCATACAGAGACAGGAGTTATACCTATATCTAGCTACTCATAACAAAATGTGACACTGACATACTATTCGCACCGTTAGACAGGCTAGACACCTTTTCAGACAAGATATTAATGAATAAAATCCAGGCTGGGTGAGGTTTATGTGGGTGCCTGGTTGGTATGTAAATGGAGGGTGAAACCCCCATCTTGATATGACCTTAGTTGAAAGGATGTTAAACCCCAACACAAAACATTGCTCTAAATTCTATCATAATATATGATTTCGTAACCATAATTTTATGTTTCTCATCGCGTTGAATATATAAACAACTTTGTCTGAAATATCTCTAAACCTATCAAATCATCATCTCTAAAATAATGTAAAAACATTTCAAGTACCTTACATTACAATTGCGTGTTTGCATATTTTATACCTGGATGCACTTATGCAAGCTACTGTAGCCTTTAAATGTTAACATCTACATTAACGTTTCTAATTAACTATTAAATTTGCTGTCATTAAGCAATGCCATTTTTCAACAAGTTGATAAAAAATAGCGAATAAATAAAAGTACGAAGAAAAAGTAGGAGAATAAAAATTCCAAGTTGCAATTTTTTATTTCTTATCAACAAACTTGCAGAAGAATCGCACTCTAATGACGCAATAAAGATCGCTTAATGATCTGTTTTACATATTAACGACAAGCAGATATCACCGGGTCCATTCATTTCACACCAACTCACCCATAACTTTCAATCAAGTAGCTATTTATTTAATCAAACCACGTGACCAGTGGGTGGGGGATGTAGGAAGAGGCAGTTGTCAACTGGTTCTTGTCAATGTCAGGGTAAATCAGTGAGTAAGTACACTTGAGGAAGAGACACGCCCGTTTTTACGTCATGTTGCTTCGAGTATAAAATAATATACCCTGCGTTGGCTGTCAAGTGGTTAACCCTTATTAACCCGAGTTTTTTTTTCTTGAAATGTATTAAAAAAATTATCGGATCTTGTTAATTACTCAATTTAAATAAACTTTTTCCCTTAAATTTTTTTTATCCAAATTACCGTTTGTCCACAATAGGGTGTTGCTTAGATGCAACGCGGGGCTAATGAGTGGTATAAAAAAGACTTTTTTTAAAATAGCTGAAATAACAAATTGAAAACGTTTTATTATTCATCATTTTACATAGTTATAAAAGTATAAAAAAATAAATTAGCAAAAAACAATTATTTCAACTAAATTTATAATTTTCTTTGGTGAATAAAGTTCAGAATGTCAGTGTTAGCGGGGGTCATGCTTAGAATGTCAGCAGTGAGACTAGGGTCTCCTGTGATAAGTCTCGAAACAGCTTACACAAAGACCTACATCACACTTTCTACAGAATGTGTGGATTATACTGGTACAATAAGCGCCAGAACATCGACGGTGTTTCTTGCCTTCATTAACCACGACCAATTTGGTCATACCTCACATCATCAAAGCGAGGTAGCGCCTGTGGTCTGAGGGCAGGTCGGCCTCCTTCTGTCGGAGGGACACCATGAGTTCGCAAGTAAGAGGTTGCAATGGCTCTTTTGAACTGGAGTTGAGTTATCCATTCAGCATGTGACATGCTGTATACATTCCAAGCATTTTGAGCACTGACATCAAGTGTCCACGAGAAGATGGCCCACCACCATTTCTTATTACGGATCGCTATGCGATGTCTGTTGATGTTCTCATCCATCAAGACTGTCCCTTCCATGTATTTGTTATATTCAGTAACTTTAGATGGTTGTCTAACCTTTGCAACTCGTTTTAGCTCACTTGAGTGTCTATTTACATGAGAGATGGGTTGCATAGAGTGAATGGTAGAAGCTAATGTAACTGCTGCATTATCCTTGTGTCGGAGGGACACTGCTGCAATAATTCTCATATGAAATAGGCATGGTAATAACCCCGCGTTGCGAGAATGCAACACACTCAAATGGGGTTCCATAAAGCCGTAATAATTGTACTTTTGACTACAAAATATGTATTAATGGATTCCAGAGGCTTTCATTAATTTAAATAATTAAACAGACAGTAAAAAATAAAATTAATTGAAAAGTAAAATTGAACTTACCTTCGAAGGTCCGACATTTTAATTTCCAAAAATAAACGCCCCGGCGTTTATCTTCCCTAATTGCACCTCTTTTACAAAATGAGCATGTTTTTTTTCGAGGTGATAAGAATATTTTGTTTACATTGCAGATCACGTGATTTCAATGCGAAGATGTCAACCAAAAAAAAGAAAAAAATCAAAAACCAGGCCTACCACCAGTGTTGCGTCAATGCAACGCGGGGTTAATAAGGGTTAATGCGTGTGTCCTGTAATTCAGAGATATATACACGGATTTTTCTTCATTTATTTGAATTCATGACCACTTAATAATGTCCCCAAAAAGGGACTGGAGTAAAAGGACTAAGGGACAAATAAAATTATGAAAATAAAATAGTATTAAAACAAATAAAAGTCAAACCGAATTAGGTATATAGGTAGTGAGATAAATACCTACCTATTTGGAGTCATATGGAATTTCCATTTGAAAATTTAAGAAGGGGCCAAGCCCATTAGGTGACCAATCTCATGAAAACCTTATCAAAAATTACACTTCGTAATCTTCGTATGGAACTGAAGGTGAAATAAAGTCAATGAGATACCCACTGCACTATAATAGACTCTAGAGAATTTGCCAATATTGCTTAAAACTTTAGGTATCATTTTAATCAATCGCAACCAGGTGACCTTTTCTTTGTATGCGGTAGCGATGATTGTCCGCAGGCACTCATTATCGCAGTACCACAATTCCACGTTCTGCCACATCAGACCACTATCATGAAATTAGCACTTGAAATAAATTTGCAGATTTTGTTTCTCATGATTCCTTTTTTTATTATAATAATTTATTTAAACTTGAAGTAATGAAAATATTTCGGTTCCAAGTGCAGTATGCTATCAGGAAAGGTGGGTTTTTAGTGGGTGGAAATCCCATACCCCAGGCTAAGTCCTGGGTGTCTTTAAAAGATTTTTCCCGGCCTTCCTTAAAAAAAAAGAAAAAAGAGGGAACTGTAACACTCAGAGAAATGACTCTACAATTTCTTTTTATGAGGCTGAGATTGAAATCTCAGTCATTTGCGCTTTCGACATTACTTCGACATCGTCTTGGGATATCATGCAAATTCATAGTCTTTATTATTTAAAGACATTGTGTACAGAGTCTTTATTACGTAATATATAGAGTCTGTATAACTATAAGGCCCTATGTATAAAGGGGTATGTATTACCTAAAGATGAGGTACAGAGACTCGATGTTATTTGCTATTTGAAGACTCGATGTACTGATTCTTTATAATTTTATAAATAAATACTGATTATCCATCAAAGAAAAAAGAAAGAAAAAAAAATCTGGTGTAAACATCACACGACTTTCCTTATCCCCCAAAAAGGAGTCAAATTCCGCCACTGGTGACTCAACGGTAACAGATAACTAAAAACCAATGCCAAATTCGTAATCAGCACTTCAAAATCATTGAATTTGATATGTCACAACCCCCATGTAGGATGAATAATAAAAAAGTTAGTCAAAGCGGGTCCCCCCCAAATACCGGTAAATTGAGGCCGAGTTCCAAAAAGTTCAAGATATCAAAAAAATGATCAGAATAGACCCCTATTATTTTTTTGATCTAAGAAAATGTTGTTCTCTAAAATTTTTTGTATCTTTAACCAATTTAAAGAAGCGGCGCTTGCGGCTAGCATTTGCGGCCGATTTCAACCAAAAGTTTCGTGGTTCGTCTGGTGTATAAAATTATTTAGTGTACCAAATTTCAAGTCTCTAGCTTTTACCGTTCTTGAGATATCCTGTTCACACACACACAGACAGACAGACAGACGCACGGACCAATGGCTGAAAACAACTTTTTTGGTATCCTGAGGCTATGATTCGTCCAGAAATGTGAAAAACTGGGTAGGTCAAATTTTCGACGAATACAATACTTTCCTTATTATAAGATAAGGAAAGTAAAAATCAATAATATGAAGAAAAATATGTAATCTTGGATTATTGATGGTTATACTTTGTCTTTTGGCAATTCTCTATTATGAAAGCAGTCTCTTCAAATATATTTATTTTATTGTTTCTCTCTAAAGACCTCATGTGACTTGTTCAATCGTTTAGTATAAACATTTAAATCACATAATATGTACTTCAATGTCACATTATGTACTTCTAAGTTTTGCTGTATACATTATGTATACAGAATATTATTTTATTATATACCTCATCAACACAGTTTAAAGTTATAACACTCATTATGCACAAAGTGTTACCACATGTACCTATGGTCAGAACCTTTATTAGTTAAGTCCATTAATTATTCGAGTACAGAATTTTCATTAGGAAAAAAATCATTTACAGATTCTTTATCACTTGAAAACCACTAAAGAAAAATAATAGACCATACTGTAAAATCTTTGACATTTTTCAAGATACTACTGTACAAATTTTAAAATACCACATACATGTTCAATGTTCATTGTCTTCATTAAAAGACCTAAGTAGAGACTTTAACACAATACCATAATTTATTATGTACATATACTATAATTATGTATTTACAAATTCTTTATTTACTCTAATACCTCATCAACCCAATGAACTAAAATGTATAATTACCAAAGCATTATGTATCATTTAATAATTTAAATACATGACGTATACTTGGTTCGCTTGTATGGCCATTAAATTAATGTTCACTGATGTATGCAATTTATTTTAAAATGCCAAACAGTGTGCAATTTGATTTCTTAATCCGATTTATCGTTTTTTTTCCAAGTAGTCGAAGACCATATTCGGACTTTTTGACATCTGTAGGACAGGGTCAGATATGGGAATTTATATATTTTTAATGAATAAATGAATAAAAAATAACTGCAACATTCATACTTTGAAAGCCAGCGACATCGATGGCAGATCTCATTAGATTGCTAAACTAAAGTAACGCTGAGCGCGGTTTGGATTAGGTAGGTGACCTGAAGGTTCGAAATTTTTCTTTACTCTCTAACTTTGAGAAATATCTATCTTTGAAACATAAAATCCAATTTTAAGAAGAGTATACAGAACAGATGTTACCTGTTTGCATTGCCACGGGCAAGGTGGGAGTGTCAGAAATATAACTACTATGTACTTAATGTCTAACCTAAGTGTAGGTATGTAAATAGCATAATATTCCATATGGTAAATAGTATTATACATAAGTAAACGGCATAGTACATAGTACAAAAAGCATATTTCTGCATGTTACGTTACCATTTTCAACATGCATAAAAAATATTGATGCAAAAAAACCAGCTAGAAGTTCAAGCATTTAAATTGCTAATGTACGCTGCATTATGTAGACCATTAAACATGACAGAAAAACGGGTCTTTTGGATTAGAATATCTAGGATTAGTATACAGGGTGTATAATGGTGTATATACAATTTTATTATACAGGTTCGTTTTGTTTATAAATTACTTTCTTTCTTTCTTTGAGTCCAAAAAATTGCACAAACATACCTATAATTATAATCTCAACAATACTTCTCATTTATTATTTTCTGAAAATATAATAATAATTTATTATTGAGTGATATGACCATGTAGTTATAAGCAGAGTTGGAAGTAATTAAGTCTCGCTGATTTTTAGGGGAAATCTTTGATTTTGATGAACGTCAATCATGACCGAAGCCGCTACTGGTAACCGCTCACAATCAATGCACTAGAAAATATGATCTATAGTTTATTTAAAAGTAAATCAAACAATAATAAAATTATAGATTGTAGACTTCTACAAACTCAGCTGAGGGAAGAGCCGAAAGCATACTTGCTGCATTCCCCCTCTGAACTTTTTTTTGTAGGTAAAAAAGCTCGAGGTCTTTTACATACGCTTAGATTTTATCATTATTATGAAAACAAACTGATCCAATTCTTCATGAGCCACCCGATATCTCTATATTTATGTATAACTGTACACCTTCAACATATACTATACATTTATAATCAAAGCCCTGCAGTTGAGTGCACTGTCTTGATATCTTGCATTCGACTCGTCTGAGTATCAGTATTATTACTAAACTTCATTGTGTTGTGTTAGGTGTGAGGAGATCAGTAAGGAGGATTAAGAGATAGAAGTTGATCTCTTTGAAACCTGTGGCGGGGATTTAACGAAACTGTGAGGTGTACGGAGTTTATATATTTATGTGTCATTGTCAGGCACATACATAGGTATTTACCTACTTCTCTCCAATCATGTGGAGGTGAGGAGTTATGACTAGTATGCTACGGGATGGGCAAGCTAAAAGAAATTGAATGAAATTACGGGTGATTTCTTTTCTTTACCGTTCCATCATTTTCTTTACCAAAAAATTGGTCTAGCCATTCAGAGAGGAAATGCTTGTTGAATCCTTGGTTTCCTTAACACGTATGAGACGGGTCCTATTTTCTATAGTTTGTACGCTGGGACGGCTTCAAATTAGGGTATGTGTTCCAAATATGACAAAAAAAAAAAAAAAAAAAAAAAAATGGGACGGGCGAGTACAAAAAAATATTATTTAAAGTATTATCTGTGCCCACCGGTGGGTCACATTACAAGGGAAATTGAAAAAAAAACGTGACCCACCGGTGGGCACGCCGTCTCATACGTGTTAAATAAATAAAAAAAAACATGAAATTTATTATTGGTACAAAAAATCTTCTTAATCAGGGATTCATCAAAACTGACTGTAACTTTCTAAAAGCTGACTTTGAACTATTTTTAAGAAATGCAAACTTAATTCAGCATATTCAGCACTGAAATTTATCCGCGCAAGTTTTCAGTCAGGTGAGAGACAGTGTGACGTGAATGTGAAATTTCCAGTGCTGCATTAACAAAGGGGCGTACTCAGGTGTTTAGAACTGTGCCCTAATTTGAGAGAAAAATAAATATGCGCAGGTAGTCGTGGTACTTAAGGCGCTAGTCTGCTGATCCAAGTAGCATGGGAGTCATGTACATGTGCACTGGTAGTCAAGTGGTTAACGCGCTAGTCTGGTAATCCAGGTAGCGTAAGGATCCGTTGGTTCGAATCCCACCCAGTGCACGAATTTTTCCTCATTAATTTGAGTTTGTGACCACAAAATAATAAGACTTTGAGCGTTAGGTGGTAGAAAATGATTTGAGCATTTTTATTGCATTAACTGCATGAGCATTAATTTCGCCTGGTAGTTACCTTCCACTAAAGAGTATTATTATTATTGGAATTATTAGCTGAACAGGGAACATTGATTTGAGATTTACACCACATAATAATTTCAACGAAGCAACTGCTTGGATATGTACTTATCAAGAAGTATACTTCGCGATCAAGAAGTATGTATGATTTTATTTCCTCTTCACAATTTTTGTGGGTAGCGCAGCAGTACTAAGAGCCTCCTTTACTATTCGAATTCTATTACATTAATTTCCTTTTAGTCTGGTAATGCCGTCACTGGTCGTTACTTATACTCATTTTTCCTCACGAGGTATAGGTGAACCCCGAACACCAAGGTACAGAACAGAAAAATTCCTGCTCCGCTGGAGATCGAACCCAGGTCAACATGCGTGTAATGCCCAGCGCGCTCGGCAACGGTGACTACTCGATCAAGAAGAATTAAAAGACCCTCGTAGATAGGGTCCATTAATATTACAACCATCATCATTGTATAATGTAGGTAATAACAATATTAATGTCGCCTTATTTATCTTACCCAATTAGGACTAATAGGTACCATTATTCCAAGAAGTATTAGTATCCCGGCTGGGTTTCGAACCCCGCGACCTCTGGATTACCAGACAGACCCTTTGATCACTGAGCTACATAGTTAATTTAATATATTGTTTGGTATATTGTGTTTGTAATTTTACTATAAAATTATGTATCATCATTGGGTAGCTTCGTTGATTTCGACGGATGCCAAATTCAATAGTGCAGCATTGTACTCCATTATTGAATTTTTACTGGGCTACTCATAATTTACAAAGGCGCCCAGAACCAATCAGAGTTTGTCTTTTAATCATTTACAAGAACATTTTAAAGGTTTTATGTCCAATGGTATTATACGGGATAAAAAGAAAGAGCCCTGTGCTTGATATTATTTTTACGCCATTAGCTCAACAATAGTTTTATTACAACAAATAATTTACAAATCATTCGTCGTTCAACATGTCTCCTCACAATACCCTCACCCGGCCTTACCCTGTCCCGGTCCAGCCAGCGTAGGAAGCAGACCGGAAAGACATCCGGAAAGAACGGAAAAACAAAAGGGTTGGGTGGAAAAGATTGCCACAGCCAATAACCCCGCCCTTTAGGTAGGACTTTAACTTCATTCTCTCTTTTTTTCTTCTATCTTTGCTCAATCTTTTTGTTTTTTCTTTATAATTTCATTGTATTTTACTGTGTATATATTTTTGTTCTACCTAATAAAGCTTACTATAATAATAATAACTCTTCCGAATAGCTGTCATTACTGTCCATAAAGTGAAACTGGCAATACTGGTCGCCAACGTATGAAGCGGAAAGGAGTACAAGAGGAAGTCTCCTGTCTCCACACTCCATGCCCGGCCCTGTGTCTTCTGTCTCCCACTGTAATATTCACATTTCACAAGCTTCATGAAATAGACGGGAAAGAAGAAGAAGAAGCAGCTGAGGAATAGCAAGGTGGTGGGAAATGTTTAATGATGAGTAAAAAATAAAGTTTTCAATTTTTTGTCTCCCACAGTAAATTCAAGTTTTAAAACCTGCCCACATTTTAATAATTTCCACGAAAAAAAGTAAAACTGCAAGCAAGCTTCAATATTATTATTTAGGTCAGCACTAGAACTGATGGAAGTTGTTCTATTATAGAGTTTATTTAGATATATTTTAGAAGTCTGTTGGGTTATTCAACTAAAAAGCGCCCCAAAATAGATAGCTTATCTAGAGATAGAATTCATGCGTAAAGAAGTAAAGAGCTTTGAACTCTCTGAATATGAGGCTTTTCATTACGTCTGTCCATCAAATTTGAAAATTAGTTCGGAGGGAGGAGGCGTACAAAAGATTGGGCCTTTCATTTTGAGCTGCCCACGAATCCCACAATCTTAATTTAGGTCAGAAGTTCACTATACGGTAAGTCATAATTAGAAATGATTTTCAATAGGTATTATATCTCTAGCTTTTTTGTTCTCCTCAGAAGAGTGAGAGAGAGAGAGAGATAAAGACAGATAAAGAGAGAGAGAGAGAGATAGATAGAGAGAGAGAGAGAGAGAGAGAGAGAGAGAGGAGAGAGAGAGAGAGAGAAAGAGAAAGAGAAAGAGAAAGAGAAAGAGAAAGAGAAAGAGAAAGAGAAAGAGAAAGAGAGAAAGAAAGAAACAGAGAAAGAGAGAAAGAGAGAAGAGAAAGGGGATAAAGAGCGGAGCGCAGCGAGAGGCGAGATCCATTAAAAATGATGAGTCTCTAGGCGCTGAAACCGGGACTTGAACCACCGACCGGCGACCTCTAGGTTACAAGTCCGCTGCCTTATCGATGAAGCTACTGAGGTCGGTTTCGAATAAAAATTATTTTAATAACACAAGTTATGACTCCTGTATGACTCCTAGTTTTCATTTTCTGTATAAAAGGGTAATTTTGGGTGGAAGAGATTGCCATAGGCAATAACCCCGCCCTTTAGTTAGGACTTATGTTTTATATTTTTTCTTTTTCATTTTTATTGTATATATTGTTTCCATTTTTTCCATTGTCAAAATAATGATTTGTATGTACATAATGTCCATTAATACCTAATAAAGCGTTGTATAATAATAATAATAAAATTAGACTGTGTGTTCAGTTAACACGTAAATTTTTACAGTACTTAGTACTCGTCTTTATGGTGGAAACATTGACAGAAACTTTGGTTTCCTCATGGAAGTACAGGAAAAATGTGCTAGGCTCCTTCAAATGCACTTGGTGTTTCACTTCCGATAATTATTACGAATAATAAAAACAGATGTTTGTGTTTTTTTGTAGATTTGTGGGACGGAAAATTTAGCTCTTAATTTTATTAGGTATTATATAAATATCGGAAATAGGTTATTGGAGAAATTGACTCCTTACGGTTCAATTAAAAGCAGCGAGCCCAAGTTTGAGAAACACCTAGCTAAACAGTATTGTATGCAAATATTATTTGTAAATTATATAACGTTATAATGAGCACTGTAGTTTCTCGGAGGCATTCTCCGCGAAACGACCATATCGCTTGATAAATCCGGAATCCCATTGACACGAAATCACTGAAAACAGTTAAATCCTATGAACGCCTGGTTTTTATTTGATTATGCAATGTGCATTGTAACAATTATTTATTTTTAAAATAAACATTGAGAAATTTCAAAATATTGACTGATTATCGATAATAACGACAAGTAATGACATTTAGTTCTGACTACCTACATGATAATAATGTTTTCAGATGGATGTACGATGTACCTACATACCCAGTTCTAGTGTTTAATAAATTAGGATATCATGTTGGCACAGTTTTAAATTATTTTTAATCTAATCTGGACTTGTAGATAATTACTAAAAACAAAAAATAAGTCGGGTACCTACTAGGTAAATACCAGGTATTATTTGGTATTTTCGGAAATGTTTAAAATTTTATTTTTTCTATAATTTTATCATACCTATTATAATAATTTTAAATAATACAATTAATATTTAATATCAACTCATTTACATTTTCTTAAATGAATATTTTTATATTCATTTACGTACATTAGGTACAATTTTTCTTCATTTACGGCCATTCCATATGTCGTGGACACTACATTTTTACTCTTCAAAACAAATTTGTGGAACAATAAAAAGAGATAGAATTTTTTTTTTTGCTCATATGATTTCTTTATTTTTATAGTTTATAAACTAGTTGTAGGTTTTTTCTCAAAGATTCCTGGATTAGCTGTTATTCCACTTTTTGTTGCCGTTGCGGACACTACCTTACTATTTGATTTTTTTGAGAACCTTATAATTAAATGTAAAGTTCAGTCCCCATGGAAAAAATACCTTCAAAGTGTCATATTTTTTTAAAGAGGACAATATTTACTTTAAAATAATGTATTGTTCATTTTTTTATGTAGAGTCATTTTTGAGTTTTGCATTTCCAAAAATTATGTGTCATGTTGCGGACACTACATCGCGGACTCTACAAAAAGTTCTATAGTAATTATCTTCACTCTTATTCAGTTATTTGATGGAAACACATGAACTAGAGGTACTCTAAAGCAATAAAAACAAAATGAGAAATGTTAGTACAAAAAATATTTATTACTTTATTAGAAAAAATGAAAACTTTGAGATCAATTAGGTACGTACTAAGTACTTGTATAAAAAAAAAAAAAACTTTGGGATAGGAGTCGTAATTAAAATAAAATAAATTTTCTCACTTGAATCTTTTAAAATGAAACATGAAAAGTAACAAAATTAAACATGAATACCTAATTATGGGTAAAGAATGTTAACCAGACAGGTATAGCTACTTGTGAATTGTGACATATAGGTAGTTATGCCTAGTACATATTGCTTAGAATTTGTAGAATATTCTACCCCCCCTTCTTAATCATGTCAGGAGCAGGTAATACTCTTATCACTTGATCAAATGAGACATACTTCTCATCTGTGGCATCGGCAATGTAGAGATTATTAGCTTTCTTTGAAAACATAACTTTAAGTTTGCCTTCTGACAAATTGCATGAAATTCTTCAATTCTAGTTTTAGATTGTTGATTGATGAATAGATCGTACTGAATAATAAAACAAATATCTACTACATATTTAGTAGTAGGTTGACTTATACTCTTCAAACTGGCAAATACAGGATGTATGGACACTACATATACTATAGTAGTGTCCGTAACAGTAGTGTCCGCAACACTAAAAAAACCTATGAAGAGAATAATGAAAAAAACAAGAAAATGTATTTTACTCACCTGAAACCTTTGGTTTTACTTTAGCCGAAATGGTTTATCAAAATTTATTTCACTGCTTTTTTAACCTAAAAAAAAACTATAAATTTTGTAACGGACACTACATTAACTTTTCAAATTTTCATCCTTCAATTTCATGAAAACAGTTTACTTCTAAGAAAAAAATCTGAAAAGGATAATAAATTGAAAGCATGTTTATTTTGAAGTTATAACAGCTGTTTATGTCCCATCCATAAAAACAGCTCATTTGACTTCTCTAAATTAGCTCCAGAATGCCAACCAAAAATTTTCTTTTCCGACCTCTCAAAAAGTTACTGAATTTTTGTTAAAAAAATAAAAAAATTGAAAAATCAAAACGGATTTATTAATTATAAAATATTTACTATCTTCTGACAGCAATTAGGATACACAGTCATAACATTTATTTTTCACTTTTGAATTCCTCTTTTTCGTGGAATGGCCGTTTAGCTATTAATTAAATTAATTATGTATTGTACTAGAAGTATTTCAATGTAATTCGGTAACAACTTGGACAAAACTTTTTATTTAAAATAATACATTTTTTTTCATTAAGTTAATAAAATAATACAATTTTCTCACAGATAGGTACAATGATACAAAATAATACAAATATAATTACCCTGACATGGAAGAATAGATTAATAATTACTGTAAGACAAGAAAATATTTTATAGTGACCTAGAGGAATTAAAATGAAAAACTCTTCACAAAAATAAATACACTAATTGATACATTGAAAATATTGATATAGGTCCTTTATAACTTAGCCAAGTACATAATGTACCAATTTTCAACTAAACAAATTTCTTCCAAAGAACACCACTCACCTGTGATATTCTTAGACGGCCCAGAAGTGGTTAAGGCGCTAGTTACCACAAAGAAAATTCTAAAATGGAAATAAATTCAATACCTTATTAGAAAATAATAAGGTGAATAATACTAAGCTTAAAAATATAATTTCATTATAATACATGGACGAAAAATATTTTATCAAAAATTAATAAATTGGTGTTAACATCGAACGAATCTCTATAACTTGGATTGATAGAAAAACAAGATAATTGTTGATACTTGAAAGTTATTAAAATAAAAGCAACTAACTATGTAGTTCAATGCGCTAGAAACTAGCGGGCTAGCCGGAAAATTCCAAAATTATGTCTCTCCAAATTTGATTAATTTACCAAAAAATTATCCCACCGATTACTAAGGAAGTAACACAGCTATTCAAAATAACTTCATTCAACCTGAGTAGGGCCGGGAATAGCCAGCAGAATATGGGTTGAAATAATGAATTCAAAAAAAAAAAAAAATCACCAATTAAAACCAGTGGTCGGATGAGAACGGGTTATTCAACGTGACATCTCTGCTGGCTGACATTTTGAAAGCGAGATATATTTTATAGCCAGTCTAACGTCTGACATATTGAAGATTTGGTGGGTGACCCCTGGGTCCAAACATTCATGAAAATGCGCTCGCTATTCCTGGCTCAACCCAGGCTGGGTGACGTTCACGTGGGCAGCAAGTTTGTAAGTTTCCTTCAAATGAAGGGGACTCCCCCGTTTCGAATCTCCTCGATGTGAAAGTTTGAAAAATACTGTACATTTCTCATATCAAAAAGCACCAACTTCTTTCCACTTTTATTCGAATGATAAAGAGCTTCTTTTTATACATAAAAAATCTGGTGTAAACATCACACGACTTTCCTTATCCCAAAAAATAAGTCAAATTCCGCCACTGGTGACTCAACGGTAACAGATAGTTAAAAATTCGTAATCAGCACCTCAAATAATTGGATTTGATATGTCACAACCCCAATCTAATATGAAAAAAAAAGTTAGTCAAAGCAGTCCCCCCCAAAATACCGGTAAATTGGGTCCGAGGTCCAAAAAGTTCAAGATATCAAAAAAATGAGTAAATAGACTGCTATTATTTTTTAATCTAAGAAAATGTTGTTCTGTAACTTTTTTTGTATCTTTAACCAATTCAAAGAAGCGGCGCTTGCGGCCGCATCTGCAGCCGATTTCAACCAAAAATTTAGTGGTTCGTCTGGTGTATAAAATAATTATCCATACCAAATTTCAAGTCTCTAGCTCTTACCGTTCTTGAGATATCGTGTTCACACACAGACAAACAAACAGAATACAATACTTTCCTTATTATAGGATAAGGAAAGTAAAAAATAAATAATAAGGAAGAAAGAAAGATAGTTGTGATTTTTTCTTCTACTCCAACAACGCTCAGACTTATAACAAAGTTTCATGGGTACCTAGCTAGTTTATTTCTAAAAGTTCTCAAGTTATAACAAAAACAGGTATCTATGACCAAGAAAATACAAATCAGGGCCACTCTCACAACGTAGTGAACAAAATGTTGTTCTATCGGGCACTTTTAAAATAAAGGCTATTTGAGCGTCCATCGTCATCAACAAAACTTTTTATTCTATATTAACATTATTTATTATTAAATCTATCCTTATATTTTGTACCTCCATTTCTTTTTATCAATCTTCTTACCATTTTATTAAAAAAAAATCTAACAAAACTAGCTTAGGGATTTCTTTTGTCACAATAATAGGTTGGGGAAAAAACACTCCTATATTCTATACCAAGGCCACATGCTCAGCCTCGATAATCTGGAAGAACTCGGGGATGGGATCGAAAGGGATGTCATTGTCCCCGCCCACATCACAGCCTTGCTTGCCCAGCAGCCAATAGGTGTTCATCTTGCCCTTGCCCTGCAATCAGAAGAGGAGGGTACAGACATGTGTGATATATTATTTGCATCATGTATTTAATTTAAAAAAATCTGGTGTAAACATCACACAACTTTCCTTATCCCAAAAAAGAAGTCGAATTCCGCCACTGGTGACTGAACGGTAACAGATAACTAAAAATCAATACCAAATTCGTAATCAGCACTTCAAAATCATTGGATTTGATATGTCGCAACCCCCATCTAGGGTGAATAATAAAAAAGTTAGTCCGAGCGGGTCCCCCTAAAATACCGGTAAATTGAGGCCGAGGTCCAAAAAGTTCAAGATATCAAAAAAATGATCAGAATAGACCCCTATTATTTTTTTAATCTAAGAAAATGATATTCTCTAACTTTTTTTGTATCTTTAACCGATTCGAAGATTCGGCGCTTGCGGCTAATATTTGCGGCCCTGCGGCCGCAGAATGCGGCCGATTTCAACCAAAAGTTTCATGGTTCGTTTGGGGTATAAAATTAATTACCATACCAAATTTCAAGTCTCTAGCTCATACCGTTCTTGAGATATCCTGTTCACACACACACACACACACACACAGACACACAGACAGACAGACGCACGGACCAATGGCTGAAAACAACTTTTTTGGTATCCTGAGGCTATGATTCGTCCAGAAATGTGAAAAACTAGGTAGGTCAAATTTTCGACGAATACAATACTTTCCTTATTATAGGATAAGGAAAGTAAAAAAACACACACACACAAAAAAACTGAAATATCACCACTGGTTCCAGTTTGGACTGCTTGAAGACTATGTTCCACAATTTAACACCAAGGCATACTTCACTAACAACACCGACGTTCCGCTAGAATCGCATCTCCATAAGAATAATAGAGAAATGACACTCACATAAATGAGTTTCATGTAGCAGTTAGTACCATGGTGTCCACATAAAGCTCAAACTCAAGACGTACTTGTTTGTAAGGGATACCTTCCAGTGCGCTCGTGTTGACCCAGCACCTGGGAAGTAGTGTGTCACTTCTCGACCTTCAGAGGGGAGGTATACTACGAGATGCAGACCACAGCATGTGGGAAAGTACGAAAACATAGGTAGTTAATATTTTGTAATGAGTGTAATGACTAATGATAAAGCAAGATATAAAAGAAAATCAAGAAGATTCGAAAGAAAATTTGTGAGACACATCTATGGAAACATCGCGACAACCCGGAAATCAATGACATACTAAATAATGAAAATATTGTTCGAATTTGCACTCCTTTTGCACTCCAGTGAAAAAAAATTGGAACTGCCCATACGGTCCAGTGCATGTCCCACATGCAACCATAGAAACGCCGCTACACTCCAGTATAAAATTCACAAGAACAGTCCTTAAGGTCCAGCTGGTCCAGTGCATGTCCCACATGCAACTATTAATAACGCTCTTAAGGTCCAGTGCATGTCCCACATGCAACTATTAATAACGCTCTTACGGTCCAGTGCATGTCCCACATGCAAGATTTCCCTCCACTTTATTCGATTTCATTTTATATTTTCCTTTAACCCTAGCACTCCCAAGGGGGGGGCACAAAGTACCCACACCTAGAAAAAATGCTCGTAACTTTGATAATACAATACCAATTTGGCTGAAATTTCATGTAATTGTCAGAAATATTGTTTTTCATATTCTAGTGTAGTTTTTTTTTCAAACGACAACGTGATTTTTTTCAATATTTGTCAGAATTGTCCGACCAAATCGCTCCGGCCGGGATTCGAACCCGCAATTCCGCTCCGGCCGGGATTCGAACCCGCAACCTACGAGTCAGTAGTCAAGCATGCTAACCACTAGACCACGGAGGTCGGCTCAAACAATTTACTTACTACAGAGAAATTTACTCAAAGTTTAGAAATAAGTAAATAAGAAGTGTAAAAACCTGATTTCATTTGTTCAGAATTGATAAATTAGGAAAAGCCGTTAAATTGGCCTCAAATTAAGAAATTAGTAAAAGAGAAGTGTAAAAACCTGATTTTTTTTTTTTCATTATTCATAAGTAAAGAGAAACAATTGAAACTTTTAAATAAATCAAGATTTTTCTTTATTTTTCTATGTGGGTACTTTGTGCCCCCCCCTTGGGAGTATCTGTTACCTAACAAAGCTTGGGAGTGCTAGGGTTAATTATCAGCCTATCAGATTTATTCTAGTCGATTCGTGATATTCCGTATAGAATATTTACGAACAAGTCAAAAGTGTCTAAAATGTAAGCCGGCTGTGTAAACAAACATTATTATCAGTGCAACCTGCGGAAGGTTGGTTCAGTGTAGTACCTGTTCTATCGTCTTTATTTCTGTGATAAAAATGTCTAAAAGAAAACTGTATAGTTTTATAGGTAAAGAAGAAGCAAAGAAAATTCGAAATTTACTTTGTGGTAAGTAATTTATTTTCTTTATATGTTTATTTGAGGGTCAAAGATACCTCTGCAAAGTATATCTCTGTCTCTTTCTAGTACACTTTTGGACATGAGTTAGACAAAGATGGATGATGTGTGATACAGGGTGGCGTTGTTAGCATTGATTTCACGACCCTCTTCAACACATTGTCTTTTTGTACTTCCACTACCTACCTTTTTTTAACAGTGTTTTATACCTAACAATTTACCCATTTTTAGCTCCCATATCGCTAATTGGGGATCTATTGTTCTTTTTACAAAGTCAAAAGTTTGGGTCGTCTACAAACACCCTGTATACGAGGTCTGTAATTTGAAAGAAAAAATCTACTGGACCGTAGCGCTTCGTTTCTTTCCGAAACAACTCGACCTGATGAACAAACAAAACAATGCATGTGGGACATGCACTGGACCTTAAGGACTGTTCTAGTGAATTTATACTGGAGTGTAGCGGCGTTTCTATGGTTGCATGTGGGACATGCACTGGACCGTAAAAGGTTAAAGCCCAGAGACTCAGATGACCACATTCAACCAATAGAAGAGGAAAGAGTGCCAATTGAAATCGGAACCAAAAAATATATTTTTTTACAAATACGATCACAATATTTCCGATTTCCAATATTAGAAATTTATCTGTGAAGTAATATCAAATAATGGCAAGCTATACCTACATTACCTACAACCCAAGAAGATCACGCTTTGAATGGATGGACTCAGATCGATTCAAAGTGACGTACAACCTGCATACGAAAAAGTGAAAGGATGGGAACCTCTAGTGAAGAGGCGTATTTTTCAGACCTGCTTAGAGGCGTATTTTTCAGGAGGCCAAGGCGCACTTAGGGCCGTAGAGCCACTTAGTATTGAAGAGATTGCCATAGGCAATAACCCCGCCCTTTAGGTAGGACATTATTATTATTTTCTTCTTTTTTTTTACTTATTTATTTTGTCATTTGTTTGTTTTTTTTTTTTTTTTTCCTTTCTTTTCTTAATTTTATACTGTTGCCTGTTTGTCCTCCTAATAAAGCTTAAAAAAAAAGTATGTACGTTAACGTGTGCAAAAGTACGGGAAAAAGTCTGGCAACAAGCATGACTCAACTATCATATTAAGGTCGTTGACCGTTGACAGGTCGTTCGAGCCGATTTTTTGGTGTGTTAGACAAGACTTACAAGAGTAAACAGTTGTTTACAGGTAATTAACTTTGAAGACGGGTATACCTTTCTATTATTTTTTATTATAATAATTTATCTTTGTCAAATAAATGGAAATGTTGTTAAAAAAAAAAAAAAAAATTAGAAGGGAATCAGCGCTCTCGACGGAGTCTGACAGAGCTAGAGGCACAGGTAGAGAGGATCTTATTTTTGCATGGATAAGACTGTTAATTATGTGATTTACAGTAAAAATTTCACCACAACGGCAATAATATTGCGTTTCAGCTCATTAGTGATATTTATAGTATTACTCAAATTCATGAACAATTTACATTTATCAATTGAAAATGACAGTTAGCATAGCAATTAGCTATACCTACTAGTTATGTACTGTCAGAATGCCCCTTCAGTAATACTGACAGAACAAACTTTATATTTTGGATTGAAATTAAAGATTTTTCTGAAAAAAACAAATTAAAAAACTATAATGTTATCACTGTGACGCCATGATACTTGCTTGAACGGATGCTTTAAATTTTATGAAAACTCGGTACCTAGTTATGTTTATTGAGTTTTTGAAATTAATTAGGTATGTCTTTTTTGGCTGTATAGTGTATTGTATACCTATACCTACAGTCCTACAGGTCCTATAATGACCTATCTAATGTAAAACCCTAACGAAGATAATCTTTTTATTTTTTAAACACATCCACTAGGATTAGGTAATAGGATTATATGAGTGACAGTCAAGATGTTGTATATGACATTTTGAATCTAATTTAACAATCCGAACTCTGCGTCGATAGCATCACGAATACACCAATTTTCGTTCTGACACTGAAGTTAATCAACGTCCAGATAGTTTAGGGTAAGAGACTATTCAAGTTTGAACCTTCGTGCTATTCCCGATCCAACCCACTGAAAAAATTTATGGTTGTCTCAATGTGCCACAAAAGGTGTTTTTCTTTACATCCTATATGTATAGTAGGGTGGTCCGAAAAAAGCGAATTTTTGAATCGAGAATTTTAATAGCAAAAAAAAGTTGAAGCATGGTCAGACGTTTCCAAAAATATAACTTTTGTCGAAATCGGATGTTATCTTCCACTGCCGCAAAGCGGTTGAAGTTTGGTGGAAAAGTCGAAAAATGGCATTTTGGACCCCACTTTAAGAAAATTATAAAAATAGCAGATGAACATCTAGGAAGCTCAAATTTGTTTCAAATTATTCAATATGTGTTCTAATTTTATTGTTAGACTAAAAATAATGAGCTTTTTGAACTCTGTTCTGTATACAGGGTGATCCAAAATAATGAAATTCCACATTTCCATGTGATTTATATGGGGTATATTATGTTTATATTTATTGAATTATTTGAATTAATCCTTCGATATTGGCAAACAAAATCATCAAATATTAAATATGTGATAGTGCTGACCAGTTTGGATGATATTTGCACACTTCAGACATACAGGGTGGCCAAAATTTTCATAAATTATGATGACTTTTTTTTATGTACTTAGTTCATGGTTTTTTTTTACATTACAACCATGTAAATATTATGCTAAGCCATTTTTAGGGACATAAAATATCAATTAGGATTATAGAAAGGATTATAAGACAGTCTCTTATCCAAGATATTCAGTATGGAGCTCAGGTGATTGATGGAAAGTGTTAGGTGGAAGGAAATTTTCCCCCAACACAGTGCACCTTGGGAAATATGTTATATAGGGAACGTATTCCCTAATTGTTGTTGCAATTTTACCTTACAGTTTCCTGCATTATTGTTATCAAAATAACTGTATAAGTTCCTAGCTACCATGTGTATTAGGTGGCTACACCACGCGACGAAGCTCTCCCGAAGCCTCCCAACAACGAATTTTTTTATATCGCGTCTTTTGTTATCTTTCCGACCTAGTTCTGTGGAGTCTCTCTGCATTTTAAGAGTTTTAATGGCTTATAATGGCAAATGGATTTCTGAAGTTATACATATACATTACACCTATTTCCATTGGGAAAAAAACTAATGATTCAGCAAAAATAACCAAATGGGTTCATAAAATATATCATACTTATGCTGGTCTTTCATTCTATTTGTGGTTTCAGAAAAAAATAAAGTAGGTAAGTCCTTCAGATTAGAAAAATGCAAATCACTTTGGTATTGGTAACAAATTAACAACAACAACTGGTACCTCAAAGGCAAAAATGTACCTTAAACAATGGCTTTGCTCTCGCTGAATAGCGAGGGAATGTTACATCTATTTTTTAGTACTGTGCCCAGTGGAAAATCATCAGAGAAGATTCTATTTATTGTCTAAAGAAATGTAAGCTAATTTACTGAACTTCTACTGATGAGCAAACAACTATATCATTAAAAGAAAGTTATTATACTTGTGTTAATCTCTTTCACGATATCACAACTACTCAAAATCGAGTTAGTAAATCTACGCTCAATCCAGGACTTGAACCACCGACTTCCAGGTTAGAGGTTACAAGTGCGCCGGCTTATCGATCAACTATATCATTATATTATGTATAGAGATAATTTGTTGATCTTATATTGTTCATGCTGCCACTCCAATGTTACTACGAGATATTTCCCAAGGTGCACTGTGTTGGGTGAAAATTTCCTTCCACCCAACACTTTCCATCAATCACCTGGGCTCCATACGGAATATCTTGGATAAGAGACTGTCTTATAATCCTTTCTATAATCCTTATTTATATTTTATGTCCCTAAAAACGGCTTAGCATAATATTTACATGGTTGTAATGTAAAAAAAATCATGAACTAAGTACATAAAAAAAAGTCATCATAATTTATGAAAATTTTGGCCACCCTGTATGTCTGAAGTGTGCAAATATCATCCAAACTGGTCAGCACTATCACATATTTAATATTTGATGATTTTGTTTGCCAATATCGAAGGATTAATTCAAATAATTCAATAAATATAAACATAATATACCCCATATAAATCACATGAAAATGTGGAATTTCATTATTTTGGATCACCCTGTATACAGAACAGAGTTCAAAAAGCTCATTATTTTTAGCCTAACAATAAAATTAGAACACATCTCTATATATAAATGTCAAAGACACTCACTGACCACTGACCACTGACCACTGACTGATCATCGCTCTACAGCCCAAACCGTAAGTCCTAGGAAGCTGAAATTTGGTAGGTAGCTTTGTCTTATAGTCTAGATGTGCAATAAGACGGGATTTTTCGAAATTCCCACTACAACACCTGCCATTGGCGAAAAAGGATTTTTTGCTTTCACGGCCATGCCTCGGCCCGCAAAGCGGGCGACAGCCTTTCTGTATTGAATAATTTGAAACAAATTTGAGCTTCCTAGATGTTCATCTGCTATTTTTATAATTTTCTTAAAGTGGGGTCCAAAATGCCATTTTTCGACTTTTCCACCAAACTTCAACCGCTTTGCGGCAGTGGAAGATAACATCCGATTTCGACAAAAGTTATATTTTTGGAAACGTCTGACCATGCTTCAACTTTTTTTTTGCTATTAAAATTCTCGATTCAAAAATTCGCTTTTTTCGGCCCACCCTAATGTATAGTGAAATTTATCACTTATGATTGGGTATGATTGGAAAGAGAGGGTTTGAAGGGCTGACTAATGATCAGTTAATTGCTTTTCAACATGACAATTGTTCAGTGGATCTACATGAATATGACTTTACATAAAGATTCAATAGACAGCGACAGTACCTACTGAAGGTTCCCTAAGGTATTTTCAAAATAAAGTAGACAAAACTTATTAAGGTTTGATCATATTTTTTATGCTGAACAAATCATATATTTGGTTGAATTTGACCATTGACTGATTTGACTAAACTGAAGGAACGGATTTCAATGTTAGTACCAACTTTGTCTAAACTTGTCTACATTGACCCTTTGTTTTTCAGGCCACGAACTTTTGGAACCAACCTCGTATGTTGTAGATCGTCCTGTTTTAAATTTTGTACGTCGAGCGAGCGCAGCGGTTCTCGGACCACTAATCCTGTCAGTATTTTGCTTATATCTCGTGAACGCTATACTCGAATTTAAAAAAAAAAAAAAAATGTACGTGAAGTAGAACATAGTGAAAATTAAATTAAAAAAAAAGTAGAAACGTGTCACATTTTGAAACGTGTCACTTGAAAAATATTTGTAATTTATTTGCATTAATAATTTTGTAATTTATTTGCATAAATAATTGTACATAATAGGTACCATATATTTAATTCGACTACCCCACACTAGGGGGATACAGTCCCCTTATTTTGTGGGGTACCACATCCTTGTGGAGAACCACATCCTTGTGGGGAACCAGATCCTTAGTGGGGAACCAGATCCTTAGTGGGGAACCAGATCCTTAGTGGGGAACCAGATCCTTAGTGGGGAACCAGATCCTTAGTGGGGAACCAGATCCTTAGTGGGCGGAACCCCGTTCACTAAGGACATTTTGCTATATCAGGAATATCAGGATTATTGGATTTTCTCTGATTTTATGTATCTCAAAAAAAAAAAAAAAAAAAATACTACAAAGTATACGTAATGACATTTGACATAATACGTCAGTAAAAAAAAATTTTGGAGCTCAAACACCTATTAGATGCATGTATGCATAGTATAGTATAGTAGTTCTTTATTTAGACTGTCGGCTCGAGACAAGAAGTCCCATTACGCTAACAGTTTAGCGTGAGTGTGTGTGGTAGAAAACTTCTGAAATAGACAATAAAAAAAATCGAGGACACAATTTTTTTTATTCTGTTTAATCAAAATCTGCTTTTCCGTCGTTGATTTAGTCACCAGCTCAGTAAAAGAAGCCAGGAAAAAATCATGGTGAAACTCAACCTTATCCACTTGATTTGTCTGGGAGTGATCTACCAGCAGGTTTCACGTACGTATACTTTATTCTTTTTTATGTCTATTTCATTCGGTAAGTCCAACCGACCTATTAGCTCAATTGATAAGGCGGCGGAGGTCGTAGGTTCTAATCCAAAGTACGGCACAAATTTATAAGGAAAGCGAATTAGAGTAATCGAATACAAAAATAGAAATGATAATTTAAAATCAAGAATCCAGAGTGATCTTCTGAAGTGATAAAAGTGCTGACCGATGAATAACCAAAAATGAAACACTGGATTTTTTCTTAAAATGTATTTATTACAATGTCTATGCCAAGAAAATGGTAAAGAATGTTAATTATATTTTTAAAAACCAATAATATAATGCAGTGGAAACAACGGGACCTTCCTGTAAGGAAATGAAAGACTTCATGGACACTATTGGTAACCGGTTAGTTGAGAAAACTGGAGATAGAAAATCCAAATCATTTCTATTCTAAAGAAACTCAATGGTGAAGTTCAAAACTCAAAATTTTGAAGGGTCTTTCGCGCACCCAATAAATTTTAATGAAATAATTGTTTTGTGATGTGTGAAGTATTAAAAAAAATACATCAACAAAGTAATACGAGCCAATAATATTATTGATATTTATCAAAGCGTATCAGCACTTGTGTCTTTTAACACTGTTTCATATGCCTTATACTCTCTTGTTGTCACAAATTTTCAGACTGCAGTGCGATAATTCATCTATCTTCATTGAAAAAGAAATGCCAACGATATATTCGATCCCAATCCATCAAGTACAAAAACCGTCAGCTGATATGCATCCAGCAGCAGTCGGATGGATCTTCTCCTTCAAGTAAGTTATCCAATAGTGTAAAGGCTAGTACTCGCTTCGCCAAGTCATAACCAGAGCCTCATCCAGATAAGAAAGATTAGCCAGACCATCTCTCAAGGCGGAGTTTCAACCAATCACAGTGCAACATAGTCCGACTTGAAGAACGGTGATTTGGCTTATCTTTGTTATTGTTATGATATTTCAATCTAAATAACACGAAAAATTATGGACACAGAACTTCCTCGTGATTTTTTCATATTGTATACACATGGCAATTTTGAGATTTTGTACTAAATCACTTGTATCTCCAAAACCGCTGAACCGATTTACTTCTAATTTAGTTTAAATAGTAAAATACTATTTTTCCTACATTCTAAAGACAACAAAAAATTCTGTATTGGCAAGTCGAAGACCTCATTTTTTTCACTTTCTTGTCAATATTTTTGGATTTAGTTAAATAAATAAAAAAAATAGCTTTTTTTGAAAAAAAATAATTTGCAAAACAATCGAAACAGTATTAAAATATACCTACTAATAGAAAAATAGTTCTCAACCATGAAATTGTTTTTTAGTTAAATATCAGAGCTGATTAAAATCATAATTGATTAAAAATAAGTGGCATATGTAAAACAATAGTAGGTATGCACTATGCATATACAAACAAAGTTTCATCAAAATCGGGTGTACCGTTCACGAGATATAAGCGTTTACGTAAAAAGTTAGTGGTCAGGCGCATGGTCTCTTTCACCCCGAACCGCTAGTGCGAAGTTCATGAATTATAAATGGAACCATTTACAGAACGTCTTCTATATGTTTACGAAATTTCATCGAAATCTGTTCAGTGGTTTCCGGGATTTGCGTGTTAAAGGAATATTTTTAACGGACCAACAGACAGACAGACACACCGACACATAACCAAATTTGCTCAGGAGCTTCATTAAACATTGGCAGTAGTCACCGTGGCCAAGTGGTATAGCACACTAGGCGTGCACGCACGGTGACCTGGGTTCGAATTCCAGAGAAGTTGGAAAATTTCAATTCTGTACTTAGGAATTTGGATGGGGGTCCATTCATATCTTGTGATAAAAAACGAGTAGCTGCATTGATGTAAGCACCGTCAAGTTGTGAAGAAAAATGAGATATTTGGATGTTAAAAGCGCGAACGACCTGTCTGTCAACAATGTAAAAGCGCTTAAAAAGAAAAAAAAAGTACGAGAATTTTTTTTTTTGGGCTACCCAATAGTTTGTGATAAAGAAATATATTAACTAATTTCTTATTTTAAGCAGTGGATGTTTGGCATTCAGCAAGCGAACCCGAGCCAGTACTAGACAACTCCCCCACTAAACAAGAAATCCTGAGTGACCTCAAATCTACGGCCGTATTCCAAAGGATCAGGGATTTAATGTCCGAAGACCCGTCTGTGATTAAAAAATCGGATAATGTGTTCGTATTTCAAATTCTGAAGGAAGGAGAAACAGTAGCTACGTGGAGTAAGTATGAACTAAGATTTTCACCTTCCTTATCCTGTAATAAGGAAAGTATTGTATTCGTCGAAAATTTGACCTACCCAGTTTTTCACATTTCTGGACGAATCAAAGCCTCAAAAAAGGTGTTTTCGGCCATGTTTGATAGGTTAAAAATACAACACCAACAAAACTTTTAGAATAAAAATAATTGAGGTTTACTCTGATCATTTTTTGGTATCTTGAACATTTTGAAACCCGGCGCCAATTTATTTCGCGGGGGTCCCGTATGATCTAACTTTTTTATTATTCATCTTAGATGGGAGTTGTGACTTATCAAATTCATTGATTTTGAGTAGTTGTTTCCGAATTTGACATTTATTTTTAGCGAACTGTTTGAGTGATAAGGAAATAAACACCAATTTTTAACCGAACACATTTTTGAACCGAACATTTCTGAACAAATAAAGCAGTGAAGCTTTGTTGATTAAATAAAAGTGACTTTTATCAAACCGACGGTTCGTATGTATGCAATATGCATGATATGTATGGGTTTGTTTAGCCAACCGCTATAATCGAATATTGATTTTTAAGATAAAATTTTTTACTGAAAAATAAAATGGTTTTATTTCCAGCGATCGATCTCAAACAATGGAAAATATACGATTCCGCTCCAAAAAAATATGACATGCTTGTCTCTGCAGAAGATGAAGACGTTGCAAAACTGGTAAGTTACATTAAAAAACACACTGCCAATTTCTTATGGACAACCAATACTTCCTCTTTCATGGCGATCATAGTTTTCGACTTTGTACTATCGCTAGACTTTGAGATTTTACTTCCGATAAAAAATTGAGAAAAAAAAGTTGTTTGTAAAGGATAGACTAATTTGGGAAACACATATTGATCGAGGATGTTAATCTTTTGATCACCACGGAGCAAAGGTGATGTAATCAAGTGTCGGAAGTCTTTCTCAATGTCTGTCAAAATTTTTTTTTATCAAATAGAATGCTTGCTTTTATTTTTTTCTTTAGCCGTTAAGAGACAGCCATTAACAATGGAAGCATTGATATGGGTTCCAAACATCATTTCTTCGTATCACTAACCAATTCAAAGAAACGGCCCTTGCGGCCGATTTTTGCGGCCCTGCGTCCGCAGAATGCGGTCGTGGTTCGTCTCGTGTATTAAATTAATTTCTATACCAAATTTAAAGTCACTAGCTCTCACCGTTCTCGAGATATCATGTTCACACACAGACACTCAGACAGACAGACAGAGACACACATGGTCGCACGGACTAATGGCCGAATTTTTTTCTTCTTCAATATCCTGATTCTATGATTCATCCAGAAATGTGAAAAACTGGGTAGGCCAAATTTTTGACGAATACAAAAAAATAATACTTTTTTTACTATAGTAAAAAAGTACACTGTCAATTCTGGACAAGATAACAAGTGGCGATTTACTTGTAGATATCTCCAAAACCGCTTAACTGATTTTCTTATTACTTGTATCTCCAAAATCACTTAACTGATTTTCTTCAAATTCATTTTAAATGGTAAAATACCGTTTTTTCTACATTCTTCAAAAAATTCTGTATCGACAAGTACTAGTAGACTTCATTTTTGAACTTTTTTTGCCCAAAGTTTTGATTTTTTTTTTAATATCAGAATTTAAAAAGAATTATTAATGGCCTATTTAAAAGGCTAATACGCATATACATACAAAATTGCATCAAAATCGGGTGTAAGCGTTCACAAGATATAAGGGTTTAAGTAAAAGGTTAGTGGTGAGGAGCATGGTCTGAACCATGGTCTGTATCAGCGCTAGTGTGAAGTTGATGAATTTAAAATGGGACCATCTACAGAACGTCTTTTACATGTGTACAAAATTTCGTCAGAATCCGTTTAGAAGTTCCTGAGATTTGCGCGTTACAAGGAATTATTTAACAGACCGACAGACAGGCAGATTCTAGTTTGTAATTAATGCAATAAATTATTTTCTTCCAGTACGACAAGACACTGAGAATTAAAACTGCTCTAAGTGAAGGAAGGGTGTCAATTTCAAAAGCAAGTGTTGTAAAAAAATTGACTTTCAAATCTCTGCTGACAACCGTAATGAATAATAAAGACAAAGTCATTTCAAATGACGGAAACTTACAGAGATTGGAAGCGAAAAATTAACCCAACTGTAAATTTTCACGAACTTCAAGATTTTTATTTAAATTTTGTCAAATCTAACTTTCCATCACATGGTGCAAATCATAATCCATTCTGATTATGTTTTATCAGCCTATTTTACAACACATTCAAAATATCAGTTGCTTGTTCTTGGTAGATTTTCTGTAGAGTCTCTACTGTGTAAGTTAATGCCTCGATCATATAATAGAGTTAGGAAAAATACATGCAGTCCTTAGTAGGTATAGGTATCAAGGAAGATTTCTCCTTTTGAATATCAATTTTTTGGTAAAAAATTATCACTTTCAATATGTTATGTTTTTAAGGTATTTTGTTGTAAGTATTAAATATTACGTGAACGCGCGTTAATATAAACCTTAGGGTGGAAACCACGTGAGGTGATGACGAGTTTAGTTCATGAGATTCTACGGGGTGGTTTGGGCAGTATGACCGGAGATGAGATGGTTTCATTTAGTAGCAAACCTGAGTCAAAGTTTCTTAGTAACTAGCTGTTAAACCCGTGCTTAGCAACGGTTAGTACTATTATTTTTTAATGTTTAATTTTACGGGATGATGTGTGCAGTTCAGTTCAAATTATTTAAGTTTTCTCGAACATAATACATACAAAAAAGTAATAAATGACGCATTTGGGTTGTTATCTTTATTGCCTAAGATAAGCCAGGTTTCTTTTTTCTGTCCTGTATCCTATTAGATATATTTATCAATGCCAGATATGAAAGGTGACTTGTATGGATGTATTTTTTTTTTTAATGTATCATAAATACATACCTTATCCTTTCATTTGGAATTCTAATGCCTCTTTAATACAAAAATAAATAGTACGAAAAAAAAAATCAGATAAACCAAAGTTATTTTCTCTCCTCACATTTTGGTGTACATGTTTTGTTAGGACGTAGGATACTTATGAAAGAAGAAATCCCTTGAGTAATCACCAATTGTAGGGACCCCAGAAAAAGTTCTGACATATTTCGACAACACCAAGTAACACCCTATATAAGTTTCCGCTCTCATGTACCAGCTCAAATTGCATCAATATAGAAATGACGTAACTCTGAAAAGCACGTTAAAAGAAAGAAATTTTAATTGAATAATTTGACTAAAAAGGAGTGCCTGCCCTGAAGTCAACGAGCCACATAATAATTCTATTGTATACGTAATATTTTATTTCATTAATAAAAATATTCTCGTTTTACTGAGTTTGAGGGCACAGTAGAAAGAACCAAGTCGAAGAAAATATCAGTTCCTAAAGCAAAATATTTTATCGGAATTATTATTTTGAGGTTAGGTATTTAGGAGCTGAGTAAAGTTAGGAATCATCGAAGAATTTCGTTAGGTACGTGCTTTTGAAGAATAACGGTATATTGCTTTCAAAAAGGTAGGTAGTCATAATTATTAGTCATTTCCACGTAGGGTTATCGTGCTTTAGACTCAAACCACCAACTTCCAGGTTTCCAGTGCGCTTTGTAAATTATTTGCCTTAATGACAATCTTTCAGTGTGTCTGGTAATAAAAAATAAAAAAATCTGGTGTGACACCACTCCACACGACTTTCCTTATCACCCGAAAAGAAGTCGAATTCCGCCACTGGTGACTCAAAGGTAATAGGTAGCTCGAAATGAATGTCAAATTCATAATCAGCACATTTAAATCATTGAATTTGATAGTTATGTCACAACCCCCATCCAAGATTAATAATAAAAAAGTTAGTCCAAACGCGACCCTCCAGAATACCGATAAATTGGGGTTCGGGTTCATTCATATAAAATAGTAAAAGTTGTCCTATTTTTGTCTTTCCAATTCAAAAAATTGTGCCTATTTTTTGGTCTTTATTAAAATTGTTTTTTACCAGTTCGTCTTAGCTAAAAGTTATTATTCATACTTCTAAAGTAATCTATAGCTCTTACGGTTCTCGAGATATCGTGTTCACTTTTTTGGTATTCGTCCAGAAATGTAAAAAACTTGGTACGTCAAATTTTCGACGAATACAACACTATAGGATAAGAAAAGTAAAAAAATACGAGTAAGTACTTGAGACTTGAACCGCCGACCTTCTTACGAGTTTGCTGTCTCAAGTAACTTATCTAACTTACCCTAATCTCCACTACACGCCTTCAGTCTGTTTATCCTAAAATAAAAATAAAATACGACTTGAGACTCGAACCACCGACCTTCTGGTTACGAGTCCGCTATCTCACGTTACTTACCTTGATCTCCATAACTCCCCTCAGTTCAGTCTGGTAAGTCTCCTCTAGTTTATCCAGGGCTTGTTTGGTGGCTTCGGTGATGTGGATCTTCATGGCTGAAACATGAAATAGAATAGAATAACAATATAACTTCTTCTTCTTTCACTTTGCCTTTTCCCAAATCTACTTGGGGTCTGCATTGTTCGACCTCATGATTGAAGTTGGTTCGTTGTGGCACATCTTTATCTTTCTGTCTGTCTGTCTGTATATTTTCTAAAACCTGCCTTGGTGATCAAAAACCTATTTTCTAAAACCTATTGGTCTCAGTTTATTTTCGGAAGTAGGAAATACATTTTTAGGATAAATAAAAGATAAAAAGGTAGATAAAGAGAAAGAGAGAGAGATCATAATAATTATGATCTCTCTCTCTCTCCTGGTTGTAGAGAGAGAATTGCAGAGAGATGTATTGATATCTATCTACTTTTATACATACATAATTATATCCTGAGAACAAAAAATAATACATATAGAGAGAGGGACGAAAAGGGACGGTGAAAGTAGAGAGAAATAGAAATGGGAAGAGATAAAGAGAAATTCAGAGAGAGAGAGAAAGAAAGAGAGAGAAAAAGATAGAGATAAAGCAGAAAGAGAGAGAAAAGGAAAGAGAGTGGGAGAGGGAGAAAAAATTCATTACTTTAGGGAAGTACGTTGAAGTAACCTACTCTTACTTAGTGCTACTTTATAGATGAAAAGATTTTTTAGTGTTTCATGCAGCAGAAGGGAGGGAGGAGAGAGGGAGGAAGGAGTAAGGAGGGAGGGAGGATGAAATACGGGGAGATATTGAGAGGGTGTTAATTATTTAACGCAGCTATTGCAGACTAGGCAAAAAAGTCCATAGGTACCTAACCACTTCTGTTTCTCTCCCCCACTCCCTTTCTCTCTCTCTCTTTCTCCCCTTTTCTCTCTCTCTCTCTCTCTCTCTCTTTCTCTTTCTCTCTCTCTCTCTCTTTCTCCTTCTCTCTCTCTCTCTCTTGCTTTCTATTTTTTTTCTCTCTCTCTCGCTTTTGTAAGGGAACGAAAAAGCTAGGGGCAACACTCAACAACTTTTCTAATAATGACCTCTAGGATAGCAAACTTCTTACACATACATGAAGAACGTGGCACCGACCTCAGTAATATTGTTTTGTTAATCAGTGGGCATCCAAAGGGTTCATTACACGTGGGCATGGAGAATATAGGTAAGCTAAGAGCTCTGGGAGAGTGTGTGTGGATGAGGGTTTTGAGTGCTTTTAGATTTCGACACAAAATTATGTACATTCACAACTATCAGATTGCATCAACCGATTTCAGTAGCTTGATCGATAAGGCGGCGGACTTGTAACCTGGAGGTCGGTGGTTCAAGTCCCAGTTTCAGCGTAGGTTTAGTAAAGCGAGTTTGAGTAGGTGTACTTTCACAAAAGTGATTAACACAAATATGATAAATTTTACATTAAGAACGTGCCAGCTCTCAAGTAAAGGTACAACAACCTTGACTAGATGTCATAATTATAACAATGTCATAATTAACTATTATTTTTTTTTTAAACTACAAGCCGTTTCGAGTACCTACTTCGTATCGAGAGGAAAGAGATAAGTTGAGAGTGAGAAAAAAAAAAAAAAAAAAAAAAAAAAAAAAAAACGAAAGAAATCTTGAAGACAAAAGAAAGAAATCTTGAGGAAAGAAAATGTGAAAAATGCAAGGCTTTGAAGTTATTATTATACCTACTATTAATGAATGAAATGATACCTACATGCCTACAGGGTGTCCAAGTTATTATTATTATTTTTTAATTTTCAGAATCAATTTTAAGAAACATTTTAAGACTAAAATAATCTTTGACAATCTTTCGAAAAGTGCTATCTAACGGAGACACAAACAAACAGGCGCGGCCGGTGGGAATTTGGTTTGGGGGTGCTGTCAAAATTTTACGAAAAGAAAAACTATGCGACATTTAATACATGTCTGCAAGGCCTAGTGGTGAAGTGGTTATGTCAGGGAGAGGGAATTCTAACTAGGAGGTCAATAGTTCAAGTCTCACGTGTGGTGATTTTCGAGAATGCTGTTAGAGTGGTTAGGTATCATAATAAAGTAATTTGTTTTAATTTATAAAAAATGATTAGCTGACGCAAATATATTATGATGATAATTTTGGAATAACGTTTATTTTTCACAACCATTGTAGATTTTTTTTCAACATGCATGAGAAAAAAAATATTCAAAAGAAAGAATATAAGAATTTATAAAGGACTTACTCTTTACTCTACTGATTATTTGGAGAAGAATCCATTCGCTGGATTTCGAACAAAACTTGTGAATGGCTTTTTCATTGAAGTCAGAATCAAATATGTATGTTTGAAATCATTTTTTGACAAGTGAAAACAAACAAATCTTATTCTTAATAAGATGTCAACTGAATAGATTTTGTTTTTCCATACCTGCTTTGAAATGTAATTACCTAATTCCTATGTGATAAAAAAACAATACATTCTATACTTTTTTCATTAAAAGTAAAAATATACATTTTTAACTTTAAAGAGAATGAATTGATAATGTTAATTTAATTTTAATATCCTTTATAAGAAGTTTGAAACCCAACTTAAATTGATTGCACAAATTTAATCTCAAAATGAATTCAAAAAGGATAAAATAAATGTTATAATTATAGACCGATATGTTTACAAAACTTTGGGTAAAATAAACTGTTAGGTAAATTCAATGATTAATTGTAATTTGTTACACTGTACTTTAAATCATTAAATAAATTGTAACCGATTATTAATTAATTTTCAAAACAAAAACACGTGAAATTATTAACATAAATTACGCGGAACGGAACGAAAGGGCGCAGAACAAAACCAGGTCATTCGCGGCGCGAGTGAGCCCCTGAACTAGTTGACAGTTGTTGTCTAGTTCCTTCTTCCTTCCGACTTCCCCTCTCCTCATGAACGGAAATCTAAAAATAACTTGCATTTTTCTCCCGCATAACTCTAGAGCTCTGAAGTTAATCAGAAATTTTTCAGCGGTAACTATCTTTCTCCCTGGAGACAATTTCTTTTCGTTTCTTTGTCCCTCTCTTTGTGCCGCTGTGCGGGTTTATTTGGTTGCTCCATGCCTTCTCTTTCAAGAAGGCATGAGCAGAGAAAAGCTCTACCGAGCGCGGTAGCGCTCCGCACGGAGAAGCCAAAAAGTAAGAAGAGCGTATTAGATTTATGTTCTCTACAATCAAGCTTGAGTAAAGATTTATCTAATTAGGTACCTAGTTTTTATTTAGTGCGATTTTTTTTATTATAATGATAATTTTATGAATTGATTGTTCGAGATATGCCTAATGATTTTCATTTACTACAAGCTAAAGAACCACGAAAAAAAAACTTTTTTTTCCTTTTCGTCTGGGGGTGCTGGAGTTCCGCAGCTCCTTAGCACCGGCCGTCCCTGCAAACAAATAATAATTCAGTTTTGAATACAAATAGGTACAAAATGGTTATGTTTTAAGTATTTATTCGGGAAATTTACTTTACAAAATCTTAGGTTTCAGATATTTACTCGGGTAATTTACTTTACAAAATGTTAGATTTTAGGTATTTACTCGGTAAATTTACTTAATAATAAAACTATCGTACCCAAAGACATGAGAACCATTATCACTTCTTTTCAACAAATTCAAGTTTATTTTTCAGGTGAAATTTTTTTTCGAGTGATTTTTTACTTTCCTTATTTTTTCTTCATATTTCAAAAAATTGTCCTTCATTATTTAGTCTTAGAATGTCTCCTGAAGTTGACTCTTAAATTTTTGACAAAAAAAAACCGGGACACCCTGTATATTGTGTAGAATATTATAGGTACAGTGTGTTCAGTGTGGATAAAGCCCAGCAAAACATGATAATTTTTTGAACGTTTTGAAGATGGAAAGTTGAAATTTTCAATATTCTTCGCTATTGAAAAAAATTAAAACTTCCCAGGTGGAGACCGACTTTGGAAGATAAAGCCAAATTCCACAGGCCATTTTAAAATGTTAAGTGATAAAAGTCCGAGTTTTTTTCATAAAATACTTTTAAAATGAACTTTTTTTGTCCTACCTGCTGTTCATTTTTTTTTTTTCAAAAATTATTTTGCTTTTTTTTTAAAAATATTCATTTGAATTTTGAAGATTCTTTGAAAACAAGAAAAATTAAAAATCAAAACGATAAAAAAGAGGTGATGTCAGTTATATGATTGTTAAATTGACCCCCTTTGGAGCTTCCCCAGCGTCCAGACTAGTTCAAAGTTCTCATAGGATGACATAATAATTATATGAAATCATCACACGTGATAAAAGAAACGGTTTTTTTTCGCGTGCATCCATTACTTCTTCGAGGAAAGCAGGACGAAAGAGAAAAAACAGGAAAGAGAAAATTTGTAAAAAAGAAAGTGAAAAATAATACAGCAGGTAGGATAAAAGAAATTGAGAAAAGAGAATCAGAGATGAGCAGGAGAGGTATTGTAATGGGAAAATTTCGTGTTCTAATGGGAAAATTTCGTTAGGAAAAACATCTGAAGATAGCTGTTGTGAAACATGATATCGTTAGAGCAGACAAATTGTTTTATGGATGAGAAAATGTGCGGAATATAGTGCGAGAAGTTGAGTGAATGAAGTGAGAGAGAGATGTACAGAGAGAGAGAGAGAGAGAGAGAGAGAGAAATAAGGAGGGAAAATTATGAAGATAATATACTAGTCAAAACAAAATAGGGCCCATCCATTTTTGTCTAAATAACGAAGCATAAGTAGTTTTTTTTATATAGAAAATCAAGGAATGTATTTATTTAGTGCACACTCATTTTATTTAAGTAAAGGTGACAGTATTTTAAGGAAAAAAAAGTGAGAGAGAGAGAGTATAAGTAGTGCTTTATTTAGACTGTCAGCGCAAGACAGGTAGTCCCATTATGCCAACAGTTTAACAAAGCACCTCTTTATTTATTTGAGTATAAATACAATGTACATAAAATAACAATGGGAGAGAGTAAAGATAATAGAAAACAAGAGAGGTACAGAAAGAGAGAGAGAGAGAGAAAAAAGAGCGAAAATTATGAAGATAATATATATTTATGTATAGTAGGAAGGTAGTAAAGTTTTAAAAGGGAATTGAGTAAGACAGAAAGAGAGAGAGAGAGAGACAGTGATAAATAATGAGGGTGAGTGAATAAATTTAACTGAAAAAGAGGAATGAAGAAAAGGGAGTAAGAGAATAGGAGAAAGAGAGAACTTTAGTGAATGAGTTTCAGTATAAATATAATACGGAAGAGGAAAGAGAATCAAAGGAGATAGAGTTACAAAAAGAGAGAGACAGGGAGAGAAAGAGAGAGACAGAGGGAGAGGGGAATGATAGAGGGAGGAAGACAAGAAATAAGCAGGGAGAAAGAGGGAGAGGGGAACAGCAAGAGAGATAGATAATGAGACTAGAGAGAGGAATTTGACTTGAATGAGAGTGACTTAAAAAACAGAGTAAGAATAATAGAACGTGAAAAGAAAGAAACAGAACTTCAGAAAGAAACAGGAGATATGAGAGATAGAGAATAGAAGTAGAACGAATAAAGAAAATATCATGCACACACACGGACTAAAGGGTGACATTAGATTTAGGCTGTGGGACCGTTAAACTTGTTTTGGCATTGAAAACTGAGTATCGAGAATTTTGAGTGGTTCCATTACTATCCTTTCTATGAGCGAAGTAATGTAAAATGAGGAAATTAATGTTGAATTAATGCAAAGAGAAAAAATAAAATTACATATCCTAACTGAAGGGCGAGGTTATTGTCATTGGCAATATGTTCAACCAAAATCTTTGGTACAAAGAGAAAAAAATAATGAGGTACGAGCATTAAAAGTGGAAACGGTAAGAGAAGAAAATAAAGATGGAAAAGAAAAAGAAACGAAGAAAGACAACTAAATAAATGATGTGAGGAATTGCATAAGGTGGATAATATGCCCAAAACAAGAAAACAACACCAAAGAGAGAGAATAATAATATAATGATGCAGAAAAATAACAGGAAAACATTGTAGATGTAATGATGAAAAATGTATCAAAACGGCGAAAGGCAATGTTTCATATTATAAACAAGAAAAAGTCTGAAAAGATTCTGTAACCTTAGTAAATTTTGAACTTCCATGTTGAAAGTCTTACCGGGAGGTATTGTAAGTTTCAAAGTGTATCCAAAAATAAAATAAATAAACAAATCGGTAGCCCTCAGTAGCTCAGAAGGTACAAATAAATAGAAGACCTCATAGCTGCATCGATAAGCCGATAGAATTGCAATCTGGAGATCGGTGATTCGAGCCTCAAGTTAAGCAATAATTTAGTAAAGGGAGTTTGAGTAATTGTGATATTACGATCGTGATTACCTGCAAAAATATGAAAACTAGGTGACACAGTACAAACTCTTAGGGCGGAATTAATAGACGTTTTTGCAATACCTCTGTAGCACTAAGTCACGGATTGCGTACTGTGTAAGAGAAAAAACCGACGCTTAGCAATGACTTGTGATATAGAATTTGTCTATTAATTAATTTGTTTTTAGAGCAAAAATTAATAAGACGAATCGGTCCATAGAGTTGTAACAAAAACGTCTATTAGTTTCGCCCTTATGTACTGAGCGGGCAAGTATGACCCTGTTTCATAAGTTATTAAAATGTTTCGCAATAAAGAGAACAATGATGGCGCGTTCTCGTAGAATCACCGAAGTTAAGCAACGTCCAGCGATGTGAAGACTTCGTGATGCTGGCATTCCGTCCCAACCCAGACTGGGTGAGGTTATTGTGGGTATCAGGTTTGTGTGTTTCCTGCGAATGGAGGGTAATACCCCCGTCGTGATATTATGACCATCCAGTTGAACCTTAACCAAAAAAAAAAAAAAAAAAAAAAAAAAAAAAAATGGAAACCTCGACCAGGGGGATATTACTTCCGAACATAATTATGTATCTTTAGATATCGGAAGTTTTTTATTTCTTTTTTTATGGTTACCTACACCTACCCTTGTCTGGATGAGTGATGATGATGCAACAAGATAGGTATTTCAGGTGACCATTCTAATGAAACTTTATCCAGGATGATTAATGGAAAGCAGCTTTTACTACTTTCCAACATTGCCAGCAAACCCTCCTCTATGCACTCGAAAATATAGCAGTTCTCTTACAAAAAAACTCGCTACAAACAAAACAAAGCCCCCAATGATTAATTAATATTCTAACTGCATTAGGTACTATATTTTTTATTATTATTAATTTTTATTTCTAAGAGGGGCTAATTCGGGTAAAGTCCAATGTACCTACAATCTACATTGTACAGTTAGTTTATAATGGCATGAGTGGAACATCAAATATGTTTTCCTTTGAAAAACACGTATTACGATATATCACAATGTGTTACTTATACAATTTGAATTTTTTTAGTTTACAGGTATTATCTAATAAACTTGACATAAAAATCTTTTGTAACAAAAAACAAAGAAATGTCGTGTAAAATAGGGAACTATGTACTTGAAAATAATTAATGCGTTCATTTTTAATGTTTTCAAATTGCAAATTCGTAAATAAAATGGAGCATATTAGTTTTATTAGAAATTAATTTTTTCTACATTATTTTTCTCGCATAGGTAAGTAAAAATTGGAAAGGGAATGATTTGTTCAGACAATATGGGTCAAAGAGGAGCTCACGTTGGCAAACGTAACTGAATTATTTTTCTCACGTAACAAAAATTCAATTTCCGTTATCATGTGAAAATTTCTCACGTAATACAGATTGAAAAAGAATCTGTTCTATTTTTGAGCATATCTCAAGAAATCGGAAGTATTTTAGGTAAAAATAAAAATAAAATAATCGTATATAAAATGTTATCATAATTATATAATATTGATAACACTCTTTAGTGGAAGGTAACCAACAGGCGAGGTTAATGCTCGATGCATTTTCTACCACCTAACCCTCAAAGTCTTAATTTACTATGTGGTCACAAACTCGATTTAATGAAGAAAAATTCATGCACTGGGTGGGATTCGAACCAACGGATCCCTACGCTACCTGGGTTACGAGACTAACAATCAGTGCACGGATTATATTATATTACTTTCTATTACCTATAAGGTATAGAAAGTATTGTGTTCGGACGGTTTTCTTTTGTATATATCACAAGACTGACAATATCACAAGACTCAAACCTGCCTTACTGAAATGCCCCTGTTAGGAACTTGAATACTTGATTGATCGAGTTATCAAGGTGAATGCTTTGGGGAAACAACCAAGAGGAAGGACCAGAGCAGTGGCGTAGCTAGACCTACATTTAGAAGGGGGGGGGTTTGAGGGGATTTCTGGGGGGGGTTGAGGGGGGTTCAAAAATCTCGCCTAACGTATATTCCATCTTTGCTGGGGTTTCTTAGAAATTCCAGAATAACAATGGGGTTAAGTGGCAAAGAATGCCTAAAGGTAGGATCACACTATATGGCACAGATGCCATATAATATATGGCACTCACACGATGCCATATAATGTGGAAAAAAACTCTATGGCATAATATGTCTTCCCCTTTGCCATAGACAAGCCTGCCAGTCGTCACCATATCATAATATTGTAGACCATGTGTGTGATGAAGCACTCACACGAATGCCATAGATCCTGTCGTACCATAGAAAAAACTTGTCGCCATAGACCCAAATAGTTCTATGGTCATGTAAACAAAGACCGATCACATGCTATGGCAAGGGAGATTGCCATATTATATGTCGCTCTGCCATATCGTGTGATCCTACCTTAAGACATTAACTTCGCCCCAGATTACAAGACAATTTTATTGTAATTATAAATTAAAACATTTAAATTTTAATTTTTTTTTTTCCTTGTTAATTAATTTATTGTTGATTTTTTTGTATAAAAAAAAGTATAAACAAATAATGAATAAACTGATCATTGCAATTACTTTACATTAATTGGGAAAATCGTAATTATGGCCTAGGGCAATATCAACCGTCAAACCCATATTATTATTGCACCACCCAACTTCAAAAAAAAAAAAAAAAAAAAAAAAAAAAAAAAAACGAACACAATACTTCCGATTTCTAATATTAGAAATTTCTCGGAAGTAATACATGTACATAATTAAGTGGTAATAAATGTGTATAATAAATCAATTAACAACTTACGTTCCCCCGCCGACTCCATGCGACTGGCAGTGTTGATGGTGTCCCCGAAGAGGCAGTACCTAGGCATGGTCGTACCAACCACCCCTGCCACACACGGGCCCGTGTTGATGCCGACCCTGATCTCCAGCTTGTCATTGGGCCGGTGGGGGATCTTGAAGTGCTCGATGCCCAACAAGAGGTCCAGAGACATGGTGGCTATCTCACCTGCGTGCAGAGTTCCTGGAATTGAATGATCGAAAGCATAGTTAATATCTTTAGAAGTCAACAGCACAGTAAATCTCCATTTTTTTTTCTTTTTTTACCGAGTGTTTCACAGTTTTTTAAATTATTTCGTAGCCATGAAGAACAGTTATTTTAGACGCTCTAGTGGTCTGTGTTGTAGCTTGCCCATCCTGTAGAAAAAAAGAAAGCAAAAAAACAACAGAATACCCACCGTTTCTCTGCGGCAGTCCAGACACCACCATGTAGGCGTCGCCTATGGTCTCCACCTTGTACACGTCGTACTTCCGAATCCGGGAGTCGAACAGTTTATACAGGGTGTTCAACATATTCACCACCTCCATGGGGGAGCTATCCGCAGAGATGTTGGTGAAGCCTACGATGTCACTGAAGTAGATGGTGACCGAATCGAAGTTCTCGGCGGGAACCTGGAAGAGAGACATAGTTTGGGTGGAAGAGATTACCATATATTTTTTTTATATTTAGTCTCTTGAAATGTGTCATTGAGGCTTTTTTGAAACTTTTTTCCAATGCTTAACATTTAGGTCATTCCAGACGAGGGACCCTGCATTCGCTAGAAATTCACAAATCACCTTCCCACAATGACCTCACGCAGCCTATGTTGGGCATCTCAATGACCTCACCCAGCCCATGTTGGGCATCTCCAGGAATCTTGCTATTCTAATTTTAATTTAGAAAAGGTATTTCATAAAAAAATGAACTTACTATGGAATATCTAGATTCTAGAACATGTGCTTTTAGCTTTAACATAAAAAGATAAACTTTTCATAGTTGTCTTAGGGCGGACGTTTTTACATTAATAGACGTTTTTTACAATACCTCTGTTGCGCTAAGTCACGGATTGCGTACTGTGTAAGATAGGGAAAACCGACGCTTAGCAATGACTTGAGTTATGGAATTTGTCTATTAATTTCGCCCTTAATATCAAGGGCAATGGCACAAACTAATTAATGCCATACAGATTATTATTCCCAATCCTCAAGTCTAGATTGACTAAAATTAAACCACTGACTTTTGTGAGATTGCCACAATGTCCACAGAGAGAAAAAAACCACAAATATTTTTTTTTTTTCGAGAGAGAAAAAAAATGTTTAAAAATTTAGTTTCAACTTTCAAAATCTCATTTTCTCTTTTTCTTCTGTCTTTCTCCTTCTACCTTCCTCTCTCTGCCTCTCCCTCTTTCTCTCTCTCTCTTTCTCTCTCTCTCTCCCTCTCTCTCTCTCTCTCTCTCTCTTTCTCTCTAGATATGGACAAAGTAGAATTACAGACGAAAGAAACATCTTGTACAAATTCCCCGAATAATAATTCCCATTTTTCAGAATTTATTCTTTAAGGTGAAATTGAAACTTTTCGCGGTGAAAACATTCGCGTCAAAACTTTTTACGATAACTCTTTCTTGTGAATTTGATACCGTTTTCACTTTTTTACCTTCTATTATTATTATATTTTTTTTTATCAACCCTTTCTCGATGGATAGGACTGAGGATATTTACCTTCCCTGTAAGTTATTATTATTATTATATAATTCTTTATTAGATACAAAAGGACATTATGTACATATAAATAATAATTTTAACAGTGAAAAAACACTGCCAATAATGGACACAATACTTCCTCGTGATTGCTTCACATTGTAAACACGTGCCAATTTTGAGATTTTATAGAAAATTACTTGTATCTCCAAAACGGCTCAATCGATTTTCTTCAAATTTGTTTTATATGGTAGAATATCGTTTTTTCTACATTCTAAATTCCACAAAAAATTCTGTATCGGCAAGTTGTGGTCCTTATTTTTTTACTTTTTTGTCCAAAATTTCGGATTTTCTTAAATATCAGAGTCAAAATATAATTAATTTAAAAATAAATAACAACAACCTATGTAAAACAATAATATGCATATTCTTACAAAATTTCATCGAAATCGGGTGTACCGTTCACGAGATATAAGCGTTTAAGTAAAAAGTTAGGGGTCAGGCGCATGGTCTCTTTCACCCAGAACCTCTGGTATGAATTCAATGAATTTAAAATGGAACCATCTACAGAATATCTTCTAGATATGTGCAAAATTTTATCAAAATCGGTCGAGTAGTTTCCGAGATTTGCGCGTTACAAGGAATCGTTTTAACAGACCGACGGATCGACGGACCGACAGACCGACAGACGGACACAAAACCAAATTTACTCAGTAGGTTATGAAACGTCCAGAAATATGAAAAAAATTGAAATCGGAGCAAAAAAATATTTTTTTTTACAAAAACGAACACAATACTTCCGATTTCTAATATTAGAAATTTCTCGGAAGTAAAATGAAAAAAACAATATCTTAATATACAGTATGTCTCAGAAGTCCTGGCAATGGCCTCATAACTTTTGAATGGGTACGAATTTTTGGATTCTGTTTGTTTCTAAGGATAGAAAGTGAAGTTCTAAGGATAGAAAGTGAAGTTAGTTAAGTGAAGAGAAACAGATTAATTTATTTATCTATTAACTAGATATCTAACTATCCACATTCATATTAGTTACGTACCTGTTTATTTCCTAATAACCTATGTATCATGGATTTGAGTCAACCTGATTCAGGACCATGTAGGTTCAAAATTAGTTCACTCCTGAACCTAGGTAGGTACCTACTTAAATATTTATTTGATTTAAAAGTTTACTCTCTTCGATCCTCATGGTATTGCAATGAGTTTCTTCTCCAATGTGTCCCTTTCTAGTTTCAGTAATGAGACTGCGGAATCCCCGGGTTCGATTCTCAGTGAGAAATATTATAACTCGACTATGTGGTTGGATGTGTTGGCGGTTCACTCAACTTCATCAAGACAAATGAGTAAATACTTTAATTGAGAATAGCAATCAGTGGTGGCATTACAAGTTAAATGAAATTCGAAAGAATGAGGGATACTTACTTATACTAGGCTTGTAATGCTGTGATACCCACTAAAGTTGCGATTTGGTGAAGGTTGTGTGTTTGTATGGTGGATAATTGAAGCCTAGGTAAATTATAGGTAAAATGTGATCTTACAAGAATTATTGACTTTAAACACTTTGCTCTTCGGCATTGATGGAGGTGATATATCGGAGTTTTATCCATTTCATCATTTTTTCGTCATTTTAAATCATTGAGGACCGTATTGAGTCCGCGGTACCAAAGCTACAGGGTGTCTCAAAAAACCAGATTTTTAAGTTTGAAACCACCATAGCTCCGCCACTGATAGTGATAGAAAATTTATTTTTTGAGGAATGCAGTATTTTTACCTGTTAATTAATAATATGAAATTAAAAAAATATCTTCTCATATAAATTTCTCAAGAAATGGCCATTTTTTTAAAAAAAGTGCCACTTCCGGGGTTCGAACCTGGATTTTGACATCACCAGTGAATCGGCCATAGAGCACTTCCTATCCTTAGAAACAAACAGAATCCAAAAATTCGTATTATCCCATTCAAAAGTTATGAGGCCGTTGCCAGGACTTCTGAGACATACTGTATAAATGTCAAAGACACTCACTGACCACTGACCACTGACTGATCATTGCTCTACAGCCCAAACCGTAAGTCCTAGGAAGCTGAAATTTGGTAGGTAGCTTTGTCTTATAGTCTAGATGTGCAATAAGACGGGATTTTTCGAAACTCCCACTACAACACCTGCCATTGGCGAAAAAGGATTTTTTTGCTTTCACGGCCATGCCTCGGCCCGCAAAGCGGGCGACAGCCCGCTAGTATACAATAAAAATGAAAAAGAATAGAAAATATTTGAAAACATATTATGTCCTAACTAAAGTAAGTGGTTCGGGTATTATTAAACATGGTAAATATCTGTGTAATTGTACAAAAAATTGAATTTATTTTTCTTCCAATATTTCATGTAATTTAGTGCCCACTTCCAATTGCCCACTCTTAACCCTTATCTTGGCAATGTGTATATTTGGATACCATCAGTTTTTTTTACTCTATTGGCCAAAATTAATCCTAAAGCATTTTTTCTTCCACAGAACATTTAAAATTATTTCAATTTTTAAACGCTTTATTTAAAGTGGCAGGATGGAGCTCTCAACCATCCAATAATAAATTAAAAATTGAAATAAAAATTGAAATTCTCTGCCAAGATAAGGGTTAATAAATAATCAGAGGAACAGACCGTTTGATAAAAATATCTTCTTTTAATGGGGGAAGTCTTGACCAGAAATGTTTTCATCTCAGTCTAAAAAAAATCTGGTGTAAACATCACACGACTTTCCTTATCTCCCAAAAAGGAGTCGAATTCCGCCACTGGTGACTGAACGGTAACAGATAACTAAAAATCAATGCCAAATTCGTGATCAGCACTTCAAAATCATTTAATTTGATATGTCACAACCCCCATCTAGGATGAATAATAAAAAAGTTAGTCCAATCGGGTCCCCCTACAATACCGGTAAATTGGGGCCGGTTTCCAAAAAGTTAAAGATATCAAAAAAATGATCAGAGTGAACCCCTATTATTTTTTTAATCTGAGAAAATGTTGTTCTCGAACTTTTTTTGTATCTTTAACCAATTCAAAGAAGCGGTGCTTGCGGCCAATATTTGCGGCCCTGCGGCCGCAGAATGCGGCCGATTTCAACCAAAAGTTTCATGGTTCGTCTGGTGTATAAAATTAATTACCATACCAAATTTCAAGTCTCTAGCTCTTACCGTTCTTGAGATATCCTGTTCACACACAGACACACAGACACACAGACAGACACACAGACAGACACACAGACAGACGCACGGACCAATGGCTGAAAACCACTTTTTTGGTATCCTGAGGCTATGATTCGTCCAGAAATGTGAAAAGCTGGGTAGGTCAAATTTTCGACGAATACAATACTTTCCTTATTATAGGATAAGGAAAGTAAAAAAATTACCAATAGTTACAATACTTTCTCTATCAGAAGGTATAAAAAGTAATAAAAAAAACATGAAAGTCCTAGGATAAAAAAAAAACCGTCCTAGGATAATTGAGTGACATATTTTCCAATCTTTTTTCCCTTTATTGAGTATTTCTCGTTCTCGTATTTATCTCTCTCTCTCTCTCTCCTCTCTTTCTATCTCTCTCCTCCCGGTCTCTTTCTCATATTCTTCCCCATTATCAATTTATCCTCCATAACATCCCTAAAACTCCCAAAAGGTAACTGTTGCATCATCACAGCAAGTGACAAGATAGTCAACAATAATCTGCTGCTCTTCTTCAATATTTTCTTTAGTATATTATTCCTCTCTCCAATATTTTATTATCATACTGATCCTCATTATTATCCCAATTTTCATCCATCTTATCATCATCATTTTCATTCTAATATTAGAATACTCATTTCCATAGTTATCCTCATCATCATTTCAATTCTCATTATCATCTTCAATATTATCCTAATTTACATTATTTAATTATAATCTTCATTGTAATCCTCTCTCATTCTCATTCTCATTTTTATCGTACTAATGATCCTCATAATCCTCATTAACATCCTAATCATTACCTGTCTCATTCCCAGCGAATGGAGGCTAAAACCCCCGTCCTGTCTACCTCAAGTCAGGACGTTAAAACCAAAGAGAATCTATGGACATGAAAGGAGCCTAGACTTTGGATCTGGGCGTCCATATAGTCCTCTCACTACCGTGATTTAGGTATTATTACCTGTCTCACTTTTTTTTTTTTTTTTTTTTTTTTTTTACACTTTATTTATTTTTACAAAACAATCATCAACAAGGATAACAATAATTTAAAAAAAAAAAACTTAGAAATATGTACAAAAAAAAAAAAAAAAATAATAAAGATCAATATTAATTTTTAATTACAATTTTTTTGTAACCCGGGGCGAAGGTAATGCCTTAGGCATTCTCTGCCAGTTAACTCACGGACACGGAATTATTATTATTACCTGTCTCCGCTGCCGCAGCTGCATCACGACGGCGGGCGGCAACATTTCGAACAGCAGCCGGTCGCTTTTCTTCTTCTCGTTCCTCAGCTCGATGGTTTTGTCCACCAGGTTGCCCGCGAAGTTCTGGATGGTGAAGGTGGCGTTCCTCACCAGGAGGATGATGATGGGGGAGATGACTAGGACCAGTACCAGGATGAACACGGTGAACACCTTGGAGCGGTAGGACGTGTCTTCGTTGTTCAGGATCTCCCGGCTGGAACAACAAGATTCTAATTAAGTTATCATATTTGTGTTAATCACTAGCGTGATATTACAACTATTCAAACTCGCTTTACTAAATCTACGCTGAAACCGGGACTTGAACCACCGACCTCCAGGTTAGAAAACAAGATTCTAATTAATAATAATAATGTGTTTTATTGTACATTTCTTTTACATTACACAGTTACTTATAAAATATAGAACATAGGAAAAGAAATTATAAAATATAGAACATAGGAAAATCTCCTAGAAGCTCTTCAAAGCTTAGGAGAAGTACCTTTGTAAAAAAAAAAAAAAAATATTAAAGTGAAATTGTATGTCTTACACAGACTTGTCACACTAAGAGACCCAGAACAACATTCTGTTGCTTTTAAATACGATACCTATTAAATACCTTTATCATTCTCATTACAAAAAGCTTTTTTAATCTCATAATCCCCAAATCTATCTTTCAACTGCACTCTGATTGGGTTATTTGGGTAAGCAACACACTCTGATTGGGTTATTTGGGTAAGCAACACACTCTGATTGGGTTATTTGGGTAAGCAACACACTCTGATTGGGTTATTTAAACGGGATTGACGGTATAAAGGGAAAATTGCGGATTTTGAGAGTAAGAATACTTTCTGGAATGATGTCCTAATACTATTTAAAAGCATACTTGTTGTTAATAATGAGGATCTATTGAGAAGGGTGGGTGAACAAAAAGAGTCTATGTATGATCTGCACTTTGATCGGGTTATTTGGGTAAGCAACACACTCTGATTCGGTTATTTAAACGGGATTCGACGGTAAGGGAGATTTTTGGATTTTGGGAGTAATAATGCTTTCTGGAATGAAGTCCTAATAAGGTACCCGGCCCATTTATCGCCATGGTCCTAATTTCGCCATCCCACGTTATCTCAGTAGATATTTAAAATTGGCGCCATTCATTATGAGCATCTTGTGTAATTATCTTTAAATGTTTACTCGTTGTTTTCAAAACAACCGTGAGTGCCCGCAAAAAAAAAAAAAAAATCATTTTCATTTTAAACAAGGGCTTTTATAATATTGCAAGGTAAGCAAATTTGAATCAGTTTTTTGGTTACTACTTGCATGTCAGTGTCTTTAATTGTTTCTTTTGGGTTTACTCTTTAATTAATCTGTGCTTTAAGGTTTACTCTTTATTATTAATCTGTCCTAAAATCGCCACATAGGTGGCGATATTAGGAAACACTGTACCCTAATATCACCAAAATTGGAGGTCTGAGAAAAAATATTTCCTTCGGTTTCAGGATTAATTTTGCTTTAAATAATCTTTCGATTTAAGAAACAACTAAATATTCTAGGTCTTACTTTAATTCTTACAGAAAAAAAACTATAACACAAAAAATTTCAAAAATGAAAGAAGCTTAAGGTGGCGATAAATGGGCCCCTTACTATTTAAAAGCACATTTGTTGTCAAAGAAAGACCTCTTGAGAAGGGTGGGTGAACAAAAAGAGTCGATGTATTTTATTATAGAAAGAAAGAGCCAAGATTCATGAAATAAGAGGAAGAGAAGCACCAAGGATTTTAGGATTGTATTTTACAAGGATTGTATTGTATTGTATCATACAAAACCAATGAACTTTTAAGAGCATCATAAAAATAAATAATCTGACTATGATTATTTCCAACGTTAGAAGAGGAGAACACGAGGAAGAAAAAGACTGGGGCCAAAAAAAGAAAAAAAAGAGGAGGAAGTAGACAAGATTAAACCATTATACAAACAAACAGACATCTCATGTTAACTTACCATGTAAAAACAGATTACAACAAACATAAGGAAAGGCTGCTCCTCAAGTGGGACTTTCCATCCATCGCCTTGCACCATGTATCGGATTAGGGACGTTATTCCCTTATCTTTGGTGTAATTTTATTTTATGATTTAGCCTCAAATACATGTTCCCTTTAACTTCACAAGCAAAGTAAGGAGACTGTATTTCATCAAAAGAATATGATTGAACTACAAAAGTATAGATCAATTTGATAAAAATAAATCAAATGAGAATAAACAGGGCTTTGTTGATATAACTATAGCTCTTGGGTTCTATGGGAGGAAGGGGTACCAAAGTTAGCAATGAATCGCAAAATAATTTTTCTTTTGGATTAATTTTTTTTTAAAGATTCTGTTTGGTACTATTGGAATTTTTCTTAAGAAGAAAGATTTGAACTATTCATGGTCTAATTATAAACTTTAATCTAGTTGAGAAAGTACAACAAAATTAGTCTACTCGAGAAAAACTATACTCAACTTGAGAAAGTTCAACGAATTTATTCTCAAGTCTACAAAAGTACCTAAACTCATTACATTACCTAAACTCATTACCTGCAATTTCTTCATATTTCGGCTACAGCTTTCTCGTGTAATTTTAACCGTTAAAAAAAGGGCCAAGTTCCAGAACTCCTATCCAAAAAGGTTTCGCCAATGAACGCAGTGATATCTAGTTTGCGGCCAAGTTATCTTGGTACTAAACTATTTCTTTTATTAAAACCCGTTTTCTGAGTTCCTCATTTTGTATGTTTTTAACTGCAAACTATCCTCTAACTTGGCCAGTTTCGCTCCTTGTTCAGAAATAATGCTAAAGGAAACACTAATTCATGAAATTTCACTGTAAGAGATTATATTTATGTTAATAGAAAACAAAAATGGTTATATTGTTATTATGTACCTATACATATAGTCGTAATATTCCATACAACCGATGGCATAAAACTGGCCAAGTTAGAGGATAGTTTGCAGTTAAAAACATACAAAATGAGGAACTCAGAAAACGGGTTTTAATAAAAGAAATAGTTTAGTACCAAGATAACTTGGCCGCAAACTAGATATCACTGCGTTCATTGGCGAAACCTTTTTGGATAGGAGTTCTGGAACTTGGCCCTTTTTTTAACGGTAGTTTTTTGTGGGATATCATTACTTTTTGTAAATGGTTCGTTTCACAGCACGTTTCATTATTTATTATTAAAAACTTCAGGATTCGTCACTTTAATATGCTCCCTAAAACGACACCGTTCAACAGCAGAAATAGTGCGAAAGTGCCGGTTTTCAGATTTTTCCCTGTAGTTTTACAGTAAACCCTAGCACTATGCAAAATTTCAGCTTTGTAGGTAGTAGGGAAGTACCTCATAATGTATATACATAATCGAGTATATTTCCTCCCTAAAATAACACCGTTTAACAGCATGATAAGTGCGAAAGTTCCGGTTTTCACATTTTTCCTTGTACTTTTACAATGAACCCTAGCACCATACAAAATTTCAGCTTTCTAGGTAGTAGGGAAGTGCCTCATAATTTATATACATAATATAGTATACTTCCTCCCTAAAACGACACCGTTTAACAGTTTGCAGAACTTTTCAGATTTTTTCCTGTACTTTTACAATGAACCCTACCATCATGCAAAATTTCAGCTTTCTAGATAGTCGGGAAATGCTTCATAATTTAGATTCATAATCGATTATATAAGTTCTCCCTAAAACGACACCGTTTTACACCATGATAAGTGAAAAAAATCCGGTTTTCAGATTTTTCCCTGTACTTTTACAATAAACCCTACCATCATGCAAAATTTCAGCTTTCTAGGTAGTAGGGAAGTGCCTCATAATTTATATACATAATATAGAATACTTCCTCCCTAAAACGACACCGTTTAACAGTTTGCAGAACTTTTCAGATTTTTTCCTGTACTTTTACAATGAACCCTACCATCATGCAAAATTTCAGCTTTCTAGATAGTCGGGAAATGCTTCATAATTTAGATTCATAATCGATTATATAAGTTCTCCCTAAAACGACACCGTTTTACACCATGATAAGTGAAAAAAATCCGGTTTTCAGATTTTTCCCTGTACTTTTACAATAAACCCTACCATCATGCAAAATTTCAGCTTTCTAGGTAGTAGGGAAGTGCCTCATAATTTATATACATAATATAGAATACTTCCTCCCTAAAACGACACCGTTTAACAGTTTGCAGAACTTTTCAGATTTTTTCCTGTACTTTTACAATGAACCCTACCATCATGCAAAATTTCAGCTTTCTAGATAGTCGGGAAATGCTTCATAATTTAGATTCATAATCGATTATATAAGTTCTCCCTAAAACGACACCGTTTTTACACCATGATAAGTGAAAAAAATCCGGTTTTCGGATTTTTCCCTGTACTTTTACAATAAACCCTACCATCATGCAAAATTTCAGCTTTCTAGGTAGTCGGGAAGTGCCTCATAATTTTGATGATCTGTCAGTCAGTCAGTCAGTCAGTCAGTCAGTCAGTATCAAAATCGCAAATTTCAAAATTACATTCCTCTGAAAGTTTTTTGCATAGAGTCTTTAAATTTTCAATGTCCTTTTGATGATATTAGGACAATCTCTGTTCCAAATTTCATATCTCTATGATCAATTGAACCGAAGATATGAGGGTGTGAAAAACCGGGTGAATCGCTTCGTGTAAAGATACACTGCCGTGCTTGCTGGAACTTGGCCTGGCGCACTGCCGTGCGCTCAGATTCTTTAAGACTGAGAGATGAATGTGTATAATTTACTTTAATGCGTTAGTGAAATTTGTTGCAAGTAATGACTAAGAAAATTTGTTGTATTTTTCCAGCATTAAGTTAATGATATGTTTTTGAAATAAAACTTTTGTTTATTTCAAAAGCATACTATGCTTCTGCTATTTCATAAGGAGGCAGTTTTTAATTAATGTTTTTACATTTTGATGTTTTCTTCGTCTCTACTCTGTCTTGTCTCGGTTACTCAGGGTCGACATTGCGTGTCGGTCTTCTGCATTCTATTTGGTCTTGTACATCATTTTTTATTATTTATCATCTTCCACGCAGTTTCTCCATGTCTTTTTAGTTACACATGGGAATGTACCTACTCTTACCATTACTTTTTAAAATCTGTTAGGTCGTAGATGAAAACACAACCAAAAAGATCGAAAGCTTTGAAATTTGGTTGTAGATAAGAATATTTAGGATATCATAGAAAGAAGTCTCAAAAACGAAGAAATATTAAGAACTCATAAAATATAGGTAATCAAAATCAAAATAGTACAATAATATCATGAAAATTGAATCAAGTGCTTCTGTGCTCCATGCTTCCTTTCGCTAATCATTCAAGTTAATTAAAAGATACGGCAGAATAGGTCCAGCAAGGCAAAGATCATGATGGACAGAATCTGAGGAAATAGAAAGGAAAGTTAAGGTGGGTTTCCATTGCGTCGGCTTTTGCAGATTGGCATTGCCGATCTGCAAATGCCGAACGGCACGATCTGTTTCCATTGGTTTTAAAGATTAGTCGGCATTCCGACTTATGAGATACCTTATTTTCTTTTCTATCTCCTCTTTATCAGTTCCAAAGGAAATTGCGATTTCTAGAAGAGCGTCATGCCTTAAATTTCTATTCTTGTATACCTTCAGTTTAGAGTTCCATAAAAGTTCACGTGCCCGGTACATTTCTAGTAAAGAAATTACTGTCTCATTGTTCCACTCCATTTTTGGGGAAAAACACACGGATTTACAATTTGTAGCACTTTAATTTAAAAAAGTATATATACTCGTATATAAAAAGGTTTGAAAATAGTTCAAGACACAACAACAAAAAAATGAACAAACTAATGACTCGGCATGCTCGGCACGTTTCCACTGACAATGCCGATCGGCATTTGTTTGATCCGTACCGATCTCATTCGGTAAAATAATTCTATGCCGATCGGCATTTTGCTCTTGCCAAAAAGTACGTTTCCATTACATCGGCTTTGCCGATCGGCAATGCCGATCGGCAAAAGCCGACGCAATGGAAACCCACCTTATCCAACAAAACTTTTCGAATAGCTGTCAATAAAGTAAGTGAAACCTGCAATGCAAAAATAAGAACCAAAATCTTCCTTGCCAGCTTCGATGGAGCGTTGAAAGAACCGGTTCTCGTAGGATCACCGAAGTTAAGCAACGTTCAGCGAGGTGAAGACTTCGTGATGCTGACATTCCGGCCCAACCCAGGCTGGGTGAGGTTAATGTGAGTAATAGGTTTGTGAGTTTCCTGAGAATGAAGGGTAAAACCCCGGTCGTGATATGACCATGCAGTTGAAAGTGATGTTAAACCTAAATTAAAAAAAAATCCTTGACATTATCAAAGCTGCAACTACACAGTATCAAAAACAGTAAGTCTTTAAGTACTTCTACTATTACAAATACACTATTTTCTATGCTGTGGATCCTAAAATAATATCAGCCGAAAATTCTTGAACCAACGTTGGTTGATTGGTTATTTTTCCACAACTACATTTTCCATTACTTTCTTAGTCGTTCCAGAACTGTTGACGTTTTAATCATTTTTATTCGCTCTCAATTTTAAGATTACTTTGTCAAAAATAATCTGTCTTGAATTAGAGTTATTTTAATTTCGATACTGTTAAGTTCCATTTGTTTTATTTTTAGTTTTACATCAATCAATACTGTGTTCAGTTTATTTTGTTTTCCATCTTCTTTCTTAACCTTCCATTTAGTTGATCTTTTAAATTCATATTTGAAACAATATATGTTAGAATGCAAAACACATCAGAAAAATCGACACCAAATGAGGTGAGTCTAGAATTTATTACATAATAGAACATATAAGAACTTTCATGCAACTCACAAAATGGAATTTGAACCAGCAGGATGCCAAGATTCATGCAATGTTTCTCATTGCAATAAGATGGTCTTTTGTGTGACTATCCAAGAGGCACTTCCGGGCCCATTCAAAATTAACTTTCACAAAATGGCTAGCATGATAATATAAGAAAATCATTTAACCCTAATAATTTAAATACTCTGTACAAATAAATTACTAAAATAAGGTAAAGAGAGGTTCCATGTTTTGTTAAGCTGTGAAGAATAGATGTGGTGTTCTTAGTTTAGGTTTGTCCAACGCTATGTACAAAAGTTAAAAAATAAATGCGTTCTTTTCTCACTTTAGGACCAGGCTCAACCCACAGTAACGTTAAGTGGTGTTACATCCAAGGGTCAAATTGCTCCAACCATGCTGCCCAACATAGTTGGTAAGTTACTACTATCTAATGTAATTGATAGTATCTAATAAAATATTTATTTTTTGAGTATAATCAAAATGGTGGAACGAGCTATAGCATCAGCAATACTTCAACAACCGTGAGACAGGTTCAGGTATCTATCCTCTACTCTAGCATTGGGTTGCCTGCGTACTTAATATGACTAATAAAGTGAATTTAATTCGAAATGAGTCGAAGAATTACTAGAATTGGTAATCAGTGACCAGGAATGACACTTTACCCGATCTTGTGAATCTCATTTCATAGGTTAAGATCCCCCAAGTTCGCAAAAGTCTGATATATTTTTCAAACATACCTTCTCCAAAGAAATGGAAATAACTACTTATATTATTTTGTGTTAACACAAGAGAGATGTCAGAATTACTATACGCAATGCAGCCTTATTTAATATCTCAAGTCTTCGAACCACTAACTTCTAGGTCACAAGTCCGCTGTCCCCGTGATCGAGCTTCTGGGGCCGTTAACATTATTAAATATTCAACTAAATTAGATCATTTTCTATTTCAGGTATGGGCGAGTCAATGGTGCCTCTGATACCTTTCGCTATGAACTACCACCCAAACATGCCCCTACCGTTCAACTACACTACAGCTCGGCCAATACCTTGTCGGCTACCAGCTCAATACTCAACCTTCCAAATACCTATTGTGAGTACCAATCAGAAGAGACCCGTTTTGGGCAGTTCTCAATACTCACAAAATTTCAGTTCACCCGCGATGAATGTACTATTGAATCATGGAGTGCAAAATGGTTTGACCAAAGATAATTCAGCAAGGAGAAAGCCATCTCAAGAAACAACAATGAGTGAATCAGATTCTCTGAAAAATGTAGATGCGGAAAGTTCAGAACCATCTTACAAAACACAATGTCTGATGTCTGAAACGAAGAACTGTTGGAGCTCACGAGCAGAGCCGTCAATGCCAAAGCCTTTCACACTTCTGCAACCACAGCCTTTGATGACACCAAATTATTTGATACCTCTTCCCATTATGTGTCCAAACCCAGTCAAACTAGCGTCTTCTCAATATCACATAATTCAGAACTCTCTTAGAAACTCCGAAGATACACTCATCCCTGATAGACGGGACGACTCAACTGTGAACCCAAGACCTGGAAACTCCATGAAGGAACCTGATGCTTACAAAGAAGCATCTGCACTGAAAACCCAAATTATTAAAAACGTAGAGGAACTATTTGATATGGCGACTAAAAACGCTTCGCCCAAAAGTGACCAAGTGCAGAGCTCTGAGATCGACGAAAGGAACCTCCATGACACATGTAGACCTTTTGATGAAACCTTGGATGGCGATGCTTCACTCATGGAAACAGTTCTGAAGTGTTGCATCGAGGTAGAGGCTTATTGGACAGAGGCAGCCAGGGACAGCAACACACGAGCTCTGATTCTCGGTTGCTGCAAAAGTATCAGGCGTCTCATTTCCAGCGATTTCAGACAGTCAGAGGCAAATATGATCTCAAGCTTGCAAGAGCTTACCTTGAGTTTGATATTGCTGTTCCTCATCTCGTCACTGTCTTAATACGTTTTTCTATGAATATTTATTTTTTTCTTATATTTTAGATTATTTCAGAAGTAGATACTATCAAACGTTCAATTTATTTTAAAAAAATCTAAAGTTGGTTGAAGATAAGTCTTTACACTTTATGGTTAAATAATAATACCTAAACTTTATGTCGAATTTAAATATTTTTTACAAAAAAAATATCCAATACATTTTAAGCTACTAGTTAAAAATTATGTTAACCTTTTTATCCAAAATAACGACGAGAGGCTTTATTGTTTGTTTTTATATTGCTTTTGCATGCATTTTTTTCAAAATCATACTTGGGTACTTGCTTACTTACCCTATACTGTCGTTGAGTTTCCTCTGGTACTGCTGCAACTCTATGAAGAAATCGGACATGGTTTGGAAGTATACATCCACTGGGTCAGGGGCGTGCTGATTCAGATAGCATAGAGTACCACTTAAACTGGAACTGTTCAGAAAAATACATAACATATTATTGAAAATAATAAATGTCTAATTTATTTCTGCCCATTTTCAATTCCGATCTTCTCTACAAATAACTCAAGTTTTGTTTTTTGTAAAATATTGCTTTTCATTTTTTACTATGGCAAAAATATATCTATGGAAAATGTCATTTCAGTAATATGTCTCTCTCAAGTGATCGAGACAATACACAATACTTATTAATAAAAACACCTCACAATACCGTAACTTCAAAATCTACAAAAATAATTTACAATGTGCTGAGAAAAAAAACCATCATCATAAATTTGGAACCAATTTTGGAATATTCGCCATATTTTGATTTTAAATCTAGATATTTTGCATTGTTATCAAGAAATATACTAATGAGATATGACTGATAGATAATACAAGGTGAAATCACAACGTTTATAAATTTTACCATGAATCAAGCAAAAATGATTTTTGATTAACGCTTAATTTTAGTCAATGATTAACTACCCATGTTATTCGTATTGCTATTGCTTTTAATCATATCATTGATAAAGTATTCACCAACAGCACTAAACAGGCGATTAGTGCTAGTCAGATTTATCACCCTATTTAATGTGATTGATAAAGGCACCCTAAAATAGCTACTAAATGCACGGCAATTACTAATGAAACCTTATGTGCAGTCTGTACAACGCTGCAATACTCATTTCATCAGATATAAGGTGACTATAATGGTGTTTACAGCCATATCGCGTGCTGAATTATCGATATATGTACACTTCAACTACTACAATGAAAAATTTATGGAGTGAATTTTTTCCCCCAGGCAAAATTTCCATTCAGTTTTTCCTTGTTCATTCTGCACAAATGAATTTTATGTGGGGGAAAAAAGAGATACAATTTCATTTTTAAATTAAAACTCCCTACATTTAAAAAAAAAGGTAAATAAAAGATAGGTAGCTGTTCCTAGACTTCCTAGGTGTTTTGTTATTACTGTTGTGAGCTATAAAGATTTTTTTGATCTAGCTGGGTTATAATGAAAAAGATTTTGTTTTTTAAATCCCTTTTGTCATTTAGAGTTTTGAATTATTTTATTACAAAATATACTATAATATTCCCTTCCCTGGCCCACAGAATTTCACTGCTTGTTTAGAAATAAATGGCTTTCTTCACTTACTTAAAATATACTTCTAAATGCATGGTATCTCCCACCTGCTTAGCATAATACACTGGGGACCACAATTAGGGGAACGCTTTTTTAACCCTGTATTTCACCTTGAACTGTATAAATTGTGTTGATGAAACATGATCTGAAAGATAGGTATTTTTGTTGGGAACTTGAAACAAGTCGTTTTTTGGGACTACTTCAAAGGGAAAACTTTATTTTTTGACAATAATCAAACAATGTCGAAAAAGTGACAAAAAACAAAGATTTGAAATTTCGAAATTTTGAAAAATCTCTGGAATATGTGGGCTCAATACCTTGTATTGCCTCCCCTAACACCAAGTAGGGTGTCCAATCGCCTCGGCATGCTTCGGATGAGCCTCTGGACGAATTCTTGGGGCATCCGATCCCATTCTTGAACAACTGCCTTCTTGAGCTGCGCTATGGTGTCCGCGGGTGGATTCCTCTTCCGGATGGCCCTTTTCATATGGTCCCATACATGTTCTATGGGATTCATATCCGGAGAGCGAGCAGGGTGTCGGAGGACCTCCAAGTTCACCTCCTGAAGGGAGCGCTTCACCTGGTTCGCCACGTGTGGACGAGCATTGTCGTGCATCAGGATCATCTCCTCCCCAATGAAGGGCTTGAAAGGAAGGACAATACCTTCAAGAACCTCTCTCCTGTACCGCTCATCAGTCAGCGCCCCTCCCTCCAGGATATACAGGGTTGTACGGCCGTTCAAACTTATACCCCCCTAGACCATGATGGAACCGCCACCAAATTGGACTTTTCCAACAATGTTGCACTGTGAGTACCGTTCATTTGGTCGTCTAAGTACTCGGATACGGTTGTCATCTGACTGCAAGCTCAATTTACACTCGTCTGTAAGCAATACCCTTCCCCATTCACGCATTGACCATCTTCGGTAGTTGTTTGCGTATATGACCCTTACAACTTTGTGCTGGTCATTGAGAAGAGGCGATCGCTTGGCTCTGTGGGACGTCAGAGAACGCTCTCTGAGTCTTCTTCTTATTGTTTTAACAGAAACATTCACATTGTGGCTTCGTATCAGCTCCCCACGGACAGCAGTCGCGGGCATAAACCGGTTTCTCAGTGCGGTGAGCGTTATGTAGCGGTCTTTTCTTTGGTTTGTGATCCATTTGGGACACTGTCCACGTCGCCTTTTGTATTCATCAGTCTGCCTGTAGCGTTTAACAACTCGATGAATCACTGATTTTGACACGCGAAGGGAATTTGCCACTGTTCTGTAGGTTTGTCCTGCTTCAATCAACGCAACCGCCCGGGCAACCTCTACTTCACTCAAATCGGACATGTTGTAAGAAAATCACTTTATTTGACCATTAAAAACTTATTGAAGTCACCAAACGTTAGCACTTGACCTTAGGTAAGAGAATAATGAAACTTCCATGTTCGTCAGATATCCATGAAATCATGGGTTTTAGAGGTACTCTCAGTAAAATTGTAAGAATTTGTCCTTAAGTGGGATACATCTGTATAAATGTAGCATACATTGATAGACCATCGTATATGTAATAATATAAAGTTAAATAGAGGTTTCTAAAGTGAACACAGTACAGTAAATTTGAAATCATCTGAGCGTTCCCCTAATTGTGGTCCCCAGTGTATATAGTTATAAATGTAAGCGATTTTCTCGTATGCTCAGAATGTACTTCTAAATAAATAGCTCTCAAAAGCTGCTCAGAATAAAATACAAAGATATATTTTTCTCATTTATTTATTTACACTTTATTAATAGGACATATTATTATATAAAACACAAATAATTACAAATTAAAATACAATATAATACAAGAAAAAAATAAAGAAAAAATAAATAAATATATACATAATAATATATGTCCTAACTAAAGGGCGGGGTTATTGCCTTTGGCAATCTCTTCCACCCATACGCTCAGAATTCTCAGAATATACTCTGAGAAGTTGGCTTACCTGCTTAGAATGTGCTTCTGGATCTTGGCAGTGACGTCACTCACGATGTACCTGAAGTGGTTCTCCAGGAAGAAAGAGAACTGTTTGGAGACGAACAGGTTCTCCAGAGCCAGCGTCTCGTGTTTGATGAACTCCCCGTAGTGCTTTCTGTCCAAGTTGCCTTGGATGATGCAGTAGACGCCGTAGAACATGGATATGCTGAGATTCTCTATGGCGCGCAGGAGATTGTGATTGGCACGGGTTAATCTGGAATTTTTCGGATTAAAAAATGTGGGTATAATTGAACAATATGACGGAATTGAGATGTTGATGCGGTGCCCAACCTTTACAGAAGAAGATCTTTTGTAATAAAACAAAATAACATAACGAACATCTTACAAATAAAATATTTCTTCCAATTTTTCAGAGGTTGGAAGAGTCCCTCTAATACTCACAGCATTAACTCTCTGTATAGCAATTGCAATACGCTGAATGAGGTAATTTATTTATGAGGAGATTTTTATTTCAATCCAAGTGTCCTAGAATATTGAAGGAAACTATAGAATATGGATATACTGAAATTTCCTACAGCCATGCGCGGATATAGGGGGGGGCACGGGGGGCACGTGCCCCCCCAGATTTTTTCGGTAAGCGGTGTTTCTCAAATTTCATTATACCTAATCCCGTAAAAAAAAGATCTTAATGAGTTAGGGGGCACGGGCCCCAAATAAATTCCCAACTCTAAGACTAATCCCGTAAAAAAAAAGATCTCAATAAGTTAGGGGGGCACGGGCCCCAAAATAATTCCCAATTCTAATACTAATCCCGTAAAAAAACGGGACCCAAAATAGTGCCCAATTCTAAGATTAATCCCGTAAAAAAAAATCTCAATAAGCTAGGGGGGCACGTGACCCAAAATAATTCCCAATTCTAAAACTAATCCCGTAAAAAAAAAGATCTCAATAAGTTAGGGGGGCACGGGCCCCAAAATAATTCTCAATTCTAAGACTAATCCCGTGAAAAAGAAGATCACAATAAGTTAGGGGGGCACGGGACCCGAAATAATTCCCAATTCTAAGACTAATCCCGTTTAAAAAAAAGATCTCAATAAATTAGGGGGGCACGGGACCCAAAATAATTCCCAATTCTAAGGCTGATCCCGTAAAAAAAAAAGATCTCAATAAGTTAGGGGGGCACGGGCCCCAAAATAATTCCCAATTCTAAGACTAATACCGTAAAAAAAGAAGATCTCAATAAGCTAGGGGGGCACGGGACCTAAAATAATTTCCAATTCTAAGAACAATAATAAATAACTAAATAATAAAGTTTTCAAATCCACACAGATTGTCCAAGAAACCTGAAATTTTACCTATAGGTCCATTTGGATCAGGAAATATATCTCTAGGGTTCAGCTACACGGGGTAAGGACAAAAAATGGATGGGTGACGCTAAAAAATCACATTTTTCGACCGAAATTACATTTTTTTTCTCAAACTTTATCGTGATGAGGCCACGGCGGCGGCGTATCAACTCAAAAAGAGAAAGTTTTAAGCAAGGGTTCAATTTTTCATTTGAGATATCAATCACGAAATTCTGATGAGCCGTTCTTGAGCTACGTTGAGTAAGGACATAAAATGGATGGGTAAACAAAAAGTATTTACGTTTTTTGACCTGAATGACATTTTTTCTCGAAATATGTCGTGACGAACTATCAACTCAAAGCGAGAATGTTTTTGCAGGGGTTTTAGTCTTCATTTGAAATTCTGATGAGCCATTCTTGAGCTCCAGTAAGGACAAGAAATGAATGGGTGACACAAAAATATTGACATTTGTGTATGTATGTGTGTGTGTGTGTGTGTGTGTGTGTGTGTGTGTGTGTGTGTGTGTGTGTGTGTGTGTGTGTGTGTGTGTCTGTGTGTGTGATAGGCTTGCGAAGCGGCTTGCTAGTTAGGTATATTGTGCGATTGTGCCCCCCCAGTACAAGAGGGCTATATCCGCGCATGCCTACAGCGCGCAGAAGATTGTTATCGGCGCAAGCTAGTCTGGATTTCTTGGGATTAAAAATAAGGCCAAAATTAAAAACAAAATATCAGAATTAAGTTGATTGTAATTAAATTAAGTGGACATTCGAAGTTCAGAACAATTTTGTTTTCGAAATTTACTATTGAAAAAGTCCATCTCAGCTGGAAAAAGTACTCTTGAAAAAGTCCACCTCTTCCCAAGCAGAGTTATTTATCTAATTTTCTCAGCAACTAAATTACAAAACCTCGAAAATTGACAAAAAAGAATATAAACTTTTACTTGCTCCTTGCTACAGGTCAACAAAAATGTAAGGCAAAGTCAATTACTTTGAAATTTAACAGAAAGGGATAAATATATAATTTTTAAAAAAATGTTACATCCTCCCTGATTAAAAAAAAAAAACAAACAAACAAAAAAACAAAACAAAAGAAAAAACTGACAACATTTATGAAATTGAAAATGCCAGTTATGTAACTGTGTATGCACTGTCTCGCCATATTTATCAACTGAAAACAATATTTTTTCTCTCATTATGGGAAATGGAAAAGACATGTTGGCGAGTCAACAGTATTAATTAAAATGCTGGTAGAGAAACTATTGCGATATGGGCGCTTTAAACATACTGCTCGGGATTATGTAATATGTTTTATGTATTAGGTATGTACGATAGCAGTCTCTAAGTATGTACGAGATGTATAGCAAAAATCCATAAAGTACCACTTTAACTTGAAAAAAAAGGCTGGAAAGGAAAAGGCTCAGCCACAACTAAGGGTGGCCTCATAATAAATATTGGAGTGATGAATTTTAAGAAATGGTTAAACTATTCACCAATAATGATAGCAAACCTACCAGATATAATTTGGTATTGGTATAAGTAAGGCTGTCCGCTACGATAGCTCTTTGTCACTGCGACTTCAAATAGATCCTTTGTGACATGCCCTTGTAACTCTAAAAAAGGTCAAAGCTATTAATGTAGCTTAAGATTCTTTTACAACTGATTCCTCTTGTGGATTAAGGCATTGTTTGAGCAGCCATTTGAACCGATCTTTATTAAACTCTCAGCAGCTCCTGAGAGTTTTATAAAGATCTCTTTCTTTTGAAGCTATTCAAAAGCTTCTGAGAGATGTTCCTGTTAGTCGCCTTTTACGACAGGGGGAACAACCCCTCCACACGAAACTACTAGATATAATAGGATTCATAGATTTTTGATAGCATAGCTACCATCAAATGATTTTAAACTAGATAAAAAAGTTAAGAAAAAGCTCAAGGCAATAGTATAGCATTCCTAGATTACAAATAACAAAATTAAAAAAATAACAAATAAGATAACCAAATTAAGAATAACATAAGGTGACAACATTCCCAGTAGATAGAATAAAATAATTTATAAAGTGCATACCTACCTCCAATTGAAGACAAATGATTTGATAAAAAGCATAGCTACTCCAAATAATAGTATTTCTTACAGAAATGATGGATTAAGAACATACCTACCTCCAAATAATGCCAGAGCTCTCAATGGTCTCTTGTCTCTGGAATAAATACTCCAGGATGATCTCATTGACCTCTGCATAGTAGCTGATCTGATGAAACGTCATGTCCTCATGGTCAAACTCTGCGTGGCTTCATGAAAATAACACATAAACAAAGTAATATGGAAATTATTGAATTTATTAACAAAAATTATATTTACAAATTAAAAAAATCATATTTTTTGTACAAAGTAAGTAAGTCTAGACACTCTAGACAGTATAAACCTAGGTACTTTTTTTTTTTTTTTTTTTTTTAACTAGTGTCTACGCTGAATTATGTTGAGTTAATCAAGCATAATTAAGCAATAACTGACACGTTATTATTATAAATAATTTAAATTGTATTTTTGTACTTGATTATTGTAAGTATCTGAGCAGTCAAAATAATATGTAGAGGTACATACATCAGATAAGTTTGTTTTAAATAGTAAGGGAATGTTCTAATGGTGATTATAATTTTGCATGTCTTGATGAAAATAATACATTAATAATGGTATTAATTAATAATATATTGATATTACCAAATTTTGAGGTATAGCTCGGAAAATCAGATGCGTCTTTAATAGAGAGCATAATGTTATATACAAAATGATTATACACATACATAGATAAAAAGAGAGAGGAAATATAGTAAATCAACAAATTTCTAACAACAATTATATTATCAACAAAGTTTTTATATCGATTGAAGCTGTAGCACTCGTATGAACACTTATTTATACAACCTAAACATACAAACGAGAATGTTAAATAAATGTATAAATAAAGTTACCTGAAATTTCAACTCAAGATTAATAATATTATCCTATTCAGCACTAGTAGACTGAAATGATAGAGTCACTATAATATATGTGAATCTCTTATTTGAGATTCTAAGTTATGCTAAGTTTAGTAACTTTTATAACATGCCAAAAACGTTCTTTATTTGATCTTTAATTTACATCAATAACTATGCAATACTTTAAATTTTAAGGTAAAATCCATAATTTGAAAGAGCGCAATATTTCAATTACCTTAGCCACATCAAATATTTATCCACTATTCAAAGAATAAAAGCTCTTGTTCATCCCTGATATTTAGTTACCCCTGAGTTATTTAGAGAGAATTTTGGGAGTGGAATTTCAGTTTTTCGAAACTTGTTGATTGACGGGTTTTTGATTGACTTTCTCTATTCCTTCCAAGGTATTCGTCTAGGGTTTCGGTGTATTTATCAAGTTTCTTGTAAGACGTGGATGTCAATCAATAATTCATCACGTCAGTTTCCGTCCCAAGCCTTTGCCACCAACTCCCTACTCTACTACCTCCTTTTCTGATTATTTCCCACCTACTTTATAATTTTACTCTTTGTCTCTATCTTGAACTTACTCCTTCTCTCAATATTTGTCCTCTTCTCTTACTATCAGAAACAGAAAAGAAATTTCCATTCTCTTTATCTCGTTCATTCTCATTCTTTGTTTTTCACTTTCTTTTTCTTTTCTTATTTTATATCCTTCAATTAATCCTTCTCCATCTTTTACTACCCCTCTTTTTCCTATCATCTTTCTCAAGCAGTACAATTTCTTACTTTTCAATCAGTACAGATCTCTCTATCACTCATTTCAGTTCTCACTAACATTTCTTCCTCCTATTGTTTCCTTCTACGTTTCACTTTTTCTATAACTTTTTTTTATCAGCCCTATATTATCTTTGTTTTTTGTTTCTCTCTCTCTCTCTCTCTCTCTCTCTTTTATTTACTCACACCTTTCTGATTTTTCTCCAACAAACTTTGTTTACTATCTTTCGCCCTCAATCACATCATCTCAACCTTTATACACCCTTCTTTTTCCATTTTTTATATTAAATATCTCTATCACCCTACTTCTCACATTTTCTCTTTTCTTTTTTACCTACCTCTCTCGATCTCTTCTTTCTTCCTTACGACTTTGCTCTTCTCTTGAAATTTTCTCAACAGATTCTTATTCCTCATCTAATTCAAACTACTTGATTTCTCTCTTTCTCTTTCACTCTATCATTCAACTATTTCTGCAGCCTGTTTTAACAATAAACATAAAATCTTCTACTTTTCTCTACCATATCCCTAAATCCATCTATACGTACTAATTATTTCTTTATAAATATACCTATATCTTTCCTCTTTATCCATTTCTGCCCTGAAGTTATCTACTGTGTTTTCGCCTGGGAATAAACAAGAGTGGTCGCGTAGCTCTGAAAAGAGATTCAAGATCAAAGCAATTTATTCTGCCCACACTCAAGAGCAAACTTGAAGATGCATTTTTGACCTTCACGATAATCCTCTGTAAGATGAACAAGTTATTCAAAGAAAAATAGAGATAAAAAAGAAGATAAAAAGATTCCACATGACATACTGAATATACTGATGGAGAGGATGGATAACAATGAAGAAAAAAAACGCAGGTACGCATTAAAAAGAGATAAAATAACAGAGATGTATGCATCTTCTTGATTATAACCTGCTGAAAGAAGAACTAGTCATACAAAGAAAAATAGAGTGGGAGAGAAAAAAGAAAGATATATAATATCCCACCGGCCTGTATGGTGTTGAGGAGGAACAATTAAAATAGTTACAAAGTATTGTCAGGAATATCAAAGCAGGTCATTTGTGACCAAAACAGGTCACGTGTGTCTGAAACAGCTCAGCAGGTTTGACTATTATGAAATAGCACGGGTCAAATGAAAAATATTTGCCACCCCACCAACCACATTCTTTACACAAAATCATATTTCTAGCATGTGAATGGAATATTTCTCTTTCAAAGCTATTGGTCTTAGGTCTCTCAATTTCAGACCACAACCGATATATTTATTCTGTCATGCTCATAATTGCACAATATTTTAACTAAGTATCTTGTAAAAAATTTTAAAAAAAATACAAACACAATAAATAACTTGAAACTGTATTTTTTAAACTTAAATTTTAGTTTTAGGTACTTTAAAATTATAATTACAATGATAATATATTTTCCTCTAATTTAAGAACATTTCAAAAAGTTGTGATGAGGTACTCTAAAACATTTCCTAGAAGAACTTACAAATTTTCCATGAGAAATTTCCGCTTCTCGCTGCATGAAAATAAACACAAAGACATTGATTGTTAGTTCTCTGAGATGTCTTCTCTTGAATTTTAGTTTGTATCTCAATTATCTCACGTTCTAAACTACACCAAAAGCTTTCAATATATCTATAAAAATACTTATACCTACATAAATACTTATACCTACATACTTACATACTTATACCTACATAAAACACTTGTGAATAGTTTCATGTAAATCTACATAACTTTTTTTAATGAGTGTTTCATAGCCGTTTTTATTTCGTAGCCATGAAACAGGAGATACTGTAGACGCTTATGGTCTGTGTTGTAGTCTGCCCATCCCGTAGTATGCCTCCCTCTGATGGGCGAGAAGTGACACAGTGCTTCCTCATTAGGTGCCGGGTCAACACGAGCGCACCGGAAGGTATCTCTTACAAGCAATATTGTAACCAAATTAAAAATACAATTTTTTTGTCGGCACGGGGGATCGAACCCGGACCTTCCGCATGGCAAGCGAGTGCTTAACCATTGAGCTATTTATTGTTTCATTTTCCATTCTTTACCAACTTCAGTATTATTTGTATATTTTTGTGTCTTATACTTATTATTTATATGTTTTGTACATGTCTACACTATAAATATTGCTTTTGCTGTAGTGTGAAACATGGATTCGTGATCGAGTGGGAGCTAGTCTGGTAGTTTAGGTACCTTGGAAATCTCTAATCTAATATTTCGCTAAAACATAATTCTGAAGTCAGCTCAAACTCTCAAACATAATTAACTAAAAATAATTCCGATTTCTGATATTACAAAATTTTCGGAAGTAATTCTACAACATAATTTACCAGTATAGTTGTTTTCCGAAAAATATTTACAAACTCGTAAATATTTTTACATACTCGTACGTACATAGATACTATGGCTATTTTCCCAAAAGTAAGTACTACCTATTTCCTATTACATACACATATGCTCCCGTAAAATACTCTACCGGAAAATTCCAAACCACAGTGTTTTGTGAAACATGAAATCAATTATGTAAATGAAAACTCAGGATAAGTAGGTAGATATTTTATTATTATTTCTGATACTTTCATTCATGTATATCTTGTACTGTCACTTCTGTTTTGTGAACTAAAACTCTGTAGTGTATCTTTCGTATTTATAAGTATAATTAAAAGTATATTTAATGTATGTCATTGACAATTAATTTCGTACATTGTATTTCATTTTCAACTTGCAGTATGTTTATCTAGTTTATTTTGATAGTGTATCATTTTATTCTTCAACATTTTCTTCTCCAGTATTTTCTTCTAGTTTAAAGATTTGGACTTCTCTTTTTTGGTTTTTTACTGGAATCTCTAGACTTTCAAAACATATCTAGATTGATCAGCACTCTATTAAAGTAAACTTTTCTCACTCTTTATTTCTTCTATTATTTTTATACTGTAGAAGTGCTACCATCGTTCACGATGATGACACCTCATGATGATGATGATGATTATTTTTATAATCTTCATTCTTGGAATAACATATAGGTAATATTTACAAAAAAATTAAAATTATTCGAAATAAAGTTAATTGTTTAATATAAAATTAAAACAGAGGGTATATTTATTTCCCTGCTTGTTCAAGTATTTTTTGTAGAAATTTATGTAAAAAATAATCATCATAGGGTGGTGGGCGTCATCGTGAACGATGGTAGCCCGACAGTGGAGGAATGACTCAGCAAGTCAGCACTTCTATCATTGTCTTTACAAGGAGGCTAAGAATTGACAAGAACCCCCAGAACCAAGCCAATGCTGGTTAACTCCCTGTTTATAGTCCCCCAGCCACACTGCTGGTCTACTCCCTGTTTATAGTCCCCCAGACGGACTAAAAAAAAAAAAAAATATATAATTTATTATTTTATTTATGGAACAAGAATTGATGTCTTTTTGCATTTTCCTACAGACCTAACGTACATCAACATATCAAACTTCTCTTCCGACAGTTCACCTCTATCAAAAAGTGTTTCAGCTCCGGTGGTAAAGAGAAAATGAGAACAAAAAACTTCACAAGAGAGTCCTTTTTACTTTCCTTATCCTATAATAAGGAAAGTGATGGAATCACCCAAAATTTTCGATAGTCCGTTTTCAGTGCCAAAACACGTTTTAGGGTCTCCAGATCCTAAATCCAAAGTTTCAGGCATTGGTCCGTGTATCTGTCTGTAAACAATATATCTTAAGAACGGCATTAGCTAGAAACTTGAAATTCGGACCGAGGTCATAAATATATAGAGGACCCAAAATGAAACTTTTGAAAAAAATTGGTGCCGCCAATGGCGCCTTTTGGTTGGCCATTTGGCGGCGTTTGGCATTTTCTGACTAAACGATACGAGATATGAAATTGTTATATGAACAAGATTTCTTGTAATAAAAAAATAATAGTGGTATATTCCAATAATTTTGGGTAATTTACCTATATTACCGGTATTTTGGGAGGGTCCCCTAGGCCTATTTTACTATTCATACTTAATGGGGGTTGTGACATATCAAATTTCATGATTTTGAGATGCTGATTACGAATTTTACATTGATTTTAGGTAACTGTCACCGTTGATTCACTAGTGGCGGATTCGGACTCATTTTCGAGTGATAAGGAAAGTCGTGTGGTGTCACACCAGAATACCTTTTTTCATTCGAATACCTTTTCCACCTTTTCAAAATGAAAATATTTTTTTAATGTTATGCAGACAGATTACTTCCTTCTCTCTCATATCTCGATTTCCTTCCATTTCCTGTCTCCCTTCAATGTCTCCTTTCTTCTCTCACAATCTTTCTATTCTCTCTCTCTCTCTCTCTCTCTCTCTCTCTCTCTCTCTCTCTCTCTCTCTCTCCCTCTTTCTCTCTCTCTCTCTCTCATATTATATTTTCTTTCCATTTTTTTTATCCATCTCATGTTGTCTCTCTCCACCTGATTCCCTATAGTTGCCTTAAAATTTCCGTTCTCCGTCTGAAATTCCATTTTAACAATAACAAACTTTTTTTACTTTCTTTATCCTATAGAAAGGAAAGCATTTATAATGATTTTGATATCAGTTTTACTTCCGATAAATTTCTTATATTAGAAATCGGAAATATTGTGTTCGTTTTTGTAAAAGAAATTTTTTTTGCTCCGATTTCAATGTTTTTTATATATCTGGACGTTTTATAACCTACTGTTGGTTTTGTGTCTGTCTATCGCTCTGTCTAAAATATTCCTTGTAACGCGCAAATCTCGGAAACTACTGAACGGCTTCTTTGAACTAGCGGTTCTGGGTGAAAGAGACCACTAACTTTTTACTTAAACGCTTATATCTCGTGAACGGTACAACTGATGTTGATGAAATTTTGTATGTATATGCGTATTAGCCTTTTACATAGTTACTTTAATTTTACTTTTTAATACATTTTGATTTAGCTCTGATATTTATGAAAATACAAAATTTTGGACAAAAAAGTCAGAAAATAAGATACAGAATTTTTTGAAGAATCTAGAATGTAGAAAAAACAGTCTCATACCATATAAAACGAATTTGAGGAAATCGGTTAAGCATATTTTTACAAGTGAGATACAAGTGATTTAGTATTAAATCTCAAAATTGGTGCCAATACAATGTTGGTGCCAATACACGTGCGTGTATACAATGTTGAACAATCACGAGGAAGTATTGTGTCCATAATTGGCAGTGTTTTTTGTTTTTCTCCAGTTTCTACTATTTTTTTTACACCAAATCCCCTTGTCTTTTGTTATCAAACATTCATCAGTATCTCTTTTATGCATATTTTGTTCAATGGATAAAATTTGAAAATATTTTTTATTATCATTTCTCATTTTAACTTTATTGTATATTTTGCATAATTATACATCCCTGCTATTTTATAATTCCCTACTACTGAATCCAGATATTCCAATTCTATAGCTTCTCCCATGATGATGAATACATTTTTCATCGTTTAAATCATATTTTTATTCTAATTTATTCAGTAGCTCCCCTATCCCATTTGATGACTTATGCTAAAAAATTATCTGCGACTTCATTTTAATATGGTTTATGTTCATATTAAAATCTTAATCCGTCTGTATCATGTACTAGTTGGAGGGAAACTACCTAACCCAAAAAACTCAAATATGGTATTAAATAATGATCATAAAACCAATAACAGACTTAATTGAGTATTTGTTCTGATGCTATTACTATGTATACGTGGTCAAGATATCAAACTAACTATCAAAATGTCATGCATTTTGGAATGCATTGTATAGAATCTAAACCTACAGATTCCCATGCTACCTTTATTATTTTAGACTAGTGTCTCAACCACACGACCACTAATTTTATTTATGTTCTAGGGCTGAAAAAAAGGGAATGCAATAAAATTATTTTAAAAAACTGAGGACCAGTAAAAAAAAAAAAAAAAAAAGTTGAGAGTGAATGAGATGAATATGACTCTTTATTGAGATTACTTTGTCTGTTTTTGTTTGTTTTTATATTTGTGTAGAGTTTTTTTTATGTTATTATCCTTATTAATGCCGTTCCTTCCATGGAAATGCATTGTCTATTTTTCTGCATGCTCTAGACTAGGAGGAGATTCATACCCGAACAAGCCGAGGTACTCAGTGAGCACAGGCCAATCATGAAACCGGGTCTCGAACAGGAACACGCTGGAGAATATGATGGATGAGTTGACTGCGCTTGCGCCGTACATGTTTCTGAAATATGCACAAAACAGGACATTATTATTTTTATTATTATTATTATTATATTACACTTTATTAGATATAAATGGACATAATGTACAATGTAACCTGAAATATGCACAAAACAGGACATTATTATTATTATTATTATTATTTTACACCTTATCAGATATAAATGGACATAATGTACAATGTAACCTGAAATATGCACAAAACAGGACATTATTATTATTTTACACTTTATCAGATATAAATGGACATAATGTACAATGTAACCTGAAATATGCACAAAACAGGACATTATTATTATTTTACACTTTATCAGATATAAATGGACATAATGTACAATGTAACCTGAAATATGCACAAAACAGGACATTATTATTATTTTACACTTTATCAGATATAAATGGACATAATGTACAATGTAACCTGAAATATGCACAAAACAGGACATTATTATTATTTTACACTTTATTAGATATAAATGGACATAATGTACAATGTAACCTGAAATATGCACAAAACAGGACATTATTATTATTTTACACTTTATTAGATATAAATGGACATAATGTACAATTTAACCTGAAATATGCACAAAACAGGACATTATTATTATTATTTTACACTTTATTAGATATAAATGGACATAATGTACAATTGTACAATGTAACCTGAAATATGCACAAAACAGGACATTATTATTATTTTACACTTTATCAGATATAAATGGACATAATGTACAATGTAACCTGAAATATGCACAAAACAGGACATTATTATTATTTTACACTTTACCTATTAGATATAAATGGACATAATGTACAATGTAAATAATTATTAATTAAACAATGAAAAAATGGAAACAATACGATACAATAAAATGAAAAAGAATAGAAAAATATATAAAAACATATGTCCTAACTAAAGGGCGGGGTTATTGCCTAAGGCAATCTCTTCCACCCGACCTTATGACATGACCAAATAAATTATTTAAATTTATTCTTTTAATAATATAAGGGTTCGATGGAAGAGATTGTCATAGGCAATAACCTCGCCCTTTAGTTAGGACATCTGTATTTTATATATCTATGTTATTTATATTTATTTTATTTCATTTTTGTCAATTTTGTATTTCAATTTTTATCATTATTTGCTTTTAAAATGTCCTGTGAGTAAAAAGTTCAATAATAATAGTGTTTCACAGCCTTTTTATTGGCTGTGCACAGCCAAAATTGGACCGATTTTTTGTTGTTGATGAAAACAAGTCAAAAACAAACACAACATATCTATGAATACTCTCGTAAAATAACAGAATCCGATCACATGAGTAGAAAATAGGTACAGAACAAAGAATTCACTTGGCTGTTCCTAAAGTACATTAAAAAAAAGGCTCCTTCTTTATTACTTATTACACCTAGGGATAGGATTGGTCATTGGATACACATTAATACACGCACTAGTGAGTTCACATTCACATAAATTGTCTAATGCCTTGACCAAATGATCACGAACCAATGAATAATGTATCAGGTAAGTCCATTTTGATATTCAATCGAGGTACTCGTCGCTAGTTTCGAAGTTGGAAGTTTCAAAGAAACTTTGTTTTTCTTCATGACTCCAAGCTTTCACCTACATTGTGTTTTTTCTCTTTCTCCCTCCCTCTCTCTCTCTCTCTCTCTCTCTCTTTCTCTCTCACTCTGTCTTTGTTTTATTTGTCCTCAATTTGTCTTTCATCATAACGTCATAACTTTTTCATTTTCTAAGCCTTTTATTTTCTAGAACTTCCGTCCCTCTCTAGGGTAGGTGGGGGGAAGAGTACGCAAAAAACACATTTCGAATTTTCCAATTTTTTCGATTAGATCTATTGTCCTGAAATGTCGCACCCTGATGCACTGGTTTGTTATCCACCTTTTACTTTTTACTGTAGGATTCAACCTTGTGGTGTAAAAATTGTAAAATTAATTTAGCAAAGTCATTTTTTGCGTATTCTTACCCCACCGGGTGGGGTAAGAATACGCAGTATTTTGTATAGGAAAATCATACAAAATTGGATTTCTGGCCAAAATTTGTGTAGGTGAGGTTAATGTGAGTAATTTGATAACAGCCACGTTCAGGAAGGACTCAGGGAAAGTTTAGGACCCACCAACTAACTAGGCATCCAAAGAACCTAGTAAATATCTATTCTAACCCCATTTCGCGTACTCTAACCTTTTGCGTACTCCAACCCCATTTCGCTTCGAATAGATTAAATTTATTTTAAAAAGTAACTCCACTATCAAACGAAAAAGCGACAATTAATTATGAAAATTTAGAATTTGCTGAACCAGAAAAAATAATTACTTTAAGAAAATTCACAAAACTAAAAAAATTAAAAATTAATTAAATTTCAAATAAATTAGATCGCGACACCAAAAATTTTTCTTACCTCATTATTTCAGCCTGCTTTCTTCCTAGGCCAAATCTAAATAATTTGGTGAGCTCTTAATCATAATCTGTTCAATCGCGCTGATTCCTGTTGAAATACGTTGCTTCCTTCTATGAAAACTACGCCTGCGTACTCTTATACTGCGCGTTCTCTTCCCCCCACCTACCCTATTTCCATAATTTCCTCTTCCTAATTCTCTCTCTTTCTTTCCTCATCTCTTTAGTTATTTATTATAATTATCTAACCCGTTTCACTGTCTTCCCGTCTCCTCATTCTTTTCAATACATTCTTATTGTCCCTTTCTCTTTATAAGTGTATAAAGATCTTCCTTCTCTCCTCCTCTTTTTTCTCCTTTCTCTCTCTTTTGCCTTTTTCCTTATTATTCCTTCCTTTCCTCCCCTCTCTCTCTCTCATCTCAGCCTTTCCCAATAATTTTCCATCTCCATTTCTCTTTGTGAGCCGAAAGATATTTATGATTCGCAGCTGTTGTCCCCGCTGAGAAAAAAAAAACTTCTTTGTAACAGTTCAGACTTCTGATTTATGCCCCACCCTCTCCTCCCTCAATCTAAAAATCCCCTCTTCTCTTTCCCTATAGAATTCCCCTCAATAGAATTATTCTTTATAACCCCTTTTACATTTCTCAACCCCTCTTCTGTCTTGACTTAAAAAAGAATCTTCTTTGTAAGAGTTCAGACTTCTGATTTATGCTTCACTCTCCCCTTCTTCAATCTATTTCAAATATTCTACTCTCCTACCCTATAGACCCTACAATTACTCTTATAGCCCATCCCTTTTCTATTTCTCAACTCCTTTTCTGTCTCGGCTTAGGAAACTCTTCTTGGGAAGAGTTAAGACTTCTCATTCATGCTTCACTCTCACCTCCTTCAATCTATTTCAAATATTCTACTCTCCTACCCTATAGAGTCTATAGACCCTACAATTACTCTTTATAGTTATAGCCCATTCCTTTTTTCTCCTCCTTCAATCTACAAATCCCCTCTCCTCTTTCCCTATAGAGCTCTCCTCAATAGAATTATTCTTAATAGACCATCCCCTTCTTATTTCTCAACTCCTTTCCTGTCTCCGCTGCGAAAAAACTTCTTTGAAAGAGTTCAGACTTCTGATTTATGCTTCACTCTCCCCTTCTTCAATCTATTTCAAATATTCTACTCTCCTACCCTATAGACCCTACAATTACTCTTTATAGCCCATTCCTTTTTTATTTCTCAACTCCTTTTTTGTCTCGGCTTAGGAAACTCTTCTTGGAAAGAGTTAAGACTTCTCATTCATGCCCCACCCTCTCCACCTTCAATCTACAATTCCCCTCTCCTCTTTCCCTATAGAGCTCTCCTCAATAGAATTATTCTTTATAACCCCTTTTACATTTCTCAACCCCTCTTCTGTCTTGGCTTAAAAGAATCTTCTTTGTAAGAGTTCAGACTTCTGATTTATGCTTCACTCTCCCCTTCTTCAATCTACTTCAAATATTCTACTCTCCTACCCTATAGACCCTACAATTACTCTTTATAGCCCATCCCTTTTTTATTTCTCAACCCCTTTTCTGTCTCGGCTTAGGAAACTCTTCTTGGGAAGAGTTAAGACTTCTGATTCATGCCCCACCCTCTTCTCCTTCAATCTACAAATCCCCTCTTCTCTTCCCCTATAGAACTCCCCTCAATAGAATTATTCCATCCTCTTTTATATTTCTCAACCATTTTTCTGTCTTGGTTTAGAAGAATCTTCTTTGTAAAAGTTCAAACTTCTCACTTATGCCCGTCTTCTCCTCCTTCAATAATTTCAAAACATGTAAAATATCCTTTATAGCCCATCCCTTTTTTATTTCTCAACCCCTTTGCTGTGTCCACTGAGAAAAAACTTCTTTGAAAGAGTTCAGACTTCTGATTCATGCCCCACCCACTCCTCCTTCAATTTATAAATCCCCTCCCCTTCTACCCTTAAAACCACTCCTCATTATTCTTTAAAGTCCCTTCCCTTTATACTTTCTCCACCTCTTTTTATGGGTTCCCACAATTAATTCATTGTCTTCAGAGAAATCACAAAGACCTAGATTTGAAAAGAGGACACTAATAATTTGAGACATTCCCCCCTACACTCTCCTTCATTCTCCTTCATTATTGCTACTCACGATATTCTCTGAGTTGTCTTACACAGGACAAAGAACTTTGACAAGACCTTTATTTGTAAAGAGGACACCGGCGAGCTATTTTTTTTTTTTTTTTAAGTGGGGCTTAACGTCGCCTTCAACTGCCATGGTCATATCGTCACGACGGGGGTTTTACCCTCCATTCGCAGGAAACTCACAAACCTGCTACTCACATTGACCTCACCCAGCCTGAGTGGGGCCGGGAAAAGCCAGCGTCACGAGAATTAGAATTTGAATGGTCACCCATCCAAGTCTTAACCTCGCTAGATGTCGCTTAACTTCGGTGTTCTGAAGGGAACCGGTGTATTCAACATGCCATCGACGCTGGCTCCGGCGAGCTATTGATGAAACAATTACCTCTCTCTTTAAATATTAAATGATTCTAGCCACTGTACGAGGTCTGTCCCGAAAGTTCGTATAAAAATGAGATAAAATTTTTATTTTACAATTAATCGGGTAATTCAATTTTGTCTCCTTCAAAATACTCTCGCTGGGACACAATGCACTTCTGCCATAACCATTTCCACTGTTTGAAGGCTCCTTAAAAGTCCTCAGTTTGAAGGCTTCTCAGCTGACTCGTCGTTGCTGTTTTAATGGCCTCAACGTCCCCCAAATGCCGCCCTTGAAGCACCAATTTTGTTTTTGGGATTAAAAAGAAGTCACAAGATGCCAAATCCGGTGAATAAGGGGGATGTTCAGTCGCTATGATCGAATTGTCAGTCAGAAACTCATGCACAACGAGGGGGTGTGAGCGGGGGCATTGTCGTGGTGGAGGATCCACCGCCCCTCTCGCGCCAAATAGTTGTTTTGCTCAAAGAAAGCTCTTCAGCCACCTGTCTGACGGTTAAACGACGGTCCCGCAGGACACAAGATCGAATTCTTTCCACATTGTCAGAAGTGCTGGAAGTGGAAGGACGTCCTGACCGAGGGTCATCTTCGAGACTTTCGCGGCCCTCACGAAAACTTTTCAACCACTTGTAGACTGTTGGTTCCTTGAAAACATCATCTCCATAAACTTGGTTGAGATCACTAAAAATTTCGCGGCCATTCTTGCCGAGTTTCGCGAGAAATTTGATGATGATGCGCTGTTCTTGAATGACTGAGATCTCCGACGCCGACGAGTGGTAGAGAGAGGGGTCACTTCACAGGTACCGGGACGAAACAGTTCTTTTTGTACGGCGGTTGGGCGCACACTGAGCATTGTTTAGATGTTATAGAAGGGGACGCAGCCCACCTGGCATCCCCACTTAGCTTTCCAGCCTTCCCAGAACACTTTTATACGAACTTTCGGGACAGACCTCGTATGTCCAACTAGTTCCCCCATCATTGGTCAACACACTTTTATTCTCTTGACTGGACGCTTGTACTTATACAGGACAAAGACCTAAATTTCAATAAGGACACTGGTGATCTCTTGATAAAATGTATTTATACCTCCCTCTTCCTTCTTCTCATGTTTTAAATCCCTCAAGTTTATCCTCTAATACACCCTCTTATTATTGGTTCTCAGAATTACCCATCTCACCTTGAATTATTTTGTCCATGCATCCACCTCCATTTCAATTATTCTTAGAATTTCTTTGAGTACATTATTCTCTCTCTTGATAAAGATGAAGAGGAAAGGGCAGAGAAACAAAGAAGGGGATATTCGGAAATGAATAAGTACAGGAGGAACAGGAATAGATAAAATTGAGGACGGGGGAGAGGGGGGATGTAGAGATAAAATGAAAGTGAGTGAGAGGAAGGGTGATATTTTAAAAAGGAAGACATTGGCAATCTGTTGAATATTTTCAAAACCTATAAAAAAAATTCGGACCCCTCTAGGTGATGCTTATTTATAACTAGCGGGCTGCACCCGCTTCGCCATGCCATCACACATACCACCCATACATCACAACGTCCAGCGAAACTAGGACTAATGGTCACCCTTCGAAAGTGAATGGGTGACCATTCAAATTCGAACCATCATGATGCTTTCTCTTTCCAGCCCTACTCAGGCTGGGTCAATTTGAGTAGCTGGTCAGCGGATGGAGGCACGTTGAACCCAAATTAAAGCAAAATTGTACCTCACAAATATTATGTAATGTGAAACCTAACGCACGATTAGGTCAGTGTTAAGACACTCGTATGGCCATGCGAAAGGTCCCAGGTATGGAAGAAAATACATACGAACTAGGTTTAGCGTAAGTATACACGCTCGTTTTGTTTTTCTAGGCGTTACAAAACTAGTGTTTTGCTTGATTACCTTCCGGTTCACTCCTGTTGACCTATGAAAGGTATTGTGGCGCTTCTTCCCAATCAGAAGGGAGGCATGAGTTGATAATTATGTAAGCTACAACACAGTTCACAAGCGTCTACTCTCTCTTTTATCTCTCTAGAACTCTTTCCATTTATGAACCTTTCACGTATCGTTTAGAGGGGATCGATTTCAACAAGTTACTAAAAATCCCGATTCACTAAAAAAAAAAAAAAAAAAATGGAATATCAAAAGTCAGTCGAAATTTCACTATTGGTGACTACAACAACCGGTTTTTCGTTAAATTCTTTTGAAAGTCCTATATTTAATTAATTTGTGATGGGTCAAATCTCATTGACTTATTCATACCTCAAGCCACAGCTAAGAGTACAGACACCGACAAAAAGCGGTTAAATCTCCGCCAGTGGTGGTTATACTTGTTAGTCGTATGTCCTTTGCACAGGGAGCCTATGTACCAAATTTCAAGTCAATAGCTAAAAGCGTTCTAGAGATATCTTATTTACAAATTTTCCCTTTGTTTCAAACACATTATGTAACCAATTATGTTATCTCGGTTCCCACAGTGCCTTATCATGGGTTCTCATGAATCATCACATAGGCTCACAAATCATCAGGTATATAAAGAAGGAATCAACCCTGCTTGAGCCAGTTTTGTTCGGTTGCTCGGAGAGTTAACATCGTTTCTCTGCTTGTCGGTTCGATTTTTTTTTTTTTTTAATACCCATGTTTTAAAATACGAGTATTATGTAAATATCTCTGTTTCATTTTCTTTTAATATTTTTTTCATAAATTTGTTAAGTGATTTTCCGTATAAATTGCAGTCGACAGCATAGCAAATTTGGGTGAGTGTTTTTATGCATGCTTAAATTATATTAGCAATTACTTAAAGACGGCAGACCACTGAGTGTGACATTTTGAATTTTAGTGTTGCGCAACGTTTCCTGATCATCCATGAAACAAAGCGCAGCGTTTGCCCAACATTTTGAATATAAAATGGGAAGTGTTGCAAGCTTTAAGGATTTAATGTTGCTCAAAGTTTCCTAATGATCCATGAAACGTTGCGAGACAAAATGTTGCACTTGGTGAGATTCTGGTAGAACTAAAATTTTCTCTTCTCCTTTTTTTTCATCATACCTCTATTTTTTGTCTCACATTTTGGTGTTTTTTTCCACAATCCACTTTATTTTCAACTAAATTTTCCTATCGATTATCTCTTTTCTTGAGCCTCAAGATTCTATTTTCTCATAAGTTGTTTACCTACTATATCTGTGAGGTTTTTTTTTCTGAATATTTCAGGACCTTTTCTCTGTCCTTTCCTTTATTATATATCACACTCTATCTGATCTTATTGAACTATTCTCTGTCCTTTCCTTTTCTCATCAACATTTCATCCATTGTATTTCTCTGTTTATCCCATCAATTATCTATCAATTTTTTTTCCTCATCTCTATTTTTTCTCTTTTCATCAATTATAATCTATCACCTTTTCACTTTCTCTTTTTTCTGTACTTTTCACTATCATCCATCAATCATCTCGTACCTATTTTCTTTATTTCTCGTTCTGAATCCTTTTTCTTTTATTTCTAACACTTAGTCTCTTAGTTTAATTTCTGTACAAATATTTTTCCATCAATTTTTACTAATTCACTCCCTCCTTCTCTTAATATACTTTTTCTTTATTATCTGTAACAATAATTTTCCCTTCTCAATAAAGTATCTAATCACCTGTTCTTTTTTCCATATTATTTGTTTTCTCATCTTTTCATCATGTATCTCTCACCCATTCTCCTACTCCCTTGTTCAGTTGTTCTTCTCATGAATTATCTCTCACCCATTCTCTTTCTCCCTGGTTGTATTCTTCTTTCATGAATTATCTCTCACCCATTCTCTTTTTTTCCTTGTTCTTTTCTTTTTTCATGCATTATCTCCCACACATTCTCTTTCTTCTTTGTTCTATCATTCTTTCATGGTTTATTTCTCACCTCTTCTCTTTCTCCCGGGTTCTATTCTTCTTTCACGAATTATCATTTACCTATTCTCTTTTTTCCTTGTTCTTTTCTTTTTTCATGCATTATCTCCCACACATTCTCTTTCTCCTTTGTTCTATCATTCTTTCATGGTTTATCTCTCAACTATTTTCTTTTTCCTGCTGCTTTTCTCTTTTCATCAATTATCTCTCACCTATTCCCTTTCTCTATGATTCTATTCTTTTTTCATCAATTATCTCTCACCTCTTCTCTTTCTCCCTAATTCTATTATCTTTTTATCAATTATCTCTCACCTATTCTCTTTCTCCCTGGTTCTATTCTCTATTCATCAATTATCTCTCACCTATTCCCTATGTCCCTGGTTCTATTCTCTTTTTATTAATTTTATTATCTCTCTCCTATTCCCTTTCTCCCTGGTTCTATTCTTTTTTCATCAATTATCTCTCACCTCTTCTCTTTCACCCTGGTTCTATTCTCTTTCGCCAATTTTTGTTCACCTCTTCTCTTTCTCCCTGGTTCTATTCTCTTTTCATCAATTATCTCTCACCTCTTCTCTTTCCCCCTGGTTCTATTCTCTTTTTATCAATTATCTCTCACCTATTCTCCTTCTCCCTGGTTCTATTCTCTTTTCATCAATTATCTCTCATATATTCTCTTTCTCCGTGGTTCTATTCTCTTCATCAATTATCTCTCACCTCTTCTCTTTCTACCTGGTTCTATTCTCTTTTCATCAATTATCTCTCACCTCTTCTATTTCTCCCTGGTTCTATTCTTGATTAATTATCTCCCACTATTTTCTTTCGTCTTTTTTCTATTCTTTTTTCATTAATTTTCTCTCACTCAGTCTTTTTTTCATTTAGTCTATTTTTTGTCATATTCTTTTGGAATAATAAACGGAACTTATTATTTATATAATTATCTCTCACCAATTCTCTTTCTCCATGGTTCTATTCTTTCTTCATCAATTATCTCTCACACATTATCTTTCTCCCTTGTTCTATATTCTTCATCATTATCTCTCACCCATTCTCTTTCTCCTTTGTTCTATTCTTCTTTCATGAATTATCTCTAATCCATTCTCTTTTTTCCTTGTTCTTTTCTTTTTTCATGTATTATCTCCCACACATTTTTTTTCCTTGTTCTATTCTCTTTTCATCAATTACCTCCCACACATTCTCTTACTCCCTTGTTTTATTCTTTTGTCATTAATTATCTCTCTCACCCATACTATTTTTCCCTTGTTCTATTTTTCTTTCATCAATTATTTTTCACCCATTCTCTTTATCCCTTGTTCTATTATTCTTTCATCAAATATCTCTCACTCATTGTCTTTCTACTTGTTCTTTTTATTTATAAATTTTCTCTCACCCATTCTATTTCTCCTTGGTTCTATTCTCTTTTCATGAATTATCTCTCACCTATTCTCTTTCTCCCTTGTTCTATTCTATTGTCATTAATTATCTCTCACCTATACTATTTCTTCATTGTTCTATTATTATTTCATCAATTATCTCTCACTCATTGTCTTTCTCCTTGTTCCATTTTTTTTTATAAATTATCTCTCACCCATTCTCTTTCTCCTTGGTTCTATTTTCTTTTCATTAATTACCTCTCACGCATACTATTTGTCCCTTGTTCTATTCTTCTTTGATCAATTTTTTTTACCCATTCTCTTTATCCCTTGTTCTATTCTTCTTTCATCAATTATCTCTCACCCATACTATTTCTCTCTTGTTCTATTCTTCTTTCATCAATTATTATTAATCCATTCTCTTTTTCCCTTGTTCTATTATTCTTTCATCAATAAAATTATCTCTCACTCATTGTCTTTCTCCCTCGTTTTATTTTTTTCATGAATTATCCTCACACATTATCTTTCTCCCTTGTTCTTTTTTTTTTAAATTATATGTCACCCATTCTCTTTCTCCCTGGTTCTATTCTTCTTTCATTCATTATATCTCACCCATTCTCTTTCTCCATTGTTCTATTTTTCTTATCGATTATCCCTTACACATTATCTTTCTCTTCTTACTATTCTTCTTTCATCAATAATTTGTCACCCATTTCCTTCCTCCCTTGTTCTATTGTATTTGTACCAATCCCATGAATATTCATTTTTTGAAAATATTTAATCTGTTTAATCGCAACTGTTCAATCTGCTTAGGGTGCTAAGAAAGTTATTAATAGGCTTCGATAAATAACAGATACCTAAGCAGGGTCGACGTTGTTCAACCTCATGGTTGAGGTTGTTTGACTGTGGCACATTTGTACGGCTGGTTGCTCTTCCTATCGCCAACGGTTCTATTTGATTTAACGTCCTGGATTAGGCCGGGGTTTTTACCTTCCATTCGCTGAGAATCGTACCAGCTACCCACATTAATCTCGACCAGCCTGGGTTGGGCCAGAAATGCCTGCCTCACAAGTACGGAGGGAACAGAATTTTCTGAAAAATCTGCCCCGACCGGGGATCTCTGGACTACGGGCAGTAGTCACAACTGTTACGCCACGGAGGCTGGTTAGTAGGTTACGCCACGATGGCTGGACCCATTTTACAAGCGATAGTACGAGATAATACTAGTTAAATCATCGCGTATTATAAATTTTGTAGTTTACTTTCGTTGCATGCTTCGGTGTGTTCTCATCATAACAGTATTTACTCGTATGTACTTGTTGTACTTGGTGGTTTTCCTTTTTTGCATGATTGTCTACTGTTACATTCTGAGTGTTTCAGGACTTATTTCAAGATGTGATGGTTACCCACCCAACCTATCGGACCCACCCAGCCCAACGCCCTCAGACCGCTGATATGTATGTCCACTCAATCCACTCAACCCATTAAGTTATTTTTGTAGGTAGGTATTTGTTTTTTTGTAATTTGTATTTGTTCATGCTAAATTCTTTTCTTCAGGTTTTGAGTGTCATAAACAACATACGAGTATAAATACTATACAAGCGATAAAGCATGATCTTTTTGCATGATTGTAAGATTTTATTTTTTTAATTCGCATGTACTCGTATATTGTTTTTCTCTTCTTTCGTATATTGTGTTTTCCCTTTTTGCAGGATTTTGTAGCAATTAAGCATGATTTTTTTGCATGATTGTAAAATTTTATTTTTTCAATTCGAATGCATATTGTGGTTTTTCTCTTTCGTATGATGATGTACTGTTGCATTCTTAGTTTTTTTTTCGCATGCATTTTTTTCATCTTATGGAGAGGAAAGGTTCGGGTGTAGGGGTGGAGGAGCCCGAGGGTGTTGGGTTGTAGTGTTATGTTACAACCCAACACCCATTTTAAAAGCGATAGTACGAGATAATACTAGTTAACTCGCGTATTATCGCTTTCTTTTTTTTTTGCCTGTTGCATTTTTGCAATACAATTTGTTGCATGCTGCTGTGTTTTTTCTTCCTTATTTTACCTATTTCTTTTAGTTGTTGAATATTGGGATTTTCTTTTTTGCATGATTTTGTACATGTGTTTTTTTATATGATTTTGTAGTGTTCCATGATAAGTTTTTTTCAGATCTATTTCCAAGCCGCTGAGTCAGGTATTAAGTGCGATAAAGAGCAGATACTATACAAGCGATCAGGTCAGGTATTTTGTGTGATAAACAACAGAAACTATACAAGCGATCAGGTGTCAGGTATTAAGTGTGATACACAACAGATATTATACAAGCGATCAGGTGTCAGGTATTATGTTTGATATACAACAGATATTATACAAGCGATCAGGTGTCAGGTATTATATTTGATACACAACAGATATTATAAAAGCGATCAGGTCAGGTATTTTGTGTGCTAAACAACAGATACTATAAAAGCGATCAGGTGTCAGGTATTAAGTGTGATATACAACAGATATTATACAAGCGATCAGGTGTCAGGTATTATATTTGATATACAACAGATATTATAAAAGCGATCAGGTCAGGTATTTTGTGTGATAAACAACAGATACTATAAAAGCGATCAGGTGTCAGGTATTAAGTGTGATATGCAACAGATATTATACAAGCGATCAGGTCAGGTATTTTGTGTGATAAACAACAGATACTATACAAGTGATCAGGTGTCAGGTATTGAGTGTGATAAAAAACAGATACTATACAAGCGATCAGGTGTCCGGTATTAAGTTTGATATACAACAGATATTATACAAGCCATCAGGTGTCAGATTTTGAGTGTGTTTAACAATAAATATTATATAAGCGATTAAGCATGAGATTTTTGCATGATTGTAAGATTTTATTTTTTCAATTCGCATGCATCATGTGGTTTTCCTCTTTCGGATGATTTTGTACTGTTGCATTCTTAGGTTTTTTTCGCATGCATTTTTTTCTTCTTATGGAGAGGAAAGGTTCGGGTGTAGGGGTGGAGGAGCCCGAGGGTGTTGGGTTGTAGTTTTATGGTACAACCCAACACCCATTTTAAAAGCGATAGTACGAGATAATACTAGTTAACTCGCGTATTATCGCTTTCTTTTTTTTGCCTGTTGCATTTTTGCATAACAATTTGTTGCATGCTGCTGTGTTTTTTTCTTCCTTTTTAACCTATTTTCTTTTAGTTGTTGAATATTGGATTTTCTTTTTTGCATATTTTGTCATTGTTTTATATTGATTTTTTATGTTCATGATAAGTTTTTTTCAGATCTATTTCCAAGCCGCTGAGTCAGGTATTAAGTGCGATAAAGAGCAGATACTATACAAGCGATCAGGTCAGGTATTTAGTGTGATAAACAACAGAAACTATACAAGCGATCAGTGTCAGGTATTAAGTTTTATATACAACAGATATTATACAAGCGATCAGCTGTTGGGTATTAGGTGTGATATACAATAGATGTTATACAAGCGATCAGGTGTCAGATATTGAGTATCTGTAAGAACAAATATTATACAAGCCATTGAGCATGATTTTTTTTGCATGATTGTAAGATTTTATATTTTCAATTCGCATGCATCTTGTGGTTTTTCTCTTTCGTATGATTTTGTACTGTTGCATTCTTATTTTTTTTTTTTTTTCCGCAATAATTTTTTTATATTTATGGAGAGGAAAGGTTCGGGTGTAGGGGTGGAGGAGCCCGAGGGTGTTGGGTTTTAGTGTTATGCTACAACCCAACACCCATTTTAAAAGCGATAGTACGAGATAATACTAGTTAAATCGCGTACTATCGCTTTCTTTTGTTTTTTGTTTATTTTTTTTCTTTGCCTGTCGCATTTTGTGGTTATATTTTGTAGCATGATTTTTTGTTGCATGCTTCTTTGTTTTCTTTTTCTTATACATTATACAAGCGATCAGGTTTTGGGTATTAAGTGTGATAAACAACAGATACTATACAAGCGATCAGGTCAGGTATTGAGTGTGATAAAAAACAGATACCATACAAGCGATCAGGTGTCAGGTATTTTGTGTGATAAAAAACAGACACTATACAAGCAATCAGGTGTCAGGTATTAAGTGTGATATACAACAGATATTATACAAGCGAACAGGCTGGTATTGAGTGTGATAAAAAACAGATACTATACAAGCGATCAGGTGTCAGGTTTTAAGTGTGATGTACAACAGATATTATACAAGCGATCAGGTGTCAGGTATTAAGTGTGATATACAATAGATATTATACAAGCGATCAGGTGTCAGGTATTTTGTGTGATAAACAACAGATACTATACAAGCGATCAGGTGTCAGATATTAAGTGTGATATACAACAGATATTAAACAAGCGATCAGGTGTCAGATATTAAGTGTGATATACAACAGATATTATACAAGCGATCAGGTGTCAGGTATTAAGTGTGATATACAATAGATATTATACAAGCGATCAGGTGTCAGGTATTTTGTGTGATAAACAACAGATACTATACAAGCGATCAGGTGTCAGATATTAAGTGTGATATACAACAGATATTAAACAAGCGATCAGGTGTCAGATATTAAGTGTGATATACAACAGATATTAAACAAGCGATCAGGTGTGATATACAACAGATATTATACAAGCGATCAGGTGTCAGATATTGAGTGTGTGTAACAACAAATATTATATTAGCGATTAAGCATGATTTTTTTGCAGGATTGTAAGAATTTATTTTTTCAATTCGCATGCATTTTGTGGTTTTCCTCTTTCGTATGATTTTGTACTGTTGCATTCTTAGTTTTTTTTCGCATGCATTTTTTTCTTCTTATGGTGAGGAAAGGTTCGGGTGTAGGGGTGGAGGAGCCCGAGGGTGTTGGGTTGTAGCATAACAATACAACCAAACACCCATTTTAAAAGCGATAGTACGAGATAATACTTGTTAAATCGCGTATTATCGCTTTCTTTTTTTTTTTCTTCTTTTTTTTTGTGCCTGTCGCATTTTGTGGTTACATTTTGTAGCATGATTTTTTCTTGCATGCTCCTTTGTTTTCTCTTTCTTATACTACTTTATCCTTGTAATTTTTTTCTTTCTCGCATGATTTTGAACTGTTGCATTCTTATTTTTTTGTTTCAGAACTAATTTCAGTCCAACTAGATACACACAGCCCAGCCAATTTACCAAACCCACCTAGACCACGCAGCCACCCCGATCACCGTGTCCACCCAGCCCAACCCGAGAACACAGCTCACCTAACCTACCCAGTCCCGCCCGACCATCCCGATGACCAAGACCAGTTCTCGACCACCCTGACCACCTCGACCACCCTGACAACCCAGCCTACCCCGACCACCCAGTCCAACGAGTCAACCTGACCAGACCACCCATCATCGCCAATGTACCCAGCTCAACCCGAACACCCAGCCGACTCCAACCTCCCAGCCCAACGAGTGAGCCCTACCCGACCCAAACACTCCGACGACCAAGACCAGTCCGACCACCTAGTCCACCTAGCCTGTTAAGTTTTAGTATTAAGTTTTAATATATTATATTGTGCATGTTCGATATTATTTGCTTTCGTCATGTTTTTTTTTTTTTTGCATTTTTATTAAAATAATTTTTATACAAGCATTTTACAAGTAATAGTACGAGACAATACTAGTTACATCGCGTATTATTGCTTTTCTTAGCTTGTTACATAATTTGTTTTTCTTTGTTGCATGTTCTCTTCCTAAATTTACTTTTTTCCTTTACTGGTTGTTTTGAATAGTTTTCCTTACTTGTATGATTTTGTACTGTTGCATTCTTAGTGTTTTGTGTCAGAACTGATTTCAGAACAGAGTCAATCCAGTTCTCTCAAACTATTAAGCTCACAGAGACCTGTACACCCTGACCACCAAGACATTGCGAAACCAAATCGACCAGCCCGACCACTCTAACCACCTCGACCACCATGACCTCTTCGACCAGCCCGACCACTCTAACCACCTCGACCCAAACTCCGTCAGAGTCATAAAAGTCCCAGCGATCAAGTATTAAGTGTGATATACAACAGATTCTATACAAGCGATCAGGTATCAGGTATTAAGTGTGATATACAACAGGTATTATACAAGCGATCAGGTATTGGTTATTAGGCGTGATATACAACTGATTCTATACAAGCGATCAGGTATCAGGTATTAAGTGTGATATACAACAGATATTATTTAAGAGATCAGGTATCAGGTATTAAGTGTGATATACAACAGATATTATACAAGCGATCAGGTATTGGGTATTAGGTGTGATATAGAACAGATTCTATACAAGCGATTAAGCATGATTTTTTGCATGATTGTAAGATTTTATTTTTTCAATTCGCATGTATCTTGTGGTTTTCCTCTTTCGTATGATTATGTACTGTTGCATTCTTGGTTTTTTTTTCGCATATATTTTTTTCTTCTTATGGTGAGGAAACACCCATTTTAAAAGTGATAGTATGAGATAATACTAGTTAAATCGCGTATTATCGCTTTCTTTTTTTGCCTGTTTAATTTTTGCATTATTCTTTGTTGCATGCTGCTGTGTTTTTTCTTTCTTATTCTACCCTTTTCTTTTAGTTTTTGAATATTGTGATTTTCCTATTTATATGATTTTGTAGTGTTCCATGATAAGTTTTTTTCAGATCTATTTCCAAGCCGCTGAGTCAGCTATTGAGTGCGATAAAGAGCAGATACTATACAAGCGATCAGGTGTCAGGTATTAAGTGTGATAGACAACAGATACTATACGAGCGATCAGGTGTCAGGTATTAGGGGGATATACAACAGATATTATACAAGCGATCAGGTGTTGGGTATTAAGTGAGATAAACAACAGATACTATAAAATTGATCAGGTGTCAGGCATTAAGTTTGATATACAACAGATATTATACAAGCGATCAGGTCAGGTCTTTAGTGTGATAAACAACAGATATTGTACAAGCGATCAGGTGTCAGGTATTCAGTGTGATATACAACAGATATTATACAAGCGACCAGGTGTCAGATATTGAGTGTGTGTAACAACAAATATTATACAAGCGATTAAGCATGATTTTTTTGCATTATTGTAAGATTTATTTTTCAATTCGCATGCATCTAGTGGTTTTTCTCTTTCGTATGATTATGTACTGTTGCAAATTAGTTTTTTTTTTTCGCATGCATTTTTTTCTTTATATGGTGAGGAAAGGTTCGGGTGTAGGGGATGGAGGAGCCCGAGGGTCTTGGGTTGTAGTGTTATGCTACAACCCAACACCCATTTTAAAAGCGATAGTACGAGATAATACTAGTTAAATCGCGTATTATCGCTTTCTTTTTTCTTTTTTTTCTTCTTTTTTCGCCTGTTGCATTTTTGCATTATAATTTGTTGCATGCTGCTGTGTTTTTTTCTTTCTATTCTACCCTTTTCCTTTAGTTGTTGAACATTGTGATTTTTCTTTTTGCATGATTTTGTACTTGTGTTTTTTATATGATTTTGTAGTGTTCCATGATAAGTTTTTTCAGATATATTTCCAAGCCACTGAGTCAGGTATTAAGTGCGACAAACAGATACTATACAAGCGATCAGGTGTCAGGTATTTTGTGTGATAAACAACAGATATTATACAAGCGATCAGGTGTCAGGTATTAAGTGTGATATACAACAGATATTATACAGGCGATTAGGTATCAGGTATTAAGTGTGATATACAACAGATACTATACAAGCGATTAGGCCAGTTATTGAGTGTGATAAAAAACAGATACTATACAAGCGATCAGGTGTCAGTTATTAGGTGTGATATACAACAGATATTATACAAGCGATCAGGTGTCAGATATTGAGTGTGTGTAACAACAAATATTATACAAGCGATTAAGCATGATTTTTTTGCATGATTTTAAGATTTTATTTTTTCAATTCGCATGCATCTTGTGGTTTTCCTCTTTCGTATATGATTTTGATTTTTTGGTTATATTTTCTAGCATAATTTTTTGTTGTATGCTTCTTTGTTTTCTCTTTCTCATACTACTTTATCCTTGTAATTTTTTCCTTTCTCGCATGATTTTGTATTGTTGCATTCTTAGTTTTTTTTTCAGAACTAATTTCAGTCCAACTAGATTAACACAGCCCAGCCAATTTACCAAGCCCACCTAGACCACGCAGCCACCCCGACCACCAAGTCAACCCAACCCAACAAGACAACCCAGCCCAACCCGAGAACACAGCTCACCTAACCTACCCAGTCCCGCCAGACCATCCCGATGACCAAGACCAGTTCTCGACCACCCTGACCACCTCGACCACCCTGACCACCTCGACCACCCTGACCACCCAGCCCACCGAGTCAACCTAACCAGACCACCCATCATCGCCAATGTACCTAGCTCAACCCGAACACCCAGCCCACTCCAACCACCCAGCCCAATGAGTGAACCCTACCCGACCCCACCAATCCAACGACCAAGACCAGTCCGACCACCTAGTGCACCTAACCTGTTAAGTATTAGTATTAAGTTTTAAAATATTGTGCATGTTCGATATTATAATATGCATTCGTCATGTTTTTTTTTTTTTTTTTTTTTGCATATTATTAAAATAATTTTTATACAAGCATTTTACAAGTAATAGTACGAGATAATACTAGTTACATCGCGTATTATTGCTTTTCTTAGCTTGTAACATACATAATTTGCTTTTCTTTGTTGCACGTTCTCTTCCTAAAATTACTTTTTTCTTTTACTGGTTGTATTTAATAGTTTTCCTTTTTTGTATGATTTTGTACTGTCGCATTCTTAGTCTTTTGTTTCAGAACTGATTTCAGAACATCCAGCCCAAACTCCGTCAGAGTCAAGCCAGTCCACTCAAACTACTTAGCTCACAGAGACCTGTACACTCTGACCACCAAGACATCGCGAAACCACATCGACCAGCCCGACCACTCTAACCACCTCGACCACACGAACCACCTCAACCACCATGACCTCTTCGACCAGCCCGACCACTCCAACCACCTCGACCACACTAACCACCTCGACCACTCTAACCACCTCGACCAACATGACCTCTTCGACCAGCCCGACCACTCCAACCACCTCGACCACTCCAACCACCTCGACCACACTAACCACCTCGACCACTCTAACCACCTCGACCAACATGACCTCTTCGACCAGCCCGACTACTCCAACCACCTCGACCACTCTAACCACCTCGACCACACTAACCATCTCGACCACTCTAACCACCTCGACCACCATGACCTCTTCGACCAGCCCGACCACTCCAACCACCTCGACCACTCTAACCACCTCGACCACACTAACCACCTCGACCACACGAACCACCTCGACCACACGAACCACCTCGACCACACGAACCTCGACCAACATGACCTCTTCGACCAGCCCGACCACTCTAACCACCTCGAACACACTAACCACCTCGACCACCATGACCTCTTCGACCACCCTGACCACCTCGACAACCCTGACCACCTCGACTACCCTAACTATCTTGACCACCCTGACACCCAGACCACCTCGACCACCCTGACCACCCTTATTACCCCGACCACCTTGACAACCCATACCACCCTAACGAACTCGACCACCCTACCTGACCACCAAAATGACCACCCTAACCACCTCGACCACCTTGACCTCTCTGACCACTTTGACCACCCTGACCATCCTAACAACCTCGACGACCCTAACCACCTCGACCACCTTGACCTCTCTGACCACTTTGACCACCCTGACCATCCTAACAACCTCGACGACCCTAACCACCTCGACCACCTCGACCACCCTGACCATCTCAACCAACCATACCACATCGACCGCACTTTATCACAATTATTATTACACAGCATTAGTATTAAGTTTAGTATTTAAGGGTTTAGCTAACGTAAACGCTACTCAAACTTTTTTGTCACAATTAGTATTACACAGCATTAGTATTAAGTTTAGTATTTAAGGGTTTAGCTGTCGTAAACTCTACTCAATTTTTTGTGTCACAATAAGTATTACACAGCATTAGTATTAAGTTTAGTATTTAAGGGTGGGGTTTCAATAAATAAGCTGCCGTAAACGCTACTCAATTTTTTTGTCACAATTAGTATTATACGGCATTAGTATTAAGTTTAGTATTTAATGGTGGGGTTTCAATAAAATAGCTACCGTAAACGCTACTCAATTTTTTTGTCACAATAAGTATTACACAGCATTAGTATTAAGTTTAGTATTTAAGAATGGGGTTTCAATAAATTAGCTGCCGTAAACGCTACTCAAATTTTTTGTCACAATTAGTATTACACAGCATTAGTTTTAAGTTTAGTATTTCAGGGTTTAGCTGCCGTAAACGCTTCTCAAACTTTTTTGTCACAATAAGTATTACACTGCATTAGTATTAAGTTTAGTATTTAAGAATGGGGTTTCAATAAATTAGCTGCCGTAAACGCTACTCAAATTTTTTGTCACAATTAGTATTACACAGCATTAGTATTAAGTTTAGTATTTCAGGGTTTAGCTGCCGTAAACGCTTCTCAAACTTTTTTTGTCACAGTTAGCATTACACAGCATTAGTATTAAGTTTAGTATTTAAGGGTGGGGTTTCAATAAATTAGCTGCCGTAAACGCTACTCAAACTTTTTTTGTCACAATTAGTATTACACAGCATTAGTATTTAATATAGTAATTAGTGGTGGGGTTTCAATAAATTAGCTGCCGTAAACGTTACTCAATTTTTTTTGTCACAATTAGTATTACGCAGCATTAGTATTAAGTTTAGTATTTAAGTTAGGAGATTCAATGAATTAATTGCCGTAAACGCTACTCAATTTTTTTGTCACAATTAGTATTACACGGCATTAGTATTAAGTTTAGTATTTAAGGGTTTGACGTAAAACACTACTCAAACCTGACCACCTCAACCACTCTAATAACCTCGACCACCTTGACCACCCTGACTATCCTGACCACCTCGACCACCGTAATGACCTCGACCACCTTGACCACCCTGACTATCGTGACCACCCTGACTATCCTGACCACCTCGACCACCGTAATGACCTCGACCACCTTGACCACCCTGACTATCGTGACCACCTTGACCACCCTGACTATCCTGACCACCTCGACCACCGTAATGACCTCGACCACCTTGACCACCCTGACTATCCTGACCACCTCGACCACCTTGATCACCCTGACTATCCTGACCACCTTGACTACCCTGACCAGCCTTACCACCTCGACCACTCTGACCACAGCAACTAACCATACCACCTCGACCGCTCTGACCTGTAGGTTATTTTTTTCACTTGTTGGCGCCACAAGTTTTTTTATTTATTTATAAGAAATAGTTTATTACGAAGTGGATTAGGCCTTGCAGTATGAATTCTTCTTTTCTAAGTAGATATTCATACTGTTGGGGATACCACTTAGGAAGGTAGAAAAACGGGCTGGAACTCTACCTCTTGGGTGGCCTGGAAACGAGTATTTTTTTTATATTAGTAAATTAGTTATTTTAAAAGTGGATTAGGCCTTGCAATATGTATCCTTCATTTCTACTTAGGGATACATATCGTAGGGCATACCACTTAGGAAGTTAGGAAAACGGGCTGGAACTCTACCTCTTGGGTGGCCTGGAAAAGAGTATTTTTCTTACATTAGTAAATTAGTTATTTTAAAAGTGGATTGTAATATGTATCCTTCATTTCTACTGAGGGATACATATCGTAGGGGATACCACTAAGAAGGTAGAAAAACGGGCTGGAACTTTACCTACTGGTTGGCCTGGAAACGAGTCCTTTCTTTAATAATACTTAATTAGTTATTTAAAAAGTGAATTTTGGACCTTTTTTTCAGACTGTTCACATTTTTCAACAGATTCCAGCGCAGAACTTGAAATTTATCGCGAGGAATTTTATTTGGGGTCAACTCTCATATATTTTTTCTATCTCTTACCGTTTCGCCCAAACAATTCGGACACACAAAGATACAAAGCCACAAAGATACAAAGCCACAAATCCTGTCCATATTTCTCATTGAAATATAGAGATTTCCTCGAGTACCTACAATATCTTTGAAGTTATTGGTGATCTTTTGGTACGAGCACTGACAAACATCCTTGAGAGTTGGTTCAATTCATTTTAAAAAATTATGTACGACCTGAGAATCGAACTCAGGTTGGCTTACTGACCTGGTTCTGGACAGATGTATGAGGTAGGCCGTTATGTTGTTCCGCTCCTCTACTAGGAAGTCGAATATCTTGATGAGGTCTTCGTTGGATTGCAGCTGCAACAGAGGAAGAAAATGTTTAATGAATAAGGGTTGGTTGGAAGAGATCGTCATAGGTAATATCACCGCCTTTTTAGGTAGGATATATTGTATGTAGGTACATACCTATGTATTTTTATCTATAAATTATATTAATTTTTCTTAATTAGATATCTCTTTTTTCTTCAAATTTATCTAGGTACCAAGGTATATATTCTTTATAAAATTAATCTTTGCTAATACATATTTACAATAATGAATCATTGAATTGAATTTGAATGAGTTTTATTTAACCTTCTATGAATTCTTTGGTATCGATCAACATTGGTAATCAACAACAAAAAAGAATTACAGGACAAAAAGAGGAGGTAAAAAGCTCTGAATAGTTTAAAAGTTTGTAATTATTAAATGGGATAAAGAACGTGAAAATCATGGTAAATTTTAATGTTTTTTACTTTAAGATACTGTGTTCATTTTTGATAGAAATACCTACTACCTATTCAGGTAAAAATCGTTGACAAAGAAAGTTTCGTTCATTCTTAGTAAAGAATTTTGAGAAATTTAGGTCAATATCACTTTAAGAAGTTTCTCTTTTCTCCCTCATTACATTAAATTAATAAAAGTTCAAGTAAAAACTTGTAATTTTGGGGTTTTTTTTTAAGTGGGGTTTAACGTCGCTTTCAACTGCCATGGTCATATCACGACGGGGGTTTTACCCTCCATTCGCAGGAAACTCACAAACCTGCTACTCACATTGACCTCACCCAGCCTGAGTGGGGCCGGGAAAAGCCAGCGTCACGAGAATTAGAATTTGAATGGTCACCCATCCAAGTCTTAACTTCGCTGGATGTCGCTTAACTTCGGTGTTCTGAAGGGAACCGGTGTATTCAACATGCCATCGACGCTGGCATTTTGGGTTTTGAGCTTAGAAGCTTTATGCTTTGCTCCTATTAGACTTCATATTATTATTATAATTATATTTTATAATAAAAGCCTTAGATAGAGTTAAAATAAATTGATTCTATTTGTTAAAATTTCCAACTTAGGCTGGCAGAGGGTAGACCTGAATTTTAAAAAAAAAGTTGTTTCTAAAATTTATCGAAACAAACAATAGGAATAAGCAAATCTTTCAAATTTAAATTATTTGTCTAGGATTCTTTTTCATAAAATTTCAATTTAAAACTAAAACTTTTTGTCATTATTATTATTATTATTATAAGATTTATTTCTTCATTTCTTAAATCGTCTCTTTTAGTGATGAGAATCCCTGTAAGTACTGTTGGTACTTTTAGGGACATTTTTTTCTTCTTTTTTATCTCTTATTTATTTTTATTTGTTGTTGGTATTAGTCAATAGGTTTTTAAATTTCATTGTTGTTTGCCAGGTAATAATTTTGTATTTCTCTTTTCATTTTTATCTTATTATCTATATTTCGTAGTTCTTCTGGTAGTTCATTTATTATTGTTGGTACTTGATGATTGAACATCGTTTTGCCATAGTTGTTATTAATTTTTGGTATTGTATAAAGTCTATTTCTTGTATTGTATGGTGTTTCGAGAATTTTTCTATAGTTTTGTTCATAATAATATTTTGTTAAGATGACATATTTGTGTAAATTTTGAAAATTAAGGATTCTATATTTTTTCATAATATCTCTTCTTTTGTTTTTTGATGTATTTGGATAAAGTGTGCATTTTATTATTTTTTTCAATATTGATTTAATCTGTTTCAAATTTGATTGTGTTGTAAATCCATATGTTTCTATTCCATATCTTATAATTGGTTCGCATAATGTTTTATATAATAATGTTTTAATTCTAAGTGGCAATATTTTTTTTACATAATGCATTTTGTGTAGTATATTATTCAATTTATTTTTCATACTAACTATGTGTTTATTCCATTTTAAATTTCGTTCGAATTGAATACCCAAATATTTCATATTTGCTTCATTATTTATGATTGTGCAATCGCAAGTTATTTCTGAATCTAAACATTTGTTTTTATGTATCTTTAAATTTAAGTTGTTATTAGATTTTTTGGATTTTGGATTTTCATATAGAATAGCTGTTGTCTTTTCTGAATTTATGAAAATATCTTTTTTGTTTAACCATATTAAAACTTTATTTAAATCATTCTGTATTATATTGTATAATTCTTGTTTGTTTTCGTGTATGTAATATAATAAAGTATCATCGGCGTATTGTAATATTTTAGATTCAATTCCTATTTGATGTATATCTTTAACATATAGGTTGAATAATGTCGGGGATAATATTGCCCCTTGAATTAATCCACAATCTATCATTTGTTCTTCACTTGAAATTTTTCCCACTTTTACTATTTGAATTCTTTCTTTGAAATAGTTTTTAAAAAATATTTCAGTATTTTTTGTTATACCCATTCTTTTTAATATATTCAACATATTGTCATGGTCGATTGTATCATATGCTTTCATCAGATCTAATGATAACGTTAAACAATATTTATTTTTATTTAATGCATTGTTTAAATCTTCTGTGTATTTGTAAAGTAATGTTGAGGTGCTTTTGTTGTTTCTCAATCCGTGTTGATTTTCATGTAATATGTTATTATTTTCAATAAATTTAGATAATTGTAAATGTATGTGTTTTTCTAATATTTTTATAATACATGATAATTGTGTGATGGGTCTATAATTTATATAATTTTCTTTGTTTCCTTTTTTATATAGTGGTGTTACAATTGATTTTTTTAATTCTTTAGGTATATATTGCTCTTTTATCATTTTATTAATTATTGTAACTAATATTTCTTCTAGCCGAATGGCATTATTTTTAATATCCTTTGGTCGTATTCTATCATGTCCTGGTCCTTTGTTTTTTAAACTTTTGATAATTCTAAACAATTCTATTCCATTTATCATTTGAATATCAAATTTTTCTAATCTTATTTCATTCTCTTCTATACTAATGTCTGATTTTAGATGTTCTTTTTTATCTTTGATTTGAATAATGTTATTTTTAAAACTCTCTTAAACTATTTGAACAATGTTATTTTTATTAAACATTTGAATAATGTTATTTTTAAATATGGACTCAATTTATTGTAGCTATCATCATTGTAGCGTCTTCGTGTTCGGATTTTGCTTCATATCCTTAGAATGATTGACAACCATTTCTCTCGATTTTCTGTTTTTCTCTTGCATTCGTCATAAGTTCTAGCTTAGTCCAATCCTTTACATCATTCATTTATTTGTCTTTTCTGTCTATCCTTTGCTCTCTTTCCTTCTAAAACACTAATAATAAAGTTTCTGCTAGATCCTCTTTTAAAATGAAACTTTGAAAAACTAAGTTCCTTCTTTTGAGTTTTTTGAGCAAGTCAAATTGTAATCACAGAAATTCAAACATGACCTGTCCATCTCTATAGCATAAATTTCATAGGAGTTCTCTTTTGTACTCATCAGTTGGTCTTATCTTTCATCAGAGAAACATGAAAATTACTTCAGAAAGTTTAATATCTAAAGATTGAAATGTTTTCCAAGGAAATAGTAAGACTAGGATTCTTTGTCATGAGTCCCTACATCTCATAGTCAGAAGAACAAAAGGTTGGACAACTCTCAAAATTATTAAAGTGTCCGTGATACAAACCAGCTTCCATTAACCAAAAACTCTATAATTATAATTTGGTCTCATATTATTTTCATCATGTGTCTGAAATGTCTGATTAAAATTTAAATGAGTATAAGGAAGGTAGGTATGTAAAATTTCTCCACAAAAGTTGGGAAAACTGTGTTTGAATTGTAAAGCACATTTTCAAAAGGCCAAGCCAGAGCTTAATAACAAATGTATGCTTTCATTGTGTTCTGTTACGGAAAAGTTAAATTTTCTTACAAATAAATAATTAAAAAGTTTGTAGGGTAAAGTAACTATAAAAACAATGGTACTTCAACAAATAGACGTCATATTCACGTATCCACGTATCATGAGCACAAGCGTAGGAACTATGTCAGGGGTCGGCAATTAAATCCTGTTCGGGTCCGGATTGACATAAGAAAAATCTCTGCGGTCCGGATTAATAAAAACCATCAGCCGATATTGTCTCTTTGCACATTGTTAGGACTATTTCTTGTTGAAAATCAATTATTTCTATCTGCAATGAGGTCTTTGGACTATGAAACAAAGAATTGGCTTCATCCACCCATTCGCTAGACGGTGATTTATTTGAAGATAGAGATAAAAATGATTTATTTTCGGGCCTCGAATTTTGTTCGTGGGCCGGACAGAAGAGCTTCGCGGGCCGAATTCGGACCGTGGTCCGCTAATTACCGACCGAGGAACTATGTAATACGTTTATGTATTTGTGGAATTGCTTTTGTTTTTGTATACCATACATTAACTATACCCGTTTCTTATTCTTCTTTCACATTGCCTTTTCTTAAACCTACTTGGGGTCGGAATTGGTCAGTCTCATCCTCATGGTCGAGTTTGGTTAGTTCTAGGTGCCAATGGGCGCCTGTGTCATGGGCGTCAATGATGTATGTTATTGTCTTTTAGCTTGACAAAGCTGGTACAATATTTGTAAAACATCCCCCCGAGAGACAACATAACATGTTTCGGACTAGCAGGTCTTGTCAACTCCACAAAGGCTATGTTATGTTTCAAAGAGAAATTATGTTATTATTGTGTCAATCTTCACATTATTACTCAAATTCGCGTTGCTACATTTTTTCCATAGGTACTTGGTACTCAAACCGACCGCGTGGTTACGAGTCCGCCGCCTCATCGATTGAGCTACTAAGGCCGATATGTTGTGTTTCAATAACAAATTTTAATATCAAGTCCAGCCGTCTTAATAACCCTATCAATGCTTCATCTACCATGACACAAAACATAATACTCATGGAGTCATCAGGCAGTATAAATGCGATATTATTATTTATTTATAATGCCCGATTAAGACTAGAGTCCCATTTTTTTCAGTAATTGTTTCCGTGCTATTAATATTTGGTCAAAGTCAGGCCCGTTTTACACCCTGCAAAGTACCCTAGGCACAACGAAGAGTAGCGCCCCTTTTTATACCCTTGCCAGCTGATTACCCCCCCCCCCTCCCTCCACCAGCCCTACCATAACACCTATACCCCGCAAATTTAGATTTAGTCTGAAATTGAGTTTTGGTCTGCTCGTTTACCACGGCAAACGTTGCATTATCAGTTGCATCACCAGAAGGATAACCCTATCATCCTAGCAATACTCCACCTGCCAAGATACAAGACGTAACACTCGATAACACGGAAAGTAACTTACTATTATCTAAGTACATTGAAGGAAAAAGAACTGAACTCAAAGTAGAAAGGGAGAAAAAGGTGAAGGGTGAAGAGACACAGAAAGAGAACGGAAGGGATGCATTGAAGGAAGAACAAAGAAACACATTTGTAATGGGATTCTCATCAAATATTCACAAGCAAACACATAGGTAACTTCATGGCTCCTTCTAGAAAAGTTAGAAATCTTGAAGTTCATGGCAAAAGACATTTTTCACTAAGTGTAAATAATTACTTAAGGATCGACCTTGCATGCGATATTACAGAAGTCTCTTTTCGTAGAAGAACAATGTTGGTAAACAAAGAAGTATTGAGTCCTTTGTGTCATATATAGTATCACAACTTTAGAAGAAATGCAAGTACAAGTAAGTAGTGCTTTATGGAGGCTGTCAACTAAAGACATGTTACTGGTACCATACCACTTTGCCAAAAGTTACCCTAAAACTTCTTTATTATAGCAAAGTTTTAGTAGGTAGCACCTAATAATGGATATTCCCTATCATTGAGTTATTTTGTACAAAGCAGATACTTATTCCACATGAGTGGACCCCTACAATAAAATTAAAGTAGGTTATTCCCATATAGCTGATACCTAGATAAAAAAAAAAAATTAAATCAATTTAATCAATTAAAACAGTCGTAATCTCAACCACGCGGCCACGGCAGGAATAGTCAGCAAGGCACAACATTTATAAAAGTTTTTTTTTTTTTTTTTAATAAATGCTAATAAAAAAAAGTTTTATTTTTATCTATCATATGGATTTTATATTCTAATAAAATTGTACATGGTATACATAAGGTAATCATGAGGGCAAAAAAAGTATTTGAAATAACTTGAATTGACAAGAGCAAAGTGAAATTATAAAAAAAAAAATAGTTAAAAAATTGATAATTACAGCTGGATCCTAAAAAGTGATCTGACCTAGTCAGTTAGAGATTTTACGTCTATTCAAAGGGAGAATAGACGCCCTTTGAATGACAGTATTGGACAGTCTCTAATAATATATGGTCCATTGTTTGACGTGGGTGACCACCTGACCACACTCACATATTATCTCATCCTGTGATAACCCCCATTTGAGTAAATATGATTTACATTGTCCATGTATGGAACGAAGGCGGTTTGTAATGATATGACTTGAAAGTTTTTTCCGAAGTAGTGTTATTTTTGTTTTTTTTTTTTTTTTTTTTTTATTAAGATATGCAACATTACATATAATAAAGGAATTAAATGTAACAATACTAGCATAAATATACATATAGGTTTCGTTAATCGATACAATAGGATAATAATTTTCATAAAACTAATTCTTATAATTAAGTACATAAAGGTAAATATGAATAGATTGATAAATTCTATGTACCTATTTAAAATGTATTAACGGATATTTCATTTTTGAATTAGGCTCTGCTATTGAGGGTTCAGAAAATCTGTGAAATCGTTGTAGTTTAACGAAAAATCAGGTTTTATGTCCAAGTTATTGAATGTCTTCATGGACGATGTGATGGGGGATTTTGGTGAAATATTGTTTTGTATGTCAAAGAATAAGTTTCTTTGTCTCAGGCCTGGTCGAGGAACTTTGAAGGAGATCTTTGAAATAATTTGTGGTGTGTCAATGTTATTATTTATTATTTTGTAAAGAAATTTCATTTTTTCTAGTTCTCTTCGATCTTCCAGCTTAAGCAGGTCAAGGTTTTCAATAAGAAGCGAGTAAGAGATTTGCTCTGGATATGTCGGATAAAAATTATTTACTTTTTTGAATAGATATCTAGCAAATTTAGCTTGTATATTTTCGATTGTTTTTGAATGATTTTTTTTTTTTTTTTTTTCTTTTACAAAAAATAATATCGTACCTATCCATTTTCCGTCCAAAGTCGTAATATATCTATCTCGTTTATAGGTACTTTTTCATAATGGCATTACGTATAGGTCAAAATTGAATTTTTACTTTTAAATTCCGGGTGTTTGATAGAATAATCAGGAAATACCAACATGTACATACAGGGTGAGCATAAAGTCTCACCCCACCCCCCGTATCTCGAGAATGGCTGAAAATACAAGAAAAACACAAAAACCCGTATTCCTTAATTTTCGGGAGGATTAATTTTTAGCCAAAAAAAATTTGCCTACAGGGCCCCAGTCAGGCTGGGCATGGATCAACTTTAAAATTTTAAATAGAATAGTATGTCTTGTGGCATATTGTTTTAAAGGTCTCATTGAGAGAATTTCATTACAATTAATTTCAGTGAGCTACGACTTACCGTTCTTGAGATACAGGGTTGGACGTCCTGCGTAATATCCATATATTTTGACCTATAACTCGTTGACCGAAAATTCCAGGAAAATGAAATTTGTTGACAATAACTCCTTATGGCAAGAACTTTCGAACGAGTTAAAACTTGATTTGTTTTTTCGTTAAAATTTTTCGGACGGTTCGTCCGGCTGGCTGACGAAACCAACCAGAAACTAATATCAACAGAGTATGTCGAGTTATACCTTTTTCGACAGGGCTCGTCATAAGGAGTTATTATCAACAAATTTTATTTTTCTATAATTTACGGTTAACTAGTTATAGGTCAAAATATATGGATATTACGCAGGACTTTCGATCCTGTATCTCGAGAACGGTAAGTTGTAGCTCACTGAAATTTGTTGTAATGAACTTCTCTCTATAAGGCCTTTAAAACAATATGCCACAAGACATACCATTATATTTGAGATTTTAAAGTTGGTCCATGCCCAGCCTGACTGGGGCCGTGTAGGCAAAAATTTTTTGGCTGAAAATAAATCCCCCTAAAAATTAAGGAATACGGGTTTTTGCTTTTTCTTGTATTTTCAGGTGTTCTCGAGGTACGGGGGGTGGGGTGAGACTTTATGCTCACCCTGTATATGGAAATATCGGAAATACATTTGTAGGAAATACCTGCATGTATTTCCCAATTTCCATTGGAGTATTTCCAAGCCCCTCAGGAGAATACAAAATTTTTGTGCGGGTTTTTTTTTTATGTCCATTCACTTGTGTGACCATTATTATAACAGGCATAATATTACTATGGGAATTATTATTTTATTTTCGTGTAAGATGTATGAAGATGTAATATTCAAGTAAGATGTAATATTTCATGTTAAATGTGAATCATTCTGGCCATAAGGGTAGTGCTCTCGGCCTGCATTTATATTTCTGTTTATACTGATTATACTGATATCCCGCCTAACAAAAGACTCCGATTTTTGGCTGTGAATGTTGAAAAGTCCGACTTAAGTGGTGGTTTCCTCTTATATCCTTTGTAATCTCATTTAATAATATATCCCTCAGCTCGCATTTTTATCCGCCGTTGTGATACCATGAGACATTATTTTTTCTATCTTCTTCTTCTTTTACTCTGTCTTATCGTCGACCCTCAAGCAGGGTCGACGTTGTTCAACCTCATGGTTGATTTTGATTGGTTTTGGCAAATCTTTACTTCTGGATGTCCTACCTAACGCCAACGATTTTATTTGATTTATCGTGCTGGATTAGAACATGGGTTTTACCTCCATTCGCTGGGAATTGTGTCAGCTACCCACATTAACCTCACCCAGCCTGGGTGTGGGTAGGGCCCTTTTAGATTTTAACAAAAATATTTTTCTCTATAACGTAGGTATTTATTGTTTGATATTTCAAAACGGGTACAGTAAATACCAATTATAGGTACTTTTATCAAATACCTACGCAGCAGTAACATGAGCTTCGACAATCCGACAAATTGGAACGAAAAACACATTTTGTGTTTCCAAGTATTGAACTAAACTGCGTCGCGAGTGAGCTCAAAGATTGTTTGTCTAATGGGGAATATTTTGATAACGAAATCCGATATATTTATTACTACCTATCATTATTTTTATTTTTTGAAGCAGATAAAATATTATCCAATGATTCCAATATTCACAAGAAATAATGATGAGGGTGTATCTACAGTGTATTTCATAAAAACAATAATAAAAAAATCTAGAGCGGGACTGATATGTTTTCAAAAGATGCGAACAATTTTGAAAATAAATTTAAAAAAAAATACAACACAATTTCCAAAAAAAAATTCTGACATCAGGATTTTTATTATGATATACAGGGTGTATATTGCATAAGTTTTCTGAGTGAGTGTTGAACTGCTCAAATAATCAACTAGTTCATTTAGTCATAACAATCATTTTTTCTCCCTTTTTTAATTTTTGAAATAGTAGTTGTGCCCCGGAATAGCTTTCGCATTATTTCAGGGCATCTATACCATTACATCTACTATACCATTGTAGACACGGAAAAACTCGTTTAGAATTTTCCGCTCCTGCCGGGATTCTAACCCACAACCTTCGGGTCAACAACCAATGCTCTTAACCACTGAGCCACAGTGGTTGGCATACTAATCATTCATTTTCAGAAGGTTTTGTGTACTTTGCCTCCGCGGTACTCAATTTTTGGTTCTCTGAGCTCCAGACATCCCAGGATATCTGTTTCTGCCTAGTAGCCTTGTCACCCGGGAGCTGTCCAGAACTTAGAGAATCAAAGGAAGCTCCTATCAAAAAGACCGAACGAAATACAGATAGAAAGAACAAGAGACACTGAGAGAGTGATAAATCATATAAATATCAGAAGGAGAGAGAGAGAGAGAGAGAGAGAGAGAGAGAGAAGAAGAGAGAGAAGAGAGAGAGAGAAAGAGAGAGAGTGAGAGAGAGAGAGAGTGAGAGAGAGAAGAGAGAGAAGAGAGAGAGAGAGAGAGGAGAGAGAGAGAGAAGAGTGAAATAATTACAAAAGAGAGGTTGAGCGGGAAAAACAAAAGAATTAATTTTTATGCGCGCCGTGAATAAATGAAGTTATGCAATGTGCAGTAAATCAACAGTGACACCATAGCGTGTAGAACTGTAGAATCTACAGTTGCATGCTATGGTGACGCATTGACAAAAACATTTTACTCATCATAAAATTATCTTAGGGTTAAAATTTTTGTTAATTGAACTGTAGCGTTGACAGTTTAAAAATAATGAGCCTTGTGGCATTGTAGCCACAGTGACCTAGTTGAGTGGCGTTGTACCTACATACATAAAAACCCAAATCAAACATAACATATTAAATATTGAATATACTCGTAGAAGAGAAAGGAGGAGAGGAGGAGGAAGAAATAATGAAGGTAAACACAATACCCACGAAACCTTCATAAATAATAGTCTTGATAAGCTATAGTCCCATTAGAGCACAGGGCAGGAGTGTAACGAGACAATAATAGGTACCTGATGTGTCTCTAATAGCCAGGAAATCCAAAAACACCGTACCTCGATAGAGGGGGAACTTTGTGAGACAATAGATTTTACCATTATGTCTTTTACAATGCTGTCCCAGTCTCTCCCTGTATCTCAAAGCTGAAGGCGTCGCGTTTGTCTGGTAATCCAGAGGTCAAAGGGATCGAAACCTGGCCGGGACATGGCAAGAAGTGTTCCTTCTATTTGTGATTTTGAACAAATAAATAATTTTTTTATTGTAAATAATTGTTTACACATAATTACAAAGTCAAATGGTATTACAAAGTAAATCGTGAACGATGGTAGCCAGACAGTGGAGGAATGACTCAGCACTTCTACCAATGTCTATAGAAGTGTGGGACTCATTTAGGGAATTATAAATAAGGCGGTATTATTATTATTAATATCATTATAGTCACCGTGGTCTAGTGAAGGACACACTAGGCTTGTAGCACAGTGATCCAGGTTTTATCCCGAGCAAGGTAGAGATTTTTGCACTCTGTACTCACATGTTATGGGGTCCTCCGAATTCGCGTTATCAAAAATAAGCCACTATTTGTAGAGATTACGAGCAAGTAAAGAGTAATTGGGCAAATAATGTTTTTAGGAGTCTTGAATGTTCTGCTACCTACTAAAGATTAGATATAATAAAACAAATAAATTACAATACGTAATATACTACTATCTTCTTCTTTCACTTTACCTTTTCCCGATCCTACTTGGAGTCGGCATTGCTAAATCTCATGGTTGAGTTTGGTTGGTTGTGGCACATGTTTCACGGCTGGATGACCTTTCGAACGCCAACGAATCTATTAAATTTGATTTAATGTCCCAATTAGGACATTCGCTGGAAATTGTACCAGCTACCCACATTAACCTGACCTAGCCTGGGTAGGGCCCTAAATGCTAGCCCCACGTGTTCGGGTGGGACATAATTTTCTGTGTGAAAAGTCTGCTCCTACCGGGAATCTCTGGACTAGGGGCAGTAATCACGACCGTTCCGCCACGGAGGCTACTTTACCAAGAATCAAGCTCGTCAAGTAGCACTCGCCAGCAGGCCTATATTAACACGAAACAGAACTTAAATGTATTTTGTTTTATTGTTTTCGCCCACTTCCCGCTAACTTTTATCAATTTTTATTTAATAAATAATTAAACAATTTTTGTTATGTACTTGATTGAATTCCAATAAAACCGGAGAGCCGGCGACGCGGTCGTAGTTGTATAATTGCATAACATTATCATTTTATTTTATCTGTCTGATAACTTGGCCATCAATTTAATGCAGTGTCACAGATAGAATCTGACCCACTGAAAACTCCATTGATCCCGCATCAAGACAATGCGGGCACGTGTTGTTGGAAGATTAGATTTTATGCCATTAATTTGCATGATTTTGCTTGTACATATTATATTTATGAAGTCCTGTCATACTGTGTTTCTACCTCGGATTATATGATCAGGGAGTTCTTGGAAAGGATAATTCGGGGTTAGGTTGGCAGAAAATATCTGAGACATTAAATTTGCCTCAAAATGTTTACTTATTATAGTTTTTTTCTCGAGCGTTGCACAGTCTTTTTTTTGTAGCCATGAAACAGAAACTTCTGTATAAAATTTTTTTTGGTCGGCTCTGGGTATTGAACCTGTTACCTTCCGCATGAGTAGCTTACCAGTTAGCTAATTCTGTGCTAACAGACATAAGACAGACAGACACAAAACCACAGTTGCTCAGGAGGTTATGAAACGTCCAGATATATGAAGAAAAAAAATTGAAATCGGAGCAAAAAAATACTATTATTTTTTACATAAACGAACACAAAATGTACTTCCGATTTCTATTAGAAATTAATATTAATATTAGAATTTAATCATACATAACATGGCATAAATACACGTGTACCTATTTGTAGTTATGTCTGCCTTAAGGGCAAACAGCCAGTTATATAATAATGTATCTTTATATTCATCGGAAGCCTGATTCCCGGTATTTCCCCGGAATTTCCCGAAGCAATTTAGACATTAATCTCCCACTCCAGGATTGGGTGACGTCATCATATTGAGCATCCCGTGTTATAAATCATGTCACTCGTGACAGACTGATGGACTGTTCTATATTTTTCCTCCTCTCTCTCTTCCTCTCTCTGTCCTTCTTACTCAGTCTCTTTCTCTTTATCCTTCTCTCCTACATACTTTGTCCTTTTTCTCAATTTCTCTTTCTCTTTTGTGCTACATACTTCCCCTTTATCTCGGTATTTTTTTTATCTTTCTCCTGAACATTTTTGCTCATTTTTAGAGAAGGAGCCTCTCCTTTCTTTTCTTCTTTATTCTTTCCTCCTACTCTCCTACACACTCTGTCCTCATTATCAATTTATGTATATTTTTTTTCTCTTTGCCCTCTCTCCTACTTAGTTTTCTCTGTCATTCTTATCTCTCTCTTGCATCGGTTTCTCTCCTGTCTCTCTTTCTCCTCTTTTTCTTTCTCTTTCTCCCTCTCTCCTACATAATTTGTCTTTTTCCTGTTTCTCTTCCCCTGCCCCTTCTCTCTTTCTCCTTCTCTATATTTCTCCTTCTCTCTCTCATACTTTATATGTATATTTTTCTGAGTTTTTCTTATCTACATCTAAAATCGCTCTTGCTTATTTTTTATCTCTCGTTCTACTATTATTTTTTTTCCTCAATATATCTTTAAAATCTATCAATATACACTGAGTGCCAAATTTAGCGGAACACATAGGTTTTTTTCTCATATTACGTGTGTATTTCTTGTTGGACAAAAACATTTTTTATATTTTTTATAATTATATTATTTATTAGTTGACAAAAAATCATCAATTCCAAGATTTAAACAGCGTTTATACGCTCAGATGACCGAGCGTCTAACCCCTCGACTTTACGCATTCGATGTAGTCAAAGGGCCTTTTTTGTGATTAACGACCATTTAGATCCATATTTTTAAACTTTTTTTGTCCGTACACATTTACAATATCAAGAGATATGTTTTTTAGTCATAACCGAACTTTCACCTACAAACAGACTGGTAGTTTTATACTCCCATTATCCTCCCATTTGCGGTTTTTACTATATTATGTATAATACGTTTTGGGCTTACTACTAGTGGAATAATGTGATTTAATAGTCCTAATCGGGCATTATAAATAATTATATATTATTATTAATATCTTCTCATTTTTTCTCGATATTGTCTCTTTAATTACTTATCCTTTTTTTTCTCTCTCTGCTTTTACTTTTCTTCCTCTTTCTCTCTCTCTGTCTTTATCCTTTTCATTGTATCTCTCTCTACTTCAGTTTACTACTATTTTGTTATACTTTCGCCTTTTTTCTTCCTGCCACTTTCCTTTCTTATTCTTCTTCGTTCTTTTCTTTCTCTTTTATCTTCCTCTTCAATCTTCATTGATGTTTCACAAGCAAATTTTAATATTTTTACAAAATACCTAATATTGAACTTACTTCTTTCGCATTTACTTTCTAACATAATACATTATGTTTTTTCTAACATTTCGCCATGAAAGGATCTGTTCCTCTTTCTTTTCTCAGGCTTCGCAAGGAACTTTCAAGTTAGGCTTTCCTCATAGAAGCTTTCTTGATCTTATTATGAAGGCTTTCTCGGTTCCGTTTTGTACTACTCAGCGCTTTCAAGGTTCGTACATATTTTAATTTTGTACAGACTTGGAAGAAACATTTCAACAACTGCGTGTCTAGTACTGTCTACATTGCTTGCTTTACTTGCATGAGCTTCTACAGGGTTGTGTGTTTGTATTTGCATTTTAAAAACGCACAAAGTAGGATTGACTTTCAGACGAAAAAACTGAAAAATCTGATGTTAAAAATTATTGAACTGTTAGCTCAAAATTTGAGAGTTCGTTTCCAAGTCCAAAGATCTGGCTGACCTTCTTGTTTGATCTAAATCTGAATTAAATAATACATGGTATTGAGTAAAACTGAATTAAAATAAGGGTAAGACAGTACAAGTATGTTTGATTCTATAAGTCTAAATCTTAGCACTTAAATCCATTTTTCAGCCCAAAATATGTGAAATACTCTGTAAGCTACAAAAATAAGCTACTTTAACAATTTATTTACGTTGGAGTTGGTTTTGAATCCATATCTCATGAACTGTTAAATGTAAGTCATGACTCTTGACACTACAAAGTTTCGCTAATATCTACCTAATACGTCGTTTGAAATACATAGAGGTTTCAAATTAATTGAATTGTTGACGTTTCAAAAAACATTATTTAAAATGGCTTAAAGCAAAAACAGGAGCAACAAAAAAAAATATAAACTACGCAGTAAGTTAGAAGAATGTAAGAAATACAGAAACATCCATCTCTTGTAACATGATTCATTTACAGACAGCTCTTTTACCTGAACTAAAAAATCTCTCATTCAGTAATGCTCTCAAGGGTATTATTTTCAATTAAATAAAAATAAACCCCTCCTAAAACATAATAATTAGACAAGGATATACCCTAGTTTTGTAGAAACATAATTTTTCTTTCCAGTCCCAGTAGGTCAGTGCGGTCAAAGCGTTGGTCTGTTGATCCGGAGTTCGCGGGTTCGAAACCCAGCTTGGACATGACAACCTATCCTCTCATTCGGGATTTGGTCGCATAAGAATACGTCTTGGGCTTACAGTTGGAATAATGGTAGTGAGACTTGATAGACCAAATCGTGTAATATAAACAAAGACATATTACTATAGTGTGAAGCTATCCTGCCATTTGGAACAGCTATTGGGCTTGCTCCTGGAATGATGGGACTTATTAGTCCTAGTCGGGCAGTATAAATCAGTACATATTATTATAGCGGGATTTTAAATTTTATAAACATTTGGATCAAGCTTTATTTACATCTTTTATATATAATGAACATGGTAACAAGTTAGAAATAAATATAAACAAAGCCTGATCAAGGGTGGTGATAATGCCTTCGGCATTCTCTTTACCAGACTCTCCTCTCCCACAATGGTATTTCCGGACCTACCCAGGTTGGGTGAAGTTAATGTGGGTAGCTGGTACGATTCCCAACGAATGGAGGGTAAAACACCTGTTCTAATTCGGACGTTAAATCAAATAGAATTGTTTTTTTTTTTCAGTCATCAGTCGTAACACATGTGCCACAACCAACCAACCTCAACCATGAGGCTGAACAATGCCGACCCCAAGTAGGACTGGGAAAAGGCAAAGTGAAAAAAGAAGATAGTAGTTTTATTATATTTATTTGTTTTATTATATTACAACTTTAATGGAATTAGAAGAAATTTAGTCCTAGTCGGGCAGTATAAATCAGTACATATTATTATAAAGATAAAAGATAAAGAGCTAGTTATTTGTGTTATTATGTCACAATTTTTAGTGGGTAGCATTGACATTACGAGAACTAATGCATCATATCTCCAACCGATACAATAAGGAATTGTATTGGTATTCCCAAATTAACCTACTTATTGCGTACAACGCCCCTATGGTGCTCGCCCATTCTGTTAGATAATATAGAGCTCATGATAAGATCATCCCTAGAAAAAATTTTAAACGTAGAACTTGAAAACTTACAATGGAAACAAGCTTGTCTTCCGATCAAAAAAGGTGGTTTAGGTATCCCTAATGTTAAAGATTTGGTAATCCCTGCTTTCTTGGCCTCTGCATATGGCGTTGAAGGACTCGTATCTAGCATAATGCATATTCAGGATTACGAGTCTGAATTATGTCATATGAAAGAGGCTTTGAGAGAGTGGGTTTCCATCAATCCTGAAATTCCATCAAAAGTTACACAACAAAGTGATTGGCAAGCAATAACCATCGATCGCATTATAACATCATTGCAATTTCCATCTGAGATTGAGAAACAAAGATTTCAAGTTCTACAAAATAATTTTTCAGGGGCTTGGCTCAGTGCTGTTCCCAGTCCGAATATCGGAAATTTTTTGGATAATCAATCAATGAGGGTATCTGTAGGGTTAAGGTTGGGCTGCAAATTGTGCCGACCACATAACTGCAATAGTTGTGGGAGTGAAGTAGATTGTTTTGGTCGCCACGGCCTAAGTTGCCGAAGTAGTGCGGGTAGATTTTCACGGCACAATGAAATCAATAAAATATTACAAAGATCCCTTGCTTCAGTTAACATTAGCTCACGTTTAGAACCGAATGGACTACTTCGAGAGGACGGAAAGAGGCCTGATGGTATCACGAACATTGCATGGGAGAGGGGAAGAAGTCTCGTGTGGGATGTGACCTGTGTAGACTCATTGGCCCCCTCACATTTACAAGCCAGCCTGGAACCAGGGTACCCCGGTGAATCTGCTGCAAGGAAGAAACATGCAAAATACGAGAGAATAAAAGAAAATCACTCGTTTCTTCCTTTTGCAGTAGAGACACTGGGACCATGGTGCCAGGAGGCTGTGCAGTTTTTGAATGTGCTGGGGTCAAGTTTACACAGGGCATCTGGAGAATCGCGCTCGCGTTCTTACCTCATTGAACGAATCTCTCTTTCAATTCAACGAGGTAATAGCGCGAGTGTGATGGGAACTCTCCCCTCTTCCATTGCATTGGAAGAAATATTTTATCTGTAATATGTAAAAAATAAAAATACAATCTCGTAAAGCCGCCACTGGTCGTTGCCCAATCTACAATTACCCCCATTGTCATCACGAGGCTAGGGTAGACCCCGACATCCAAAGTACAGAGCCGAAAAAATTCCGACCCCGCCGGGATTCGAACCCGGGTCACCAGGAGTGCAAGCCGAGCATGCTACCGCTAGGGCTAGTGACTACTGGACATTATTATTATTATTTTTATTATTATTATTATTTTTAGGCTTTAATGGCAGGATTCTCAAATTGCTTGAGCTCTTCCACCCAACCATTATTATAGCGGGGCTTACCAGACTCTTCTCCCCCACAATGGTCTCGTGCTCCCGCATCGCCTGATGCATGGAGAACGAGTTTTGGATGATGAGCGCGAAAATGGGTATGAACGGGAGAACCAGCATTTGGATGAGGTAGATTTTTTTGCCCCTCTCCGTGTTGGGGTTGACGCGGAAACATCTGAAAATGAGAGAGAAGGGTGAGTGGGGCGTGCTAATATTAGGTAGGTAAATTTTATTTATTGTAATAATCAAATTAGTGGTGTTAAAGCGCCTAACAGAAAAAAAAATATTATAATAATAATGTTGGCTTTAAATTAAAAAAAAGAAACCATCTATATAAAGCGAGCTAATTTTAATCTATGTACAATGTCTATTGCTTCCGAGAAATATCTAATACAAGCGGGCTGTCGCCCGCTTTGCGGGCCGAGGCATGGCCGTGAAAGCAAAAAATCCTTTTTCGCCAATGGCAGGTGTTGTAGTGGAAATTTCGAAAAATCCCGTCTTATTGCACATCTAGACCATAAGACAAAGCTACCTACCAAATTTCAGCTTCCTAGGACTTACGGTTTGGGCTGTAGAGCGATGATCAGTCAGTGGTCAGTCAGTCAGTGACTTTGACATTTATATATTAAGATTAGAAATCGAAAGTGTTGTGTTCGTTTTTGTACAAAACAAAAATATAAATTGCTCCGATTTCAATTTTTTTATATTTCTGGACGTTTCATAACCTTCTGAGCAACTTTGGTTTCTTTCATTTTAAAATTTCACCTTTTCTGAAACATTTTATGTTTTTTTTTTATGTAGGTACTTGACTTTGTTTTGGTAAAGTCTTGTTCTCCACTTGTTTCTGTCTAGGGCTCTGGGGCATCCTCCCTCTTCCAACCCTTGTCTCCCAAATCTTCCTCTACTATAATCTCTCCATCTAAGCTTGGGCCTCCCTCTTTCCTCTACCATTAAGTACACAAGTTCCTCTATTATTAAGTACACAACTACACAAGTACTCATGCATAAATTAGTACCTACTTCACTGGTACTTATTTACAAACTTAGATTGATGTACACTATGTTGTTTTTCTATCCCTCTACCTTCTCTCAAACCTACTTGGGGTAGGCGTTGTTTTGATGAAGTCTTGTCCTGCACTCGTTTCGGGGTCTAGGGCAACCACTGTATTACCCCTTCTCTCTCAAATCCTCCTTTACTTTATCTCTCTACCTAAGTTTTAGCATCCCTCTAATCATCCTTCCATTTCTCTCTTTTCTTCCTTCCGTTTCTCATATTTGGGACTCCATGTCTCGAGCCGATAGTCTAAATAAAGCACTACCATACTATATTTGTGTTAATCACAATGATAATACTTCAAACTTGTCTTACAAAATATTTGCCATACAAGGGACTCGAACCTCCTATCTCAAGGTTACGAGTACCCCATCAATCTTCTGTGGACGGTAATTTGTTTACCTTTTAATAATAATTTTATTTATTTGTAATATTATTTTACAATTGGATTGGCAAATATAAAAAACTTAAAGATAAATTTGTTTACCTTTTTACTGAGCACTAATTTTCATTTGTGACATTACAAAGAGAATTGCAAAGTTTCTTTCACAGAAAAGATTACAATAAAGATTCTCTTCCTGAGCAAACGGGAGTGTTTCTTAGAAAAGGGTAAGTATCCGTCGCATGAACAAAAGAAACTTGTCACGGGTTTGATAAAAAAACAATGCAACGAGCTTTGTTTTTTGTACGTCTTGAAATAAAAGACCATTTAAGTTTTAGAAGAATATAATGAAAGACGAAGGGCGTTTAGAGGAAGAGAGAAGATCAGTTAGATGGATATATAAGAGAAAGAGGTAGTTATTTGTGTTATTGTGTCACATTTTTTAGTGGGTAGAATCAACATTACGAGAACTTATGTCACCAAATCTCATGCACCATAATTAACAACAACTAACCATCATATTCTACTTGTAATATGTCTTACCCTGCACACGATTATAAATTATTGGTTTAAGTGTCTATAATAGAACAACAACAACAAAAAAGGAAGAAAAAAAGAAGTTCAACCGAGTGGTTGAAATGGAAAGTTCGAATCTTCGCCACGCTGGCTATTCACGACCCAATCCAGACTGGGTGAGGTTAATATGGTTCGCTAGTTTCCCACGAATAGAGTCTGGAACATTCGTATCAAGTGACCTATAGCATAGAAAAGACGTAAAACCAAAGGAAAAGTGAACTAGAACATCGCCAGGAGCTCACAAATTAAAGATAAAATTGAAATATGAACTAGCAAGAGTAAACTTAGTTCCCTCAGTCAAGAAACCCAACACCCGCAAACCTCTGACACTCGGAACTTCGCAAACTTTACAACTGCATAAAATTTGCACGAAGTATTCCAGAATTAGCTCTGGAAGTATCGCTTCCTCTGTTTTCATTGTGAATTTACATTCTAAATTTTCTTAAAAATGAAAATGAGAAGCTACGTTTCATTGTTTTGTATCCAAACAATACCAACATCAGGGGCTCTAACCTAAAGACAGCGGACTTGTAAACTGAAGGTCGGTCATTTGAGTCCCAAACAATTGTTACATTAAAAAATAATTTGTAATTTTTGTAATAATAGTTTTTGAGAATGAAAAGAACAGATATACTGATAAAATAACATAATATATATATAAATATTATACATTAAAAAAAAAAAAAAAAAAAAAAAAAAAATATGGGCAAGATTACCCACGATGTATTGAGCCTAATATGAAAATAATTGAATCTACTTTGCGAGGACACCGGAACACCATGTATGTAAATGATCACGTCTCACTCACCCAGCCTTGACTTTGATGACGTTCGCGAGTTCAGTAGCTTCGTAGCTACTACCGAAGCTGCTGTCTCCCGTGGACCGATTGCCCATTGGCCGGGCAATCAGCGAGGTGAGCCGATGATTGCCGAAGGTCGGATCCTGTTGAAAGGAAAACATAACAAATGAATATCGATTTAATCGATGGTGATTCTGACTTCTCACTTTTCTGTTTATACTGATTAAAATAGAGAGTTTAGTTGATGGCATGGATATTCAGAACTATTACCTGCTGATGAGAGCAAATAAGCTCGAAACAGCTGTCTAGGTATGTTCTGATTTTCATGTACATCTAGTACAACTTCTCATTTTTCTGTTTATACTGATACTGATTATAATGTGGTATGGTTCCCAAATGGGAGGATAACTCTTGTATGTCTAGTTTAGAACCCGCGACCTATGGGTTTCCTGACCGACACGGTGCCTTGACAACTTTTTCTTCTAAAAGATGCGTGTTTCACAGCCGTTTTTATTTTGTAGCTATGAAACAGGAGCTACTGTAGACGCTTGAGGTCTGTGTTGTAGCCTACCCATCCCGTAGTATGCTTCCCCTCTGATGGGCGAGAAGTGACACAATACTTTCCAATTAGGTGCTGGGTCAACACGAGCGCACCGGAAGGTATCCCTTACAAACAATTGTAACCAAATTAAGAGTACAATTTTTGTCAGCACGGGGGATCGAACCCAGGACCTTCCGCATGGCAAGCGAGTGCTTAACCACTGAGCTAATCGCTATTATAAACACTAAAACTATGATAAATACTGTAGTACCTACCTATACCACAGGTATGGATTGCATCATAATACCCTATTTCATTACCGAAACAAATGCAAGAGTGCATTCTTGTGCAATTGTGCTGCACATGGATAGCAAAGGTAGGAATGTTGCCTGTGGTCGCAAGTTTAGTCATGGTCATTGTGTTCCTAATCCTCCCTTCCTCCTCTTCCTCCTCCTTCTTCTTCTCCTTCTTCTTCTCCTCCTCCTCCTTCTTCTTCTTCTCCTCCTCCTCCTCCTCTTCCTCTTCCTCCTCCTCCTCCTCCTCCTCCTCCTCCTTCTCCTTCTCCTCTTCCTCCTCCTTCTTCTCCTCCTCCTCCTCCTCCTTCTCCTCCTCCTCCCTTCCTCCTCCTCATCCTCCTCCTCCTCCTCCCTTTCCTCTCTTTCTAAATTCCTCTCTCCTTTCTCCTTATCTCACACACCTCCCGTCCTCTCATTTCCTCAATTTCAAGAGTAAAACCTCTACCCATTTGTTTGTGTTCAATTTCACAAGTGCTTGTGCATAAAATTAGTTAATAATGCAGCTTAAAGTAATCAATCATCATAAGCCCATTACATCCTCATCTTGAGCAAGGGTCCTTCTATCTTGTGCCTTTGTGGTGCCATTCTGCCATTGAATGATATCTGAGATAGTTCTATTGTATGCCAGGTTATCATTTTTGTGTCAATTACAAACGTGATATCACAATTACTCAAACTCACTTTACAATAATAATACTATTTACTGGAAGGTAACCACTATGGGAGGTCTCATTTATATGAGGACCACATAATTCATTATGTGGTCCTCATAATTATGCATGAGAAAAAATTCTTAAAGCATTTTCTACCAATTAACCGTCAGAGTCTTATTATTATGTGGTCACAATCTCATGCAAATTAATGAGAAAAATTCATACACTGGGTGGGATTCAAACCAACAGATCAATACGCTACCTGGATTACACACTAGCGCGTTAACCACTTGACTACCAATACACAAATGCAATTTACTAATTTTTGCTTAACTTCTGACTAACAAACAAAACAAAGTAGGTACTTGAACCAGCAACCTCCCGGTTACAAGTCTATCGCCTCATTGATCATCAAGCTACTGAAGTCACTACATCCCACCCTATTAAAGAGCTATCCTGATTCCTGATAAAGATATAATACATATATCCGGTTTTTCATGTCTTCCTTCAGTTCTTAAAGTCTGTCACGAAAGACAACTTTCATAAAGAACACGTCATGCAAAATTATTTAAAAAATTAAAAATGAATCCGGTAAAGGAAATTTTGAAAATGATTCTTAAATTTTCAGTCCGGCTTGTAGAAATTTTTCCATAAAAAACTTTCGAGTTTATAGTTATGTATTCACATAATAATCTCATAATCATACTATAAAATAATCATAATTATAATAATAATTTTGTTTATCATCAATCCATGTTTCTTTCTTTTGCGTTCCTTTATAAGAACTGTTGTACTTTTAGGAACGATGTACATATATTATTTAGTTATTTCATTTTCTTTGTGCGTGTTCTTTATTCTTATATCTTGTTTTCTTCAAATATCATTGTTTTTAAGTAGATGTTTATTAATAATTAAAATTAATATAATTATTTTTTCAACGGATCTAGAACAGACATCTAGAAGTCAAATGCGTCATGGGACTCATGGGTTATAGGTACGGTGTGTTTTACATTATTCGATTTTAAAAATACACTTTGAATACATTGTCATAATATATAATAAAAAAAAATACAGTGATACGGATTAATTATTCTATATTTTCAAAGTTCACACGCGAGTTCAGTTCTGAAGTGTACTCCTCGGGCAATTTTTGTATCGCCTTTTTTATTCAATCTATAATATTTCCTGCAGAGAGAACATTCCATAATTGAAAATTGTTTCTCAAGCCATCCTTTTTTTCTCCTTCTATTTTTTTTTATTTATTATTATTCAATTTCTACTTCACTCGCCTGTTCCGTTGAAATTTCAAAACTGTAAGTGATCTCTCGAGCATTTAATTTTTTTCGCAAGAATTCATTATGCTGCGATAAATTGCAATAAGTTGCAAGGAATTTAATATTTTAAACGTCAATTTTTTTTTGAAAAATGAGCGATTTCCTGTTACTTTTTTTAATCTTAAAAAAAAAAAAAAATTAAAATGATTCAACAATTTTTTCTTGTGGACACGTGCAAAAGATGATAAAATTAAACATGTTGAGTGTCTAATTCTGAAGAGAGAAAATTATCTACTTCTCGTAAAAAAATAAAAAAAATACGTAGACTCGATAAAGTAATTGAAACACTTAAGAGAGCGAGTAGTCACTGTGGCAGAGCGAGTTAGCGCGCTAGGCATTGCACACATGGTGACCTGGGTTCGATTCCCAGCGGGGGAGGATTTTTTCTGCTCTGTACTTGGATGTTCGGGGTCCACTCATACCTCGTGAGGAAAAATGAGTAATTACTTGTATGAGTAACGACCAGTGGCGGCATTACCAGAGTAAAAAGAAATTAATGTAATAGAATAATTCGAAATGTAAAGAAGGCTCTTAGTAATGCTGCGCTACCCACAAAAATTGTGAAGAGGCCTTGTGCTTCACCACAAAGAAATTCGTACATACATACACTTAAGAGAGCGTAGGAGGCAGAGAGAGAGAGAGAGATGGAGGGAGAGAAAGAGATGAAGAGAGGGAGAGAAGAAGAAAGAGGAAGAGAGAGAGAGATGGAGGGAGAGAAAGAGATGAAGAGAGAGGGCGAGAAGAAGAAAAAGGAAGAGAGAGAGAAAGAAAAAGGGAGAGAGATAAAGAGGGAGGGAGAGAGAGAGATAAAGAGAATGAGGAAAGAAAAGTAGAAAAAGAAAGAGAGAGAGAGAAAGAGGGAGAGAGAATTAAGAAAAAGAAAGAGAGAGAAGAGGAGAGAGAGAGAGAAGAGAGAGAGAGAAGAGAGAATTGAAAGTGAGGAGAGAGAAGGAAAATAAAATAAAGAGAAGATGAGCAGGGAAAGAAGAATGGTGTGACGCGGAAATTGAAAAAAAATATAAAGAGAGAGTAAATGAGACGGAAAAAAGCAGAATTAGAAAAAATAGAATACCTAATTCATAAAAAAAAAGTTTCTATTAAAAATAAAAAAAATCCGGCCCAACCCAGGCTGGGATGGATTACCAGGGTGACACCTCCGTCTCGATATATAATAATCTTGGTAGTTAAAGTTTTAATCCTCAAAACATAACAATAGGTATTATTAGTGTTATAAAAAGAAAAAAAGAGATAGAGAAATACTTAAAAGAGAAATAAGAAGAAGGAAGGGTATGGTAGAGATAGTGATGCTAGAGGAAGAGACGGAGAGAGAGAGAGATGAAAAGGAGAGAGACCAGAAGAAAAACAAAGAGAAAGAAAAAATGATAGAATGCACAAAAAAAGAGAGAAAATACGAAATGAGAGAAATTCCATCTCACAGACGAGAAAAAAAGGGGCTAAATTATTCGAATACGAGAGGTTGATTTCTTTTGACAGAGAGAACGCATGCAGACAAGGCTCAGAAAAGTCCCGACATAAATATCTATGTCGGGTTCGTTCGGAATGTCAGTTGACAGTCTGCATATTTCCTTATTAAATGATTAAATCAAGGAAAAAAATGCGACGTCTTATTCAGTGGCAGTCACACAGATTTTATTGCAAGGATTCACTGACATCTGACAGGTCCCAGAATATAATATTCAATTTCGTTAATTAAATAAAAATATTTTATTAAATGCTTCATTCATATAAAAAGTGCTTATTACCGCCAGGCATTTCTTTCGATAAAAAAAGATGGGTCATTTTTTTGTACTTATATTTTTTGCTTACGTTATAACGTCACTTTAACATCGAAGTTACTCAAGGCGGTGGGTTTTACCCTCCATTCGCTGGAAACTCTAAAATTATAATAATGTAATAACACTCTTTAGTGGAAGGTATAACACCTAGGCAAGGTTAATTCTTAAAGCATTTTCTACCTCCTAACCTTTAGAGCTTAGAGTCTTATTATTATGTGGTCATAATCTCAAATCAATGAGAAAAATTCATACACTGAGTGGGATTCGAACCAACGGATCCCTTGTCTGTCCCGATAGCTCAGCGGTAAAGGCGGCACTCTGTGAATCCAGAGATTCCTGATTCCTGAAGTCGCGGGTTCAAAATCCAGCCGGGACATGACAAGTTATCCTCCCATTTGGGATTTTCACCACATAATAATACGTCTTGGACTTACTGCTGGAATAATGGGACTTAATAGTCCTAATCGGGCAGTATAAATAAGGCGATATTATTATTATTTCTCTACCTCGATTACCAGACTAGCGCGTTAACCACTCACTATCAAGGTAGTCGAATTAGCTGTCCCACAGTTATTTCTATACCAGCCTGGGTTAGGCAGGGAATAGTCAACATCACGAGGGTTTGAAGCAACTTCCAACTTTGCTAGATGTTGCTTAACTTCTGAGACAGAAAGAGAACATAACTGTCGTACCGAATCATGCCATTGACGCGACGCTTGCTAAAAATTGTTTTTTAGTAGAACTAGTAATTACTCTGTAGCATATATACTATGTATATAAGCGTTTTGATGTTGCTAGATTTTAGATTTTTTTTGAAGTCACCGTGGCAGAGTGAGTTAGCGCGCTAGGCATTGCACAGCACACACGGTGACCTGGGTTCGATCCCCAGCGGGGCAGGATTATTTCTGCTCTGTTCTTGGGTGTTCGGGGTCCACTCATACCTCGTGAGGAAAAATGAGTAGTTACTTGTATGAGTAACGACCAGTGGCGGCATTACCAGAGTAAAAAGAAATTAATGTAATAGAATAATTCGAAAAGTACAGGAGGCTCTTAGTAATGCTGCGCTACCCACAAACATTGTGAAGAGGCCTTGTGCTTTACCACAAATAAAATCATACATACATATAAGCGTTTTGATGTTGCTAGATTTTAGTCTAGCTTAAATTTCGGGGCACGGCACCTGTCGAGACTTATCCGCTTATTACTTACTAGTAGATTACTAGTAATTACTAGTATAGATAGTAGTTGTCATTCATAAGATCGTATTAAGTAGAATGAGACAGACATACGACTAATAGTTATGGTACCTAACAACAAATTAGTTCTTGAATTTTGTATAATTTTATATTATGAACAAAAAAACCAATACAAAATATTATATAAGGTCTTTTTTCACGTCTCCACCAAAAAAAAAAACATTTTTAATAAAAGCAACAATATAATATTAAAGACAAGAGAACAATGTAAAAGTAAAACAAAAGCAAATTGCAAACTTTTACCGGACAACACCTACAGGGTGGATCTAAATTATGTGACCAAAAATTCTAGGGCCCATAGAACTCGTAAATTGAAATCGAAATTTTTTAAAAGTAATTTCTATTTAATGTACGACCCTCGGATGAAAAATTCACGATGACTTTTTCTGTCCCTTGTGAAGAAACAATACTTACCTATACCATTCGAAAGATGATGAACATTTCTCAAAGATCAAAACATGTTAAAGGACTTGGAATTCCGGACTTAGCATTTGAGCCGAGAGAATTTGACTAGGCGTATTTTGAAATTAGTCTGAAAAAATGAAGTACCTAATGAAGTACCAAACTGTTGGCATAATGGGACTACCTGTCTTGCGCTGACAGTCTAAATAAAGCACTACTTATACTTATACCTACAGCGGATAAAATAATAATAGAATATTTTTCTTGCAAAGTGACGAGTCTATCAGTCCAATGATAATTTTGGTCGCGTAGTTTAGATTCACCCTGTAAATCAAAAAGGCCAATAACTGTAAAAAATGAAATAATAATCATATTTTTTTTACATACCTCTTCAATTTCTCATTAAATTTAGATCTATCTTCTCCGTTAGTGACTTCTTCTTGTACAAAATTACTTTAATCCCTGTTTGCTCGAGTAACATGACGGATTTTCCGAATTCTCAACCACATAGCCGACTTGAAAATTGTTCCTTAATTCCGAAAATCCTCTTGTTATATAAGCCTCCGAGCTGAAGAGAATCTTTAGACTTAATGGCAGAGAAACAGCCGTACATGAGACTGAACTTTGAGCTTGCGAAAGTTTTTTAATAATAAATAGAGAATTATTGCAACTTCCTGACAGCTACATGATGTTCGAAGTTGCTGCTTTCCCTTTGTACACAAAACATGAGCACATTGTAAATTGTAGTTAACACGAGATTTTACTTTTTATTGCCGGTAACGTTAAAAAGTATTGTTTCTGTTTATTCTTTGCAAATAAAACTCAAAATCCTTTTTGGATTATGATACTCACATCATTTTTGTGTGAATCACATTCGTGCATGATATCACAATTATTTCTCACATTCGCTTTATTATTTGTTAATTCAGAGAAATTTCTAATATTAGAAATCGGAAGTATTGGTGTTTGTTTTTCTAAAGAAAAAATTTTTTTTTGCTCCGATTTGATCTTTCTGAACGTTATAACCTCCTGAGCAACTTTGATTCGAACCAAGGAACTCCAGGTTACACATCCGCGGCCTTATCGATCAATTTACTTTTGTTAATTTAGGATCTTAGCCCAGCCACCGTGGCGTAACGGTTATGACTACTGCCCGTAGTCCTGAGATCCTGAGTGCGATCCCCGGTCGGAGCAGATTTTCACACAAAATTCTGTTCCCTCCGAACATGTGAGGATGCCATTTCTGGCCCTACCCAGGCTGGGTGAGGTTAATGTGGGTAGCTGGTACGATTCCAAGCGAATGGAGGGTAAAACCCCCGTCCTAATCCAGGACGTTAAATCAAATTGAATCGTTGGCGTTAGGAAGGGCATCCAACAGTAAAAATGTGCCAAAACCAACCGACCTCAACCATGAGGTTGAACAACGTCGACCCTGCTTAAGCGAGATACGACAGAGTGAAAGAAGAATATGATCTTAGCTCACAAGGAAATCCGGCTGATGGATATAGGCAGGTGCAGCCAGTGGGAATATGTTTTGGGGGTGCTGCCACATTAAACGGACTAAATTGGGATTTTTAGGGTGCCTCTTTCAGCCAATCATTATAATTTTAAATGAATTATTCTAGAAATGTGTAATGATTTTCACTGTGTACGAGCTATGACTTGAAAAACGCCTCTTTTTTCCATTTTGTTTGGGGTTGCTCCAGTTCCGTAGCTTCTTAGCACCGGCCGCTCCAGGATATAGGTATTCCTTCCTCGACGATAACGGAATAGACAGTATCAAGAGGACATTCAAACTTGCATGGTCACACATCAAGTCAAGTCCTAATCCACGTCCGTTGCGTTTCTGAAATCTTAACTTGAGGGATCTGACGAGAACTGTTAACTGTTGTGTTGTGCCATCGACGCGCGCTGACTGTAACTCTGTAGTTGTTTTTTCTTTGAGATTTTTTTTTTTTCGGTTGAGAATTTTCTTGAAACAAATTGCAATGGCCTGCCTTCTTGCTGGTCTAAAATACCACTATACATTATGCAGTGATCTGTGAAGGCACTGAAGGCAACAATAGTATAAACGGAAATATCGCTTTGATTTTTCTGCCCGATTAGGACTAATGAGTCTCATGAGTACAGCAGTGAGATCAAGTCCTATTATTATTATGGTCAAAATCTCAAATAGGACGAAAGCTTGTTACGTCGCGGCTGGGTTTCGACCCAGCGACACCTGGATTACCACACCGAGACCTTGAACTCTGAGCTACCTGAACTGACTGGGCTAGGTATAGGTAGGCACTATAGGTGCCTTCAAAAAGCGGATATTACTCGCTGGAGTTATACTCAGATAATTTATGTATGTCTTTGATACGGTGCCAAAGTCCCTCCGGAGATGCGAAGTAAAAATAAACTTTCCTTTGAAAGTTCATTTTGCAAGATTTTCTCTCTTTCTTTCTTTCTCCTTTTCTTTCTCACAGTCTGACTTTCCTCTTCTTCTCTTGATTCATTGTTTTCTTTTAACTTTTTCTTGGAAATTTCTTTACTTAGTTTTCTGTCATCTTCTTTCTCGTTATTCATTTTGTTCTCTCTCGGTCTTTCTCTCTCTCTCTCTCTCTCTCTCTCTCTCTCTCTTTCTCTCTATCTCTCTTTCATCATATTTGTTTCTTTCATACTTTATTTTTTTCGCGTCTTTAATAAAAAATGTATTATTAGTAGTCAAGTCACCGTGGCTAAGTCATGCACTATTTACAAAATATAACCGACCTCAGTAGCTTGATCGATAGGACAGCGGAATTGTACCCTGGAGTTCGGTGGTTCAAGTCCCGGTTTCAGAGTAGATTCAGTAAAGCTAGTATGTATGATGATGATGATATGTACAAAAAAATAAAATAAAATACATACACAGTTTATTCAATTTTTATTTTCTTCTTTGTATGATTTAAAGCTCTTTCTCCTCTCGTTTAGACTAATAAAATTCTACCTCTTTTTCTCTTTACATCTATCTTCTCTACATAATCTCATTGTATTTCTCTCTCTCCTCTCTCTCTCTCTCTCTCTCTCTCTCTCTCTCTCTCTCTCTCTCTCTCTCTCTCTATGTCTCTCTCTTTCATATTACAATTATTGTCTAGTCTTTAAGTTTCTTTCCCGACAACTTTTAATAATAGTTTTGACTTCCCGTACTTGTATAATAATTATCAATTTCAAACTCTCTCTCTCTCTATTCCTCTTTCTCTTGTCTTTCTGAAATTCACACTTCACAGCATCGGTTAGGTAAACGGAGTAAAAGTTTTTCTCTGCTGGTTTTTCATATTTTCTCAATGGCCAATTAGGCAGTTTTCAAACTTTTTCAAAATGATCATTAATTTACATTCCTTGATAGATATTACATATACGGTAATATCTAAGGCCTATCTTGTACATAGTGAAAATCATTACACATTTCTTGAATGATTGATGTATAATTACAATGATTGACATGCTTAAAAAAACTCAAATTTATTAGGTACTAGGAAAGCGACTCTATAAATCCCATTTTAGTCTGGTTTATGGGGCAGTACCCCCAAAACATTTTCCCACCGGCCGCGCCTGATCAACATTATGACTGTAGGTAGGTACAGTATTTTGCATAATTTTCAGAACAACAAGCTTGTTAATTATTATCTCTTTTGCTGAATCCTATATTACATACTGCTGCTAGTAACAGCCACTAATTTAGGACACTATGGTCTGTTTGGGAGCCTCCTTCAATTCCTAAACTGGAAAAGTGGCCTCCAGTTTTTCTCAGTAGTGAGAAAACCGATCAACACACGAGCCAGGGCTTCTGAGAACATCCACTACAAGCACATCGGTTTTATGCTACATATCGCCGCTGCAAACACAAACTGTCGTATCTGCAAATTTTGCCATTGCAGTTAAGAAGCGCACATAGTGGTTTGTGCTTGCTGAGAATCTTTGAAACTCACATACGACTAACCTTAAAACTTGAATACTTCGGGAAGGTATTGAGATACAAATACGAAGTGAAAAAGGAAGTTTCAAACCGCTATGTGCGCTTCTTAACTGAAAATGGCAAAATTTGCAGATACGACAGTTTGTGTTTGCAGCGGCGATATATAACAATATAACAAACATGAGTACTGTTTGAATTTTGGTCTTCATTTGATTGAGAGTTTGACCATCACATAATACGGAACATAGCAACAAAACGCCTGCTGGAATAAAGGTAGGTACTCCGAATCGGGCAGTTCAAAGAAGTTATTTTTTTTTGTTGTTTTAACTCTACCTTTACTGGGTATGACCTGAATATAAATAATATTGAATTCATTAGAAATAGGAAATGAAATACAATGTGATTTTATTGGTTACAAATAAACGGGCAGATAAATGAAATATAAAAATAATACAAAACAATACTCTATTTAAACCGACATCAGTAGCTTGATCGATAAGGCAGCGGCCTTGTAACCTGGAGGTCAGTGGTTCAAGTCCCGGTTTCAGTGTAGATTTAGTAAAGTGAGTTTGAGTAGTTGTGATATCACGAAAGTGATTAACACAAATATGATAACAATACTCTGTTTATCCTACAAAAATGAGACTAAAGAGTCTTTTCACTCTCATGTTCAATAATGCTACAAAAAAGAGAAAAATATATACAGGGTGGGGCAAAAGTCTGGAAACCCCTGAATACCTTTCGAATGGCTTCTTCGGTAAACTTAAAATTTTGTACGGTAAACCGGGCTAATAAGACCTTCTTTTAGAGTGGGGTCGATTTTTGTTACCGGCCCCCATGTGGGGGCCAGGGGGGCCAACTTCATTTTTTTATATACGAACCCCCACCTTGCGATACATTTTTGGAAAGGTATTCAAATAAGAAATACATTGGTGCAAATTTTATTTTTTTAATATTATTTGTTTGCAAATGGCGTCCAACTTTGTGTATGCAGTAAAGTCTGGAAACCCCTGAATATCTTTCGAAAGGACTTTCTCAGTAAATTTAAAATTGTGTACGGTAATCCTTGGTAATTAGACCTTATATTAGCATTGGACCGCTTTTTTTCTTGGCCCCCATGTCGGGGCTAGGGAGGTCAACTTCATTTTTTTAAATACGAAACCCGACCTTGCGATACATTTTTGGAAAGATCTAATTACCCCGACTTACCGTACACAGTTTTAAATTAACTGAGAAAGCCCTTTCAAAAGATATTCAGGGGTTTCCAGAATTTACTGCATATACAAAGTTGGACGCCATTTGCAAACAGTTTAATATTTAAAAAATGAAATTTGCACCAATGTATTTCTTATTTAAAGACCTTTCCAAAAATGTATCGCACGGTGGGGGTTCGTATTTAAAAAAATGAAGTTGGCCCCCCTGGCCCCGACATGGGGGCCTGTAACAAAAATCGACCCGACTCTAAAAGAAGGTCTTATTAGCCCGGTTTACCTTACAAAATTTTAATTTTACCAAAGAAGCCATTCGAAAGTTATTCAGGGGTTTCCAGACTTTTGCCCCACCCTGTATAGTAAAATTATAACAGTAATTATGTGGCCTCAGTTGACCACCTCGACTTCCATTAATGTTTCAAAAGACATCAAGCGAAAAACAAAAGCAAATTCTGATAGAGTTGCCTTTCCATTAACACTTCTCAACGGTCTGGACTGTGTGTTTTTCTTTCTATTACTTAATGAACTCTTTCTATATTACTTCTCTTTCCCTTTCTTTTTATTTCTTCCCCTTCTCTCTCCTCTCCCTTTTCTTTCTCTCTATTTTCTTTCTCTTTATCGTTATCGAACTTCTTTCTCTCCCTCTTCTTTTCTTATTTTGTGTCCTTTATTTTTTATCTCCGCTTCTCTTTTTTAGCTAATATGGGTCTCTAGTAGCTCTTCGTCTATTTCAGTACCTAATCATTAATCATGTAGTTCCTTCGTGCACCTTCCCCTTTGCTCTCTGTCTTTACCTTATTCTTATCTCCATCTTTTGCATTAGTGTTGTTCTATAATTTCTTTTTAAATATAAATAAATGAAATGTATCAAAATCAAAACTATTTCTATTTCTCTCTCGTATCTCTGTCTCTCTATCTTTTAAATGTTCCACCTCCCTCATTTGTCTCTTTTTCTTTCTCTACCCGTTATTGTCTTTTTTACTTTTTCTCTCTCTCTCTTCTCTGTCACTCTATCTGTTCTACCTTCCTCTTTTCTCTCTTTGTCTCTACTATTTATGTCACTAGCTTCCTAACTATTTACCTCCTTCATTCTCTCTCTCACTTCTATCTTTGTCTATCCTACTCTTTTCTTCTCCCTAATCTACTTTATGTTTATTTTGCTTGCTGTCTCTTACTCAATGTTTACCTTTTTTCTAACAATTGCTTCACTTTCTTTCCAATCATTTTTTCTCTCTTTTGCTCAATATTCAAACCATTCCTTACATCAACATACCCTCCCTCTATCTTTTTCTCTTTGTGTTATTTTTATCAATATGGAGCGCAATTTGTACCTATCTCTGTTTCACTCCCTTTCTCCTCTATTTCCCTTTCCTCTCATTCTCAAACTGTTCTCAATTTAGCTGTCCCTCTCAGTGGTCAAGGCGTTGATCTGATGGTAATCCATAATGTCGCGGGTTCAAAATCCAGCCGGCATATGACAAGGTATCTTCCCGTTTGGAATTTTAACCACATAATAATACGTCTTGAGCTTACTGCGGGAATAATAGAACTCATTAGTCCTAATCGGGCAGTATCACAAAGGCGATTCAATCATTATTATTTAGGTCTTCTTACTCCATAATACGCCACAATCCACATCCTTTTTTACCTTTCTTAGATCAAAAATCAGTACAAAAAAATAAAACAAAAATAAAACAAAACAAATCAGTTCGTATCGATGACATGTTAAATACCTACACTATAAATTCGTTCAGCGAGATGAGGTGTGACCCGTAATAGGTTTAATTCTTTCAGATTCTGCCATTTGCTGCCCAAAGGATGTGTATGAATGTTAAAATAAAATATAATAAAGTTATTGGAAAAAAAACACGAATCCTGTTAAGGCGACAATGATTTTTTCCTATTGTCATCTCGCCTGACATGCTACAGTATGTGTTTAAGTCCCGCAAAGACAAAGAAACTGTGTAGCATTAACGGATTTTCCAATGAGCACTTGAGATATTCAAGGCCGAAATCTCGAGAGCATATTATGCATTCTTTTCAGCACAAAAAAGGGAAAACTGTTCACGGCATCTCTCGTCTTTTTGAGCGATGAGTGTTTCACAGCTTTCGAAAAAAATCCTCTAAACTCAAAAGAACGCTAAATTTTTAACATAAAAAGAAGCTACTTTCGACGTTTAGATTCTTTCTTGTAGTAGAATTTACCTCTCATGGAAGAACTTACTATAGGTACCAGAATACTTAACACTTTTTCAAAGTGGTGTATGGTGTGGTGTATAAAACTACCAACCTCTACTGGCGTAGAGATAAGAGGGAGAGAGAGAGAGAGAAAAGCCACTTATTTGTTCCATTCAAGCCAAAATGATTACTCCAGGTATTGCAAAACCAGTTCTGATTGATGACTATTTTATCAACTTTGCAACGAAAATTTTCAATTTAGGACTGAGTACGACAGTTTAAATTAAGGACGAAAATTTCAAATTATAAACGATAAATAGCCCGAACAAGCAACACTCCTGTCTTTAACTTGTAACTGAATTGCTTGACGACCATGTCAAAAGTAGAATACTAAAAGTAAACGAAGGCTGTCTTCTTAGGAAGAGGACCGGAAAGACATCCACCGTACTCTTCCGAATAGATGTCATTGCTGTCCATAATGTGAAACTTGCCATACTGGTCGCCAACGTACGAAATAGATAGGACACAACTAGAAGAAGAAGAAGAAGGATGTTGAGTGAGAGAGAAAGAGAAACAGATGAGGGAGAAAGAAAAAAACAAATAACAAAAGAGGGAGAGAAAAATAGAGAGAATAGAAATCTTATACGTCAGGAAGAGAAAGAAAAGAAAGAGAAAAAGATGAGGGAGAAGGAATAAAGAAAAGAAAAAAAAAAACAAATAAGAAAAGAGGGAGAGAAAAAGATAGAGAGAGAATAGAAATCTGAACTGTCAGGAAGTGAAAGAAAAGAAAATAGTGAGATGCTTGAGGTGGGAGAGAAAGAGGGGAGAGAAATTTTAAAGACAAAGCATTTACAAAGGATTCTAAATACGCCATATTATTTTTGGACGTCTTATTCTTTTCTGCAAGGTTGTTTCTGTATTGTTTCTGCAGAGGTATGAGTCCAATACAAATATTACTGAATTACACGGAAGATTTATCATAACTCCTGGGTTAAGTGGCAGAGAATGCCTGAGGCATTAACTTCGCCCCGGATTACAAAACAATGGTCGTTAAAAATTAATAAAAAAAAATATTTTTTTTTTTGTACATAGTTAGGTATTTCTAAGTTTTTTTTTAAAATTTATTGTTATTAATTTGTTGTTGGTAGTTTCGTTAAATAATAATAAGTAAATAAATACTCCCAGACAAATTTCTTCAAGTCTTCGACATCTTGGTTTATTATGTCTAAGTGACGCTTTTTCCCCACGCTAAGCAACTCTGACTCGGTCCAGTTTGTTATTCTATACTTTTCACGGAAATCTCGAATGGTGCGAACATTGGATGGAACTCTTCAATGGTTACTTCCAGGAAAGTCTCGAGCATAGAACGAATGCGTGTTCTTCATGCCATTCAAAAATTCGAAATAGAAAATACTTCCCCAATTACCAAAGTAATTGTGCGCTTTGTAGAGCTATCAAATTCCTAGAGGAGTCAGTCCAATACCGGCAACGCCTAACAATTCTTAGTACAGCATAACCAGTACGCTGAAACCACCATTTCAAATGTTGAAATTCTCTGAACTTGAGAATATTACTTCCGATAAATTTCTCATATTAGAAATCGGAAGTATTGTGTTAGTTTTTGTAAAAAAAAAATTTTTGCTCCGATTTCATTTTTTTTTTTTTTTTTTACGTTTCATAACCTCCTGAACAACTTTGATTTTATATCTGTCTGTCAGTCAGTCTGTCTGTTGGTCTGTCCATGGGTCCTTGTCACTAAAATCTTAAATGTAGGAAAAATGGTATTCTACCATATAAAACAAATTTGAAGAAAATCAGTTAAGCGGTTTTGGAGATATACCTAATTGATTTAGTATAAAATCTCAAACTTGCCACGTGTATACTCTGTGAACCAATCACGAGGAAGTATTGTGTCCATAATTGGCAGTGTATTTATTAACTAATGATGACGCTGTGAAATGTTAATGGGTGAGTATTTTGTAGAAGTTAGATGAGTGTTTGAAAGCGTTTCATAAGCACATTATATTCGTTGCCATGAAACAGCAGAGTAGCTGCTTAGACGCTTGTGGGTTGTCTTGTAGCTTGTCCATTCATAAGTAAGCCTCCCGTCTGATGGGCGAGAAGTGACACTATACTTCCCATTTAGGGAATACGAGTGCACAAGAAGGTATCCAATACAAACAACTGAAACATTAAATTAGTAATGTAATTTTTTTCCTCCTTATCTTTAGAGATTTTAAACACATAACAATGGCACCAATAGAACTGCTGGAATATTATATGGTTACTCTTCAGGGTAGAATAAACAATTGTTTATTATAAATGTTACGAAATACACATACAAATGTCCTGCAAAAATGAGACTAAAGAGTCCCTTTACTTTCACACTGTCTCACAGTCTAAAGAAAGTCTTATTTATTGGTATAATACTCGTACATTGGTGTAAAATACAGAGTATAAAACTAAATGGAATACTCGCATAGTTTCACTAATACTTGCACAATTTCTATTAACTAACTATCTCTTGTAAGCTCATTTTTTTTTTAAACTCGTACAATATTGTTGAATACTCTCACATTTTTATAAATACTCGTACAATTTAATGAATACTCGCACAATTTTATGAATACTTCGTACACAATACAACAGCGATAGAGTTTTATAATTCTATTTTACTAGAACCTCCTATTCATATTTTTTCAAACCATCAGAGAGGCAGAGCACAGCTGCTAGAAAGAGATAAGGATAGAAAGAAGTTAACGACACGGAACGATTTTGTTAGGTATGAACGAAAAGAGAAATGCAAAATAAATAATAAATTTAAACTTTTTATTATAAATTAAAATTGGAGGTTGTAAAGTATCAGAGCATGTCTTTGTGGGGAAGCAGGAGCCTTTGCACGATTTTTTGGGTTGCAGTGTTGCACACCTGCACACCACTCCTATGGACTAAATGCATAGACCAAATTCGAGACACAAGTAATTTTGTTACATTATCCTATTTAGAACAATATGCAAAATTGAAACTCAAGTACAAGAGGCATTACAAAAATGACGATCAATTTTGCAGTCAATTTTATAAAAAGGTTTTTTACATACAAGTTTTATTTTTACTTTGATAATGACGCCGCCGTTTGTAACTCTTACAAATAAAAAACTAAGTAAAATAACTTTTTTTATTCACGAGGAACAATGGAACTATGAAAATCCAAAGTACGGAGTAAAATTATATCTCAGTCGGAACTCGAACCTAGGTCAACCTGAGTGTTCAACCAACTCGGCCATGGTGACTACCAGAGTGTTAACTTTATAGTAGGTTGTAATTTTACTATCAACTTATTTTCAGTAAAACTAATGTGTTCAGCGTTGCTTTAAAAAGATGTAAATTCATTACTGTCTCTGGAGCAAAGTTAAATTTTATTTGCCAGGTTTTAGTAATGTTAATTTACATAAATAGAGATCAATAAAAGGGATATTAAGAATATAAAACTACAAAACAATATTATCTAGGGTAAGTACTAAGGCTTGAGGTCTTTGCTCCTCGAGTGAGTAAGCTCATAGGTTGTATCAATGGACGAAGAAAACTTAGACGCGAAAATTATTCTGATTCAATTATAATAGTCTTCATGGACAAGGGTTGGGTGGAAGAGATTGCCAAAGGCAACAACCCCGCCCTTTAGTTAGGACATATATATTATGTATATATTTTTTTTTCTTCTCCTTATATTGTATACTAGAGGCTGTCGCCCTATTGCGGGCCGAGGCATGGCCGTGAAAGCAAAAAATCCTTTTTCGCCAATGGCAGGTGTTGTAGTGGGAATTCGAAAAATCCCGTCTTATTGCACATCTAGACTATAAGACAAAGCTACCTACCAAATTTCAGCTTCCCTAGGACTTACCAGTTCGGAGAAACAGTGATGAATCAGTCAGTCAGTCAGTCAGTCAGTGAGTGAAACTCTCTTATATAAGTATAGATTAATTTGTAATTATTTGTGTTGTATATATGTAATATGTCCAATTAATAAAGTGTAAATAAATAAATAGTGGTGTTAAGTACAAGGCTTGTACATGAGCACGGTGACTTGAGTTGGAATTCCAGCTGGGTGAAAGATTATAACCTGTGCCTACTTTGGATATCTGGGGTCCACTTATAACATACCTCGTGAGAAAAAATCAGTGGCGGCATTACCTGTGTATAGAGAAGTTAATATGAAAAACTTTGAAAAGTGAAGAAATCGCGTTTACTGAAATGTCTTCGGGAATAGCAATGATTTCTTGTATTCTTGATTTGAGAAAAATCAAAAAACCCCACAAGAACTGAAAATTAATGCTATCCCCGAATTTAGGCGATGCGTAACTTGAGAGAAAGCCTGAGCTCTGCATTGAATCCAACATCTCCGTGATGTGATTGTCAAAAAGTTAATGGTGAGTATCACAAAATGGTATTCTGTTTTTAGCATACCACCAAAGAAAAAATCGTTATGAAACTTCAGTTTCGAAAAGAGCGCGCGATTAGCTCAGTGGTTAAGCCCTCGCTTGCCATGCGGAAGGTCCCGGGTTCGATCCCCCATGCCGACAAAAATTTGTATTCTTAAATTGGTTACAATTGTTTGTAAGGGATACCTTTCGGTGCGCTCGTGTTGACCCAGCACCTAATTGGGAAGTATTGTGTCACTTCTCGCCCATCAGAGGGAGGCATACTACGGGATGGGCAGGCTACAACACAGACCACAAGCGTCTACAGTAGCTCCTGTTTCATGGCTACGAAATAAAAACGGCTATGAAACACTCATCCTTAAAAAAAAAAAAAAAAAAAAATATTCAAAATAGTTTATGATCAATGACTCTGTACTGGTGAAAGTGGTGATAGTGTAGTTACTTGTGGTGGTGGAACAGCTATAAAACTTGTTAAAAAATGTATGTACCTACATTAACCATAATAATTAATTTGTGTTATTTTAATAAAATTATCAAAACCTTTGCGTGTACTACTTTATTTGTTGCCGTGATTCCGCCACTGCCACTGGTCCCTATTCATAAAAATAGCTACTCATAGCAGGACTTCTCCTGATGCAAGCAAGGTTAATAAAAAATAGCAGGACTTCTCCCAAAGGATAATCAGGAATAGTGGAGGAGAAAATCTGACAGGAAAATTAATGACTTGGAAAAGATCTAGTTTTCTCTTACGTTGGCATTGAACGTGAAAATAGTAAGGAAAGAAAAAGTTAGTACGTAAGTTAAATAATGTGTGTCGAAAAAATTCATTTATTATTGTCTCAACGGGAATTACCCATTTTGGTCATGTCCATAACCATAAAAGCTAATCTATTCATAATAGGTGATTAAATAGTACTTTAAGAATAAAAGCAATGGACGCAATGGTAGTCTCATCATTACATGAGTTTTTCCTCATTTATGATCATTAGCAAATAACAATATTATAACAAAACAACTCCTAGAATTAAAAACCTCTGTCCTACCAAATTTAGAACAGAAATGTTACTGAATACAAACGTAAATGTTTATTTTAAATTATTGAATATCTTAAAGAAAATATGACATTGCAATAATTATTAACTTAGATTTCGCAGAAATTCAGGTTTCTATTTGATTTTCCTGGAAATTGACGGGTTTATTTTCGTAAAATATTGCACTTTGACATTGTACCATTAATGAAATTTAATGAATAATACGATGTCTTTGTTTTTGCAATAGCTCATTAAACCTTATGAATGGTACATTTCATGAATAATAAAATTAATGATTTTTTAGTTCTCGTATTATTTTAAAAGTGCCTTTTTTATGATTCTCCTAGATCAAAAACTCTTGATCTTGATATTTTACGGTGACCGTTTCTTCCTGATTTCTATTTTATTTTATTTTATTTTATTTTATTTATTTTTTTTTCTTGTATTTTTCTGTACTCCTCTCTGAATTTATTTCTCTTATGTTTATCTTTCTCTATTCTTTCTAGGGGTCATCCCAAACCTGATTTCTCTTTAAATGCACTTGTTGAACGCAATAAAAACTGGCGGTCGCGGTGTAATTTTCTCGATTTAAATCAAACAAGTTCAGAAAAATCATACTCCGACCGCCAGTTTTATTGCCGTTCAACAAGTAAATTTAAAGAGAAATCAAGTTAAGGATGACCCCTAGAAAGGATAAACAAAGGTAAACATAAGAGGAATAAATTCAGAGAGGAGTGCAGAGAAATAGAATGCGATGGGTTAAAGGTGTTCTCAATTTGATATGATTTATTTTTAGCTAATTATATCTACTCATTTTATTGAGTGGGGCGTCATTCTTTTTGTAACCACGAAGTGGTGTTTTTGGGGGGATTTGTCGTACAAAGACAAATTACAATATAAAATAAATTTTCATCAAACCGTGATATCTTTCACGTTAATTTTTCATTGAAATTAAAAATTTTATGGCAGCTGCTAATTCTGGCAGTCTACTCATTCCTGTCAAACCATGATGAGTCAAAAATATAATTGACAATTTGACGACTATAAGGATTAAAACCTTAACTGTAATTTAATTATTTATTTTTTTAATTTTATGAGCTTTCATATGATACCTTTTTCACTTTCCTAGCTTAAAAAAT